>JAKSZT010054576.1:6676504-6843595 GCA_026826555.1 Tolypeutes matacus | reverse complement strand
CACCCCTGCCCAGCACACACCCTTCCCAGCACACACCCCTGCCCAGCTCACACCTGCCCAGCTCACACCCTGCCCAGCACGTGCCCTTCTCACCCTTGTTAATACTTCTGTGCCTTGGAGCATCCCAGTCCCTTGCCCACATCTCTGCCTGGCATACTGCCCATGTTCAAACATCACTTCCTCCTTGAAGCCTGAGTCTGCTCGCACCCCCCAAACAAGGCTATTTCTGCCTTTCTCTGGATTCTTCCGATACACATGCTGTCGTGCTACATTTCATCCCTGTATGCTTGTCTTTCATGTAGCCGGCAGCTCCCAGGGGATCCACAGCATGCCTTACTCATCTGCGTACCAGCCAGTGACCGGCACATGGTGGGCGTTCTACAAATGCTCGTTGCATGAGTAACTGCCTTCATGAATGCCTAGATGACTAACTCACATCTAGTTAGCCACCTGCTAACTAGATGTGAGAAAATCCTGTCACTTGACTTTTTCATGTACAAAGTGAATCATGGTCTTTCCCCATCCTTACCACTGGGCTGGTACCTCGGTGGGAGATGAAGGGACACGCTTTAAGCTGGGAGGACACCGGCATGACTTTGTGTTCTCTGCTTCCCTTGTCCCCAGGGTGCAACATAAAGTATGTTCCAGAATGTGGGGCCCGGGGTAATGACATATAGCAATGGGCCTAGTATTTTTGATAGACCTCCTGATGAGGCATTAAAGTAACATGACCCCAAAAGGGGAGAGAAATTCAGACTTAGGCTGATCGCTGTGGTGGCTGTGCTGGTATCAGATCTGGTTTTTCCTAGCTGTGTGACCATGGGGAAGTTGCTTAACCTCTCTGGGCCATGCTTTCTTTACCTGTAAACTGAGACCAATCATAGTACCCACGTCACAGTGCTCTGTGATGAATAAATAGGTGAATGTGTGTAAAGAGCTTAGAACAATGCCGGAAGCACTCGGTACCTGTGGGCTCTCTTTACGGCTGATGGGGTTAGTAGTGTCATCCCAGTGGACTGGAAGACCCAGGGCTGCGCAAGCAGAACCATCCTCAGAGGCTTCTACCCTGGCGCACTGCCAAATCCCAGTGGCTCGCCTGTCATCATTTCCGGACAGAGCCAAGTCTTGGCTTTGCTCCCAGAAGCCGCAGTGAGTGCGAAGCCGGGCTGCCAGGGTCAAGGGGCTCCGGCCGTCTCCGAGCACCTCAGATGCCTGGATATTCCAGGCTGCTGTCCAGATGCCAGAGCAGGAGGCCACGCTGACCTCTGCCTTCCTGAAAACAGAGGCCGGCGCTACTGTCCTCTTGGAGTGCCCCGGGCAGTCGGAGGGGCCTGGATTCCGCCCAGGGCCCAGGCCGGGTGAACTGCCCACAGTGGAGCTGGCCTTGGGTGCCCCTGGCCGTGCGGCCCGGGCGACAGCTAATCAGCCCCAGGGTGCGGCGCCCAGAGCCTCCCTGACCTTTTGAGTGAGAGCTGTGGGAGGAACCGGGCTGGGTCTGCTCTGGACCCAGGAGGCCAAACCTCTCAGGTCGCTATTGAAAGGCTCCACGCCCCGGGATTTTCCTTTTGCCTACAATTCCGGGAAAAGGCTGAGAATTGGCGGTGGTTTAAATTGTAGGAAGAGCTCCCGAGGGTGGGGATAGAGCCGGGCGGACGGGGCGGTCAGCTTAACAGCACGTTCTCCTCTTTCTCTTGCTCCCTTCCTCTGCATGTGCCAAAGCAGCTGCCCTTTGGCTACGGCAAGCAGGGGCTGTGCTTCGAGGAAGAGGGAGGCCAGAAGGGGACTCAGACTGCCTATGGGCAGGTTCCCGGGTCTGCTCTTCGCCCACAAGACCAAGAGAGCAATGCCCAGCCATCAGTGCAGAGCAAACCTTGCTTCTGAAGGCTTCTGTGCCTTTTCCGTGCCCGGGGCTGGAAAAGCAGCTCGTGCATGCACACCCACCTGTGCATACACGCGCACGTGCACATAGACGCACACCTGCATACGCTCTCACACATCCACTTCAAGCAAACATTGGACTTCGGCATAGCCGGCAGCACCTCTATGGGGACATCGGTTCTTGGCCTCTCCCGTTTGTTCTCAGAGGTCTGGATGGACATTGCTGGAGGCACCGTCCTTCCTCCCGTCACATCAGCCTTTAGAACTTGACGTTCACTGAGCTGCACCCCCTCCATCCTGTGTGCAGCAGCGTTTCCACGCCCCACCTACACTTCCCAGTCCTCGCCCCATCCTCCCCTCCCTCCCCACACACCACCTCCATAGGACACGGAAAGATTCCTGATGGTGGCAACCCTCTGCCGCTGCTTCTACCACAGATATTGTGTCCTTTTTCTTAAAACAAAACCATTTTGATCTTAAGTTCTAAGATCCTGTGTTCTTTATTATTTTATGTGATTACTTTCTGGGAATTTTATGGACTGGGGAATGTCTAGGCCTTCAATCCTGAAGATACCTGTGATGCATCTAAATCAAGGTTGGGGAGTCCAGGTAGCCTCCTGTGCTCCGAGACACGTCTGGGTTCCAGGATGGGAACTTTTCTGGGACTTGACAAATTCGGAAAACAAAATCGAGTCCATTCGACCATGTCTGAACTGAATGCTTCCTTTTAGTAATCAAGGTAAAACTCTATGTATCAAACCTCCCAGCCAATTTCAAAAGTAGGTCAATAAAGATAGCAAATGCTTCAGTTTGGCCAGTGAACTCATAGGATTAGAAATGCAGTGAACCCTATTTTTAGGACCAGTGAAGAATACAGCATAGTTCTTAATCAGGCTCTCCCTTAATTAGCTCACTCAAATCTCACTTTTGCTAACAATGGCCCACGGCAGGGACCAGCTGGCCTCACAAACCCCTCCTGCCTGGTACAAAGCCTGAGGAAAATCCAGCCAAAGGTCAAGGACACAAAGATGCAGTTCACTGCTGCCCTGTGCCCTCTCAGCTGATTTTAATTAGCCTTCGGCTGTGTCTTTCCTCAGGCCCTGAGCATGTGAGAGGGAGCTGAGGGTGGTAGAAAAATGGCCTGGATTTGGAGTTGGAAAACCAGGGGTTAGAGCCTCAGCTCTGCTGCTTATTACGAGAGTTTTGGCAAATCATCTGTAGCCTTTGTGGGCCTCAGTTTTCTCCTCTGTAAAATGGGGCCGAAACAGAGCATGCTTTGTAAACTGCAGCTTGAGCTTTAATTATTACAAGTCTTGTTTCCATGTGGAGTGACCCTCTGGCACCCACTCCCCAGGGATGTGCTTTATCTCCGATGCACTTGTAGTCATGCCAGAACCCTGGGCCCTGGCCGTAGCTAGGAGTGAATTTGCTAGTCTTCCCTGAAGAATGCATGGCATTGCCTGTCTGCCTTATTTTCTCATCAAAAAAATTTTTTTGTCTTCCCATGTATGACAGAGGATGAGGAGGGCAGAGGTGCCTGTGACAAGGCTGGCTGGAAAATGCATGCACTGTGAAGGATGAGGCTAACCACAGGCTTGTAACCAAAATCGTACTTTTGATTTGCATCTGGGGTTCTGCAACAGAAGACTTGAAACGATAAAAAATTTGGGAAGAACTGAAGAAACACGGAAAGTAAATGGGGTCACAGGAAAAAAAAAGGCAACTAGAAATGCTAGGGGTTTTCACAAAGGAAAAAAACCACAATCATAGTACACTGTTTGGCTCTGTAGTGAACAATATTTACATGGTCGTTAGGCAAATGACAGTTATTGATCCAACTTTGACAAAACTGTATTTGGATGACGGGAGAAGGGAGATGGGGGCATTGGTGATATACAAGAGAAATTCTCTAGAGGTCAATAATATTACAATACGTGAACCAGGAAATAGTAGTACATTAATATTGTTTGGAAAGATGGAGCTATCTGCCAGAAAAACAACGACGATTGCCTCGGGGGAGAAGGACTGGGGTGGGGCAGGAGGCTGTGGTTTTGTTTTTTTTTTTTTCATCATAAGCCTTTTGGTATTACTATTATTTTTATCATCACATGTATTATGTAGATCAAAACATTTTTAAAAGAGAAGTTCTGCAAAACATAAAGACTTGGCTTTCTAGTCAGAAACTAGTTCTGCCTCCCACCTTCAGGCAGGTAAACACCTACCCCCAGGTGGCCTTTTCGAACGTCCTACTCAGTCCCTGAAGAAATGTCAGGGCCTGCTCTACGAAAGCTGAGCTTGAAAGCAGCAGAGGCATCTGGGAAATGGGCTACTGAAGGTGGTCGTGTCCCCCGTGAGGCACCCACGAGGGCGAAAGAGTGAGCTGGGGTGGGAGCCAGGAGCCCCGGGTCGAGTCCTGACCTGGCTCCTGCTTCGCTGTGGGATCCTCCCTGGCCTTGGTTCCCGTCTCTGGACAATGAGGGCTTTGAGTTTCCCAAGCTGGAATGACAGCAAATCGCTTTCTGCGCAAGGAAGGGGAGACAGACAATTAACAAATGAACAAGTAAGATACTTTCGGACAATGAAAGTGCTCCTAAGAAAATAAGCCAGAGGGCTGAGCTCTAGAATGCTGGAGGGGGTGTGGTTACTTCCCATGGGCTTCAGTGAGGAGGTGGGGTTTGAATTGGGACCTAGAAGGTGTGGCAGGACCTGCCGCCAGCCCACACGGGAGCGTGTTCCAGGGAACCCAGATGAGGCCCGCGTGGCCAAGGGGCAGCGCACAAAGCCTGCGCTTCCGAAGTGGGGAGCGATGGGCCGGTATTGGGTACTACATTTTTTTTTTTTTTAATGGGAAAGTAAGTTTCTGTGGACAGCTAGGATGACTTCTGATGCCCTCCCGGCTTGGGTGGGCCAGATTTCACTCAACATGCCAAGGAGGGAGTTGTTTATTCCCCAGGATCTCCAGAGGGGCCCACAGTCCTGGGGCAGGAGTAAAGCAAAGGTGTGTGTTGTGGGGAGGAGATGGCACCCCTGGGACCAGCCCTGGGGTGGGCAGAGGCTGGTCTCTTTAGGCCAGAATTATACTTCCTGGAGAACTACTGCATGTTGATAGGTCAAGGCCGTAGGTCAAGCCCACCCTGGCCATGCATAAGAGTTGGTCCAGTATTTTACACCCTCTGAAGACTCTGAAGACCCTCTGAAGATCAAGCTGATACAATACTAACAGTGCCCAGTATGCTTTGCAGTGTCCACCAGAAATTAAAATGCACATACCCTCTGACCCTGCATGTCTACTTCTAGGAATCTGCCCTTCAGATATATTAGCATAGGTGTGCAAAGAAATAAATGCAAGGATTTTCACTGGCCGTGCGGTTTGGAATAGCAAAAAGTCTGGAAACCACCCAGTGGCCTTCAATAGTTAAGTAGCTCGTGGCACAGCCGCACAGTGGAATGCCATGCAGCCACTCCTAAGAATGAGATGGCTTCAAAAGGAATATTTAGGGATATTATTGAGCAAAGCTAAGTTGGAAGGTGGGGCTTAGACTTATGGCCACGTGGGCTCCACACCCTCTCCCCCACTAGCTCTGGGTCTCCTCAGGCCAAGGGAAATTGGGGCTCTGCGGGGAACAGACAACACCCTTTCATTAGCGAGGAGGTGTGGGGAAGGGCACTGCGCTCTGGCCTCTTAACAGATGAGCTCCACCAATCCAGAAAGCCGACCGTGGATGGCCCCTCCAATCAGGAGCAAAGGAGGGAGTGAGGGGTGGGGCAAGAGGCCAAGAGTGTTACTCTAGTGCGGCTCCCTCCACGTGGAAACATGAGGAGTGGGGAATAAGTATTCCCTCCCTATCAAACATCTATGGAGGGGTGCACAGGAAACTGAGAAGAGCGGCCACCTCGAGGAAGGGTCTTGAGAGGCTGGTGTCAGAGATGGTGGCACAGAGGGGTGACTTATTTTGTAGAGAGATCCAGGAGTCCATGCTTACATGGGGTCACTTTTGTTCCCACCTCTACTTAGGTATAATTTCCTCCAAAGCCTAGGTCACCAGCTATGTCCTAGGTCCCTGTAAAACTCTACAATTTGATTTAGTCCATTTCAGTTTTTGCTAGTGATCTGAATTCCAGATGTCGTCATGGGAGAGTATTAAGTAGGTGACACTTAGTTTCCCTCCCTCCCCCTGTTTTTTTTCTGGGCAAGGATGTCTCTGGACATCCTTGTTTGCCCTTGGACCTTTCTCTTACACTGGACTCAAGACCTTACTTGACCTTTTAGAACAGCTTTTCTCTGTAGCAGCCTATTCCTGATGTCTGAAACTTCCAACCACTTATAACCCTCCCAGGGATTAGAGCAGTGCTTGCCAGAGGCTTTGGAGAACGACCCTTAGGATTTTGCTAACTCAGAGGGCCGCCTGTCCTTCTGTCTACATAATAGTTTTCTTAAATGACTCACTTTAAAAACTTCAATAAACTTGTTCCAAAAAGATACTTTATGTCATTACAATAAATGGTATTATTTCCTATAAAAAGAAAGAACTTTCAAGATAAAATCAAAACAAATTATTAAATTCTAGCTACACACTATGGCTGTCCAAACTCTGCTTTTTTTGTGGTGGTGGTTGTTAACAAATTGGCAAGTGCTGGAGACAGATTAGCACCAAACTGGCTCTTTTTTTTCTTGGTGGACTCAGAAGGATTGGAATGGGGACTTCCTCATTATGTGGCTGAATGTTATTTGATGCCATATCAATGCACCATCCAAAATCATGCACCCTGTAATACTGGAATTGCACACTTTGGGAAAGAATGGGTTGAAGGCTTTTCTTTTCCTTTTCTAGAAAGCTTCAGTTATATGTCCATATGCATGTGTGTCATCTGAGCTGAACAATATATGAAGCCATTAGTAGCCTGGACTTTATGGCCCTGGGAGGTTGGCATTTTGGCATTTCAGCTAATATAAAAGTAACATGGCATTCAGAGTGGGACACAAGCCTTTTTTTGCGAGGGCCAGAAATGCATCTATTTGGAGGCAGCATACGATGGCAGCTTAAGAATGACGCAGGCCTAAACAAAGGGGAATTTGTCCTTTTTAGAAGAATGGGAAGAATCTCTAAGCCAGCTCATACGATCCAAGCAGTGATGCACAGAACCGCAGCTGGGACCTCCCAGGACAGAGCTGTGCAGCCACACGTTGTTAATGAGCCCCAGGTCTCAGGGAGTGGCCCCTGTGTGAGCCCAGAGTCTTGGTCAGTCCCCTGAGCACAGAGAGGATACTAGGGTGAGCGTAAGCCTGGTCAGAGGGCAGAGCTGGCAGAGAAAGGGTGGAGGGTTTGTGCAGGGCATTGCCACTAGAGGAGGGGGAGAGTTGGTACCAGAGAAAAGCTATTTGAAATGAGTTCACTCTAGAAATATCAGAGGATGCTCAAACTATTGGGGTGAAAGTTTGATGAGAGATAGGGTCTTTATGTGGTATCAAAATATCTTCTCTCACATTTACTTTTGAATTACAAAGGAAAAATCTACAATGGAGAAATCTGGCAGACCTTAATCAAGTGATCAAAGTTGGCATCACCAGTAGTGGGACAGACTGACAGCCTGTGCTTCTTGGTGTGATGGGCTGAGAAGGACACAGCTTCACTTGCGGATTTCTCCTGCCCAAAACATGCAAACTGAAGTCAGTCACACAGAAGCATCAAACACAAATTGAGGACTTGCGGGAAGATGGCGGACTAGAAAGACATGGGACTCTCTTCTCTCCCAGAAAAATAGCTAGAGGACAGGCAGAAACGGCCTGGAAAATATCTTCTAGGGTTTAGGACACCAGGGGAAGGCTGAACACCATCCAGAAAAGAGAAGGACAAAGGAAAAGAATTGTGATGGGAAAACTGTGAGTTAAAAGCCGCAGCTGCTGGCACCCTCTCTTACCCTATAGGCACTTGAATTCTCAGGCCTCAAGGCCAGTGGCTACAGACAAAGGGAAAGGGAAAGGGAAGAGAGCAGAACACAACTTAAGGCTGACTCAACTTTTGACCCACAAATTTGGTCTACTGTGTCCCTAGAATCCTTCCAGGCTGGGTGGGGCTGTGCCATTGCTTGCCTTGGGAGCTGCAAAAGATCTCAATTTCCCTCTCTACTGACCACTGGTTGTTGAGGACGCAGAGGGGAGTAGAATACTTGTCTGAGAAAAGGGAGGGGACCGCCAGCAGAGGTTGGAGAACTGCTTCTGGGAAAGCTTGAATTACGAGGATCTTAGCCTCCAGGCAGGATCCTCTATCACACTGATCTGGTCCATGTTGGCGCAAACACACTCTGACCAAGCTTTGAACGGAGAGTGCTGCCATAGGGCACACCAATGAAGTGCATGTGAGGAACTTTAAGTAAGTAACAGAGGCTTTTTCTGGCCTTTACAGCCCCCCTCCCCAAGACCCTAGGAAGTGGGTGTGCAACTCATTATTGGTTCCAGGGCCCAGATTTGAGCAACTAATAGGAACAATCCTAAAGACTCAGAGTAAGTTGAACCAAGAATCAAAGAACAGCAGTAATACACAGCCTCCTGCCACTAAATCCCTATGAAAGAGAGAATGAACATCTGAGTAAACTCACCATCCTAATCAAATGCCTAGACATCAGCAAAAAATTATAAGCCATACTAAGAAAATAGAGGAAATGTCCCAAGAAAAGGAATATATCAAAGCCCCAGAAGAGACACAGGATTAGAGACAACTAATCAATGAGATGCACACTAATTTACACAATCAAATCAATGAGTTGAAAGACAGTATGGCTAAAGAGATAGAGGACACCAAGAAGACATTGAGCAAACACAAAAAAGAATTTGAAAACCTGAATGGACAAGTGTTAGAGCTCATGGGAATGGAAGATACAATAGGAGAGATCGCATTAGAGGCATACAACAACAGACTCAAAATGACAGAAGAAAGAATAAGTGATACAGAATACAGAACAGCTGAAATTAAAGAGAGAAAAGAATGGAAAAAACTGAGCAAGGGCTCAGATAGTTGAATGATAACCATGAAATGCAACAACATATGTGTCATGGGAGTCCCAGAAGGAGAAGAGAATGAAGAAGGGGCAGAAAGAGTATTTGAGGAAATAGCTGAAAATTTTCCAACTCTCATGAAAAAAAATGAACTTACATGTCTAAGAAGCACAGCGTACCCCAATCAGAATAGACCTACTCCAAGACACATACTACTCAGGATGTCAAATGTCAAAGATAAAGAGAAAATTCTGAGAGCAGCAAGGGAGAAGCAAACCATCACATACAAGGGACGCCCAGTAAAACTTAGTGTGGATTTCTTATCAGAAACCATAGAGGAGAGAAGAAAGTGGTATGATACAATTAGGATACTGAAAGAGAAAAACTGCCAGCTGAGAAATCTTTATCCAGAAAAACTGTCCTTCAAATAAGAAGATGAGTTTAAAATATTCACAAACAACAGAAACTAAAAGAGTCCATAAAAAAGAATCCACTTTTGCAGGAAATATTAAAGGAAGCCTTATAGCTTGAAAGAAAAAGACAGGAGAGAGAGGCTTAGAGGAGAATATAGAAGAAAGAATAGCAGAAAGGATAATCAATAGTAAAAATACTAAAATAATATATGGCACATGAAAACCAAAGAATAAAGTGGTGGAAGTAAATAATGCATTTACAGTAATATATTTGAATGTGAATGGATTAAATTCCCCAATCAAAAGATACATGCTGACAGAATGGATTGAAAAAACATGAGCCACCCATATGCTGCTTACAAGAGACTCATCTTAGACCCAGGGATACAAACCAGCTGAAAGTGAAAGGGTAGAAAAAAATACTCCAACCAAAAAAGAGCAAAAGTAGGTATACAAATATTGGACAAAACCAACTTTATGTGCCAAAAAGTTATAAGAGATACAGAACTTTAAATGCAAAAAAAGTTATAAGAGATACAGAAGGCCATTATATATTAATAAAAGGGGCAATCCACCAGGAAGATATAACAGTCATAAATATTTATGCACCTAACCAGGGTGCCCCAAAATATATGAGACAAACTCTGGCAAAACTGAAGGGAGAAATAGACATTTCTACAATGATCATCGGAGACTTCAACACCCCACTCACATCATTAGATAGAACAACTAGACAGAAGATCAACAAGGAAACAGAGAACTTGAACAATATGATAAATGAGCTCAGCCTAACAGACACATACAGAACGTTGCACCCAATGTTGCACCAGGTTATACATTCTTCTCAAGTGCCCATGGATCTTTCTCCAGGATAGACCACATGTTAGGTCCAAATGCAGGACTCAGTAAATTTAAAAATATTGAAAGTAAACAAAGCACCTTCTCAGATCATAATGTAATGAAACTGGAAATTAATAATAGACAGGAAAGAGGTAATTTCATAAACATGTGGAAGCTGAGCAGCACACTCTTAAATAATCAGTGGGTCAAAGAAGAAATTGTAAGTGAAATTAGTAAATATATTGAGACAAAAATGAGAACACAACTTATCTAAACTAAGCAAAGGCAGTGCTGAGAGGGAAATTTATAGCCCTAAACACCTACATTAAAAAAGAAGAGCGAGCTAAAATCAAAGATCTAACTGAACAACTGGAGAAAGTAGAAAAAGAACAGCAAACCATTCTCAAAGCAAGCAGAAGGAAAGAAATAATAAAGATTAGAGCAGAAATAAATGAAATTGAGGGAAAAAAAAATAGAGAAAACCAACAAAACCAAAAGCTGATTCTTTGAGATCATTAATATTGACAATCCCTTAGCTTGACTAACAAATAAAAAAAAAAGAGAAGGTGCAAGTAAATAAAATCAGAAATGAAAGGGGGGAAGTTACAACTGACCCCATAGAAATAAAAAGGATCATAAGATGATATTATGAGAAACTGTATGCCAACATACTAGACAACCTAGATGAAACGGACAAATTCCTAGAAATGCACAAACAACCTACACTGACACTCCAGGAAATACAAGAACTTAACAAACCAATTACATTTAAAGAGAATGAATTCGTCTTAAAAAATCTCCCAAAAAAGAAAAGTCCAGGACCTGATGACTTCACAGGAGAAATCTACCAAGCATTTTGAGAAGAATTAACACCAATTCTGTTAAAACTGTTCCAAAACATTGAGGAGGAAGGAAAATTACCCCCAAAATTTATGAAGCCAACATCATCCTAATACCAAAGCCAGATAAAGATACCTCAAGAAAAGAAAATTACAGACCAATCTCTCTAATGAACATAGATGCAAAAATTCTAAACAAAATACGTGCAAATAGAATCCAACAGCATATCTAACGACTTATACACCATGACCAAGTGGGATTTATTCCTGGTATGCAAGGGTGATTCAACACAAGGAAATCAATTAACATAATACACCACATTAACAAATTGAAAGAAAGAAAAACACATGACATCTTGGTTGATGAACAAAATGCACTCGACAAAATCCAGCATCCTCTTGATAAAAACACTTAAAAGGATATGAAGAGAAGGAAAATTTCTCAATATGATAAAAGGTATATATGAAAAACTCACAGCCAACATCATATTCTATGGGGAAAGGTTGAAAACTTTCACTGTAAGATTGGGAACAAGACAAGGATGCCCACAGTCACCATTATTATTTAACATTGTGCTAGAAGTTCTAGGTAGAGCAATTAGACAAGGAAAAAAAAAGGCATCTAAATAGGAAAAGAGGAAGTAAAACTCTCACTATTTGCAGATGACATGATCCTATATTTAGAAAATTCTGAAATGTCTATGACAAAGCTACTTGAGCTAATAAACGAGTTCAGCAAAGTGGCAGGATACAAGATCAACATGCAAAAATCAGTAATATTTCTGTACACTAGTATTGAACAATCTGGGGAGGAAATCGAGGTGGGGGGGGAATTCCATTTACACTAGCAACAAAAAAACTCAGATACAGGACTCAAGTACAGGACCTATATGCAGAAAACTACAAAACCATGCTAAAAGAAATCAATGAAGATCTAAACAAATGGAAAGACATTCCTTGTTCATGAATTGGGAGACTAAACATAGTGCAGATGTCAATCCTACCCAAACTGATTTATAGATTCAGTGCAATACCAATCAAAATTCCAACAAAAATAGAAAAGGCAATTACCAAATTCATTTGGAAGGGAAAATGCACCCAAAGAGCCAAAAACATTCTAAGAAAGAAGAGTGATGTGGGAGGAATTTCACTGCCTGACCTTGAAACATATTACAAAGCCACAGTGGTCAAAACAGCATGGTTCTGGCATAAAGATAGACACATCGGTCAGTGGAATAGAATTGAGAACCTAGAAATATACCCTCACCTATACAGTCAACTGGTTTTTGACAAACCTACCAAGCCCACGCTGATGGGAAAAAACAGTCTCTTCAACAAATGGTGTTGGGAGAACTGGATATCTATAACCAAAAGAATGAAAGAGGATGCCTATCTCACCCCCTATACAAGAATCAACTCAAAATGGATCAAAGATCTAAATATAAAAGCCAGGACCATAAAACTACTAGAAGAAAATGTAGGGAAACATCTTCAAGACCTTGTAGTAGGTGGTGGTTTCTTGGACCTTACACCCAAAACACGTGCAACAAAAGAAAAAATAGATAAATGGGACCTCCTCAAAATTAAACACTTTTGCACTTCACAGGACTTTGTCAAAAGGGTGAAAATGCAGCCGACTCAATGGGAAAAAAATATTTGGAAATCACATATCTGATAGGGGTTTAATATCCAGGATATATAAAGAGATGTTACAGCTCAACAGTAAAAAGACAAATGACTCAATTAAAAAATGGGCAAAATACTTGAATAGACATTTGTCCAAAGAAGAAATACAAATGGCAAAAAAACATATGAAGAAATGCTCAACATCACTCATGATTAGGGGAATGCAAATCAAAACTACAATGAGATATCATTTCACACCTATCAGAATGGCCACTATTAAAAAGACAGAGAACTACAAGTGTTGGAGAGGATGTGGAGAGTTAGGAACACTGATTCACTGTTGGTGGGAATGCAGAATGGTACAGCCAGTATGGAGGACTGTTTGGCAGTTCCTAAAGAAGTTGAATATAGACTTGCCACGTGACCCTGCAATACCACCACTAGGTATATACCCAGAAGAACTGAGAGCAGTGACATGAACAGACATCTGCACACTGATGTTCATAGCATTGGTGCCAAAAGTTGGAAACAACCCAGGTGTCCATCAACCAATGGATGGATAAACAAACTGTGGTGTATTCACACAGTGGACTATTATGCAACTGTAAGAAGAAATGAAGTTGTAAAGCATATGACAACATGGATGAACCTGGAGGACATTATGTTGAGTGAAGCAAGCCAGGCACAAAAGGACAGATACTGTATGACTGTGCTACTATGAACTAAATATATTGTGTAATCTCATGGAGTTAATAATTTGAATATGGGTCACCAAAAATAGAATGAAGTTAGAGAAGGGAAAGCTGAGGGTTAATTTCTGCAGAATTGGTAAAAAGGATGTGTGTTAATGTATGGAAATGAAAAGAAACGGTGAAAGCTCAACATAATTTCTGTCTGGCAGTGCCATTATGTGGGTATGAAAGTGGTTTAGAGGGAAAGTCTCAGGTCATAAATATTACTAAAAGGAAAGCTAAAAAATCTAACATGGGACTGTATAGCATAGTAAAACTGCATGTGAAATATGAATATGTGTAAAATTGCATATATAAGACCATTTTTCTTTGAAACTGAACAAATGTGTTAATATGACAAGATGTTAATATCAGGAAAAAAACACATTATGCTAAGTTAAACCAGACACAAAGTACTACATATTGCCTGATTCCATTTATATAAAATATAAATCAATTTATAAAGATGAAATTAGATTAGTGGTTATGTAGGGCTAGGGAAGGCATGCTAAGGGGTGTGGAGTTTTTCTTTGTGTAGTAATCAAATTGTTCTAAAGTTTTTGTGGTGATGAATGCAAAGCACTGTGATTATACTAAAAGCCATTGATTTTATACTTTGGATAGATCATATGGTATGTGAATATATCTCAATAAAACTGCTTAATAAATAAATGTGCAAGAATAGCCAGAAGCAGCAGCTGTGTACAGCAGGGGAAGCCTAGAGACTTTGAGAGGTAAAGAACTTTCTTGTTTGTCTGTTCTATATTATTATTATTATTGAAATAATGAAAAATGCTTTAATAAAAATTGAAGTGATGAATGCACAACTCTGTGATTATACCAAATACCATTGATTGTACATTTTTGATTAATTGTATGCTTTATTAATATGTATCAATAAAATTGATTCAGTAAAGAAAAAGGAATTAGAAAAAAACACAAATTGAAGCCATTCTAAAATATAAGTGACTGACTCTGAAATACAAGCATACCTTGTTTTATTGCGCTTTGCAGATATTATGTTTTTACAAATTAAAGGTTTGTGGCAACCCTGCATCGAGCAAGTCTGTGGGCACAGTTTTCCCAACAACATGTGCTCCCTTTGTGTCTCTGTGTCACATTTAAGTTAAGGTTAAGTAAAGGGTTTTTTAGACCTAATGCCATTGCACACTTCATAGACTGCAGTATAGTACAAGTGCAAACATAACTTTTATATGCACTGGGAAACCAGAAAATTCACGTGACTCGCGGTATTGCAGTGGTCTGGAATCGAACCGGCAATATTTCCAAGGTGTGCCTGTAACATCAATGTCATGAAAGGTAGGGATGGGCTCAGGGACTGTTCCAGATTAAAGGAGACTAAAGAAATATGACAAGGATATGTAACACGTCACCTTGATTTTGATCTTGGATCAGAAAAAAATGATAGCGATTAAGGGCATTACTGGGACAATTGGAGATACTTGAATATGGACTGTAGATGAGATAATAGTATTGTATTAATGTTCAGTTTCTTAATTGCGATAGTCATGCTGTGGTTATGTAAGAGAATATCCTCGTTCTTCCGAAATTCACACTGAACTAAGTAGAGGTAAAGAGAAATGGTATACACAGAAAACTTAACTCTCAAATGGCTAAGAGGAAAGTATGGTTTGTGTGTTTATTTGGAGGGAGAGAAAGACTTAAAAAATAAAGTAAAATGAATCCACTTGAAACTGGGGCTAAAACTTCATCATAAGTAGTGAAAACAAGGTCTGATTTGGATGGTATTTTAAAAAGTGAAACTAAGAATTAATTTTATTTTCTGCAAAATTTCAATTAATAGTAACTGGTTGCAAATTATTGGGATGGAAGATGAATCGTGTTGATTTTTGAAAGGCTGGTAGTGTTCATTCTTCCAAGCAGAGTATTTGGTGTGGCATCTTTGCTTTACATTTCAGTTTCATTTGCCCAAGATGGTAGCCATGCTTGGAAAAATGTTCATCAGTTTTTCCCAAATGTTCATCAGTTAATCCTTTGAAAGTCACATCTTTCTTTCCATTGCTCTTTGGCTATTATCCCTGTTTATATTGTCCTCTTTTATTACTAACTGGTCCAACTAGAACAAGCTAATTAATGCCTTTGATGTCTTTTGCGGAGTTCTCTAAATCACTTCCATTGGATGCTTACAACCCTTTTTCTTTTGTAAGATTTCATTTTGCAGTTGCTTCTTGTTGAATATTGGTCAGACTGTCCTGCCATGGTAAAAAAATTTGCCCTGGGATTTGAGTGGCTTCACATGCCAAAGGTTTCTTTCTGAATCACAGTATCTGTCCAAGGTGTTAGGCTTCCATGAATTGTGGCTGCACCATCCACAGCTATTTCACTAGGGGAAGGGGGCATGGAGAACTCCCACCTGCCCTTCTGTGCTTCAGCCTGCAGACAGCCCTGCAGTGTTGCTTGCGGCCCATTGGCCAGAATCAGTCACAAGGCCCCAACCTAACTGCAGGGGATGCTGGGAAATGCCGTCTTCTGCCCAGGGAGAGACGATGACACAGCAACTGCCTGCCATTTGCATTTTGTACTCAGATGTTCAAATGGGGATAGGTGTTAAGAGGAGGGGGTGTTTGCGTGGAAATTAATTCTACAGATGGTCGGAACACCAGGAAGCATTTCTGCGTCATGGTCAGGTTGGCTCTGCTGGGTAGCATGGACTCTGATAATGGACACTGGGACAGTGAGCTGCGCCAGGCGCTGGGAAATGTCCCAGAGCACCCGCTGATGGTGGGGTCTCAGGGCCAGCGGGTCAGCACTCACTTCTCCCCAAGCCAGCGCCCGCTTCTCTGAACTAGGGATTTTCATTGATCCTCCCCTCCCCACCTTCCCAAGTAATATTTGGAGTGTAGATCCGACAACAAGCAACTCCTGCATTAAAGTCTTCAAGTGGGGCAAGACCAGAAAAGCTGTTTTCCGTTTCCTAAAACTTCATTAGAAGTTGCTTATTTTGAAGTGTTTTGTCATTGACAAATTTGAATTCCTTTCTCTCTCTCTCACCCTCTTTAGAACATCTCTCTCTGGGCTCTACAAGTGACCCCCCGCCCCACCCTGCTCTGTGAAAATGTTGGTGCTTCTTGCATTCATCATTGTCTTCCACATTACCTCCGCGGCGTTGCTTTTTGTCGCCACCATCGACAATGTAAGTTCCTTTGCCTTTTTTTTTTTTACAAATCAATTTTATTGATACATGTTAATAAAGCATAAATCCATCCAAAGTGTACAGTCAATGGTATTTAGTATAATCACATATTTGTGCATTCATCACTTCAATCATTCTTAGATCACTTTCATTATTCCAATAATAATAATAAACAAAAAACCAACCAAACAAACAAAACTCATCACCTCTCAGTCTCTCTATGCTTCCCCTGCCATACATGGCTCCTTTGCCTTTTGACCATCTCAGAACTCCTGGCTCCTTGAGCCATATACTTAGAATTGGTCAGGCTGATCACGATTCAGGGTTGTCCTCTGTCCCAGGGCACTTCCAGCTCCCCAGCCAGGCCTGATACTGGTCTAAGGTGGGGCAGGGGGATGTCAGGTTTGGATGGGCAATCCCTGGAGGGCAGGGACCTCTGTCCACTCACCTGAGCCCCCCACAGAGCCTGGTATAAAGCTTTGGCCGGTGGAAGTCCTTCGAGGATGTTGCTTGAATTCATTTCTCCCCTAGATCAGGTCTCAGCCTTGGTAGATCGACATTTGGGGCCAGGTCATTCTTTCTGGGGTGTGGGGGTGGGGGGAATCCTGTGCCCTGTAGGACGTTCAGCAGCATCCCTGCTCTCCAGCCACTCGATGCCCGGATCATCCCACACCCAGGTGTGACAACCAAACATGTCTCCAGATTTTGCCAAATGTCCTCTGGGGTGGGGGGTGGGGGAATTAAATTCACCACCCTAGAACCCCAGGGGACCTCTTCTCCTGCCCTTGACATCCTCTTACTTGCCAGGGTCCCTTATGGTAGCCCACCTTGCCATGCCCTCTGAGCAGAGCTCATGCTTGGAACTTTCCTGATTCTTTCCTCATCTCCTCCCCATGGAAAATTTAACTCTTCCCTTTAGTATCCAGCTCTGGGCCACACGGCAGGAAGGTATTTGATACATAACACATTAGCATGGACTCAGGTCCCTCCTGGCAGCAAGTGGAGCTTTTTTTTTAAATCTCATTGTAGTTTTTTTAAAATTTATTGAAGTACATTACTCATACATAAACATACATAAACAATAGGTGTATACTAATAGTTGTGAACTTACAAAGCAAGCATGCATAACATCATACAGGGGTCCCATACATCAACCCACCACCAACACCTTGCATTGTCGTGAAACATTTGTTACAAATTACGAAGGAATATCATAAAAATCTTACTAATAACTACATCTTACATTTGGTTTATTTTTCCCCCAACCCACTCGACTATTATTTTTTAAATATATTTTTATTACAGAAGTTGTGAACTTACAGAACAATCATGCACATGTGCAGAATTACCGTACAACACCCCTCTATCAACACACCACACCATGGTGGGACATTTGTTACAGATTGTGAGATAATATTATCAGACTATTACAACCAACCATGGTCCATAGTGTACATTTGGCACACTTTTTCCATACTCCCCCATCATCAACACAGTACATCTTTGGCATAGATGCATGAATATTACAGTATAGCTGTTAACCACAGTCCACAGGTCACTCCAGTTGTATTTTCCCCATGCTTCTCCACATTCCCACCACCCTGCAATAGTGATGTTCATCTGCTCTAGCTCACAAAGGACACTCTTGCATCTGTACCATCAACCACAATTCTCATCCACCTCTGGGTTCACTGTGTTATTCAGTCCCTAGATTATTCTCTAGCTTTCTGTCAATTGACATTTACATCCCTAGACTACCCTTTCCAGCCACATTCCTATTTATAAACCAGCTGTTACTGACTATAATGTGTTACCACCCACTCTGTACATTTGCACACTTTTACAGTAAAGTTAATTAAAACTTCTATACACATTAAGCATCAGTAATCCTTCTTAGTTTTCTTACCTCTTTTAAGAATCCACCACCTACCACCAGGTCTTGAAGATGTTTTCCTAAATTTTCTTCTAAAACTTTATGGTTCTTGCTTTTATATTTAGGTTTTTTATCCATTTTGAGTTAATTTTTGTATAAGGTGTGAGGTAGGGGCTCTCTTTTTTTTTTTTGCCTATGGATGTCCAGTTCTCTCAGTACCATTTGTTGAATGGACTGTTCTGCCTGAGCTGGGTGGGTTTGACAGGCTAGTCAAAAATCACTTGACCATAGATGTGAGGGTCTGTTTCTGAACCATCAATTCGGTTCCATTGGTCTATGCATCTGTCTTTATGCCAGTACCAGGCTGTTTTTACCACTGTAGCTAGGTAATATGACTTAATGCTTTACATCATTGGTTAAGTTTATTCCTAAATATTTGATTCTTTTAGTCACTACTGTAAATGGATTTTTTTTTCCCTGACTTCCTCCTCAGATTATACATTACTAGTCTTTTAAAGTCTGTTACATCTGATATAAGTATAGCCACTCTGGCTTTTTTTTTTTTTTTTGGTTACTGCATGTGTGGAATATCTTTTTCCAGCCTTTTTCTTTCAATCTATTAGTATCCTTGGGCCTAAGGTGAGTTTCTTGCAGACAGCATATAGGTGGCTCATATTTTCTTATCCATTCTGCCAGTCTGTGTTTTTTGATTGGGGAGTTTAGTCCATTAACAATCATTGTTATTACTGTAAATGCAGTTCTTATTTCACCCATTTTGACCTTTGGGTTTTATCTGTCATATTTTATTTTCATCACTCTTTTGACACTTTTAGTTAATTTTACTGATATAATCTTCACTTCTAGACTCTCTTCCTGTTTTTTTCTTTTCAGACCAAAGCACATCTTTTAGTATTTCCTGCAAAGCTGGTCTCTTGGTTACAAACTCTCTCAGTTTCTGTTTATCTGTGAATATTCTAAACTCAGCCTGATTTTTGAAAGACAATCTTGCTGGATATAAAATTCTTGGCTGGAAGTTTTTCTCTTGCGGTATTACACCACTGTCCTCTTGCCTCCATGGTTCTGATGAGAAATCCTCACTTAATCTTATTGGGTATCCCTTATATGTTATGCATTGCTTTTCACTTGCTGCTCTCAGAACTCTCTTTGTCTTTGGCATTTGACATTCTGATTAGTATGTCTTGGAATTGATCTATTTGGATTTATTCAGATGGGAGTTCATTGTGCTTCTTGGACATGGAAATCTATGTCGTTAAGAGGGTTGGGAAATATTCTACCATTATTCCTTCAAATATTCCTTCTGTCCCTTTTCTCTTCTCTTCTCCTTCTGGGACACCCATGACACCTATGTTTGCACATCTCTTGCTGTCATTTAGTTCCCTCAGACCTTGTTCAGTTTTTTCCATTCTTTTCTTCATCTATTCTTTTGTATGTTCACTTTTGGAGGCCATTTCTTCAAGCTCACCAGTCTTTTCTTCTGCCTCCTCAAATCTGCTGTTATATGATTCCAGTGTATTTTTAATTTCATTTATTGTGTCTTTCATTCCTATAAGATCTGCTACTTTTCTATGTATGCTTTCAAATTCTTCTTTGTGCTCATCCAGTGTCTTCTTAATATCCTTAATCTCTTTAGCCATCTCATTGGATTTTTAAGGAGATTTGTTTGAACATCTATGATTAGTTGTCTCAGCTCTTGTATATCATCTGGAGGCTTATCTTGTTCCTTTAACTGGGCCTTATCTTCCTGTTTCTTGGTGTGGATTATAGTTTTTTTGATGGTGCCTTGGTATCTGGCTTACTAGGTGTATTTATTCTGGGTGCAGTTTCTCTCTTTAGTTTAGGGCTTCCTGCCCTTTCTCTCTTGCTGGTTGTGTAGTAGGAGCCAAGGATGTAGTTGGTGCTATAAGCTGTGGAGACTCAAGCTGCCCTCATTGCCCCAAGGACCGATGAAGCTTCTCCCAACTTCCTCTTTTGCCAGGGGTAGGGAGAGAGCCACAGCCGTGTGTAATAATCCAAGTTGTGCAGGCCTAGATTGTAGTTGCCCAGAGAGACGGATGAAGCTTCACGCCCCTTTCTCCCCTGCCTGGGGCAGGGATGGAGCTGCAGGTGTGGGCAGCAGTCTATGCAGTGCAGGTCCAAGATGACTGCAGTTGCCCCGGTAGACTTCCAACTATTCAGTCTGTGCCAGTGGAATGTACCGGCAGTTACCCAGAGAGGCTGGTGCAGGGCCCGCCAGCTTCCTCCCTGCTAGAGGTGGGGCTGAAGCCTAGGCCAGGGCTGCAGGCCCCTCTGGGTGAAAGAAGCCGGTCTCTACTGTCACTGTGATTCTCAGTCATCCCAGCTTCCCCTCATGCCAGGGGCAGAGTTAAAATGGCAGCTACTGGCCTCTTTCTGGCTTGGACAGGTTCAAACTTTAACTGTTCTTAGGGTTATACTTTAGCCAGCCGAATTTACTAATCAGTAGCTAAAATCAGTGGCCAGCCATCTCTTCCTCCCCTGTGTTTGGGAAATGGAGCTTCCAATTCCTGCCATAGAATAGCTTCCGAGGTGGCTTGAGCCACCAGAGTAGGATGATCACCAGCCTCTGTGGTATGGCCTGTGTTTTTCTGGAGAGACTGGCGCAGGTCCCCCCAACTTCTCCCTGCCGGAGGTGGGGCTGGGGGTTAGGCTAGAATTGCAATCCGATCTGGATGGAAAGAAGTGGGTCCCTGGCAGCACTGTGATTTCCCCTCGTGTCAGGTGCGGAGTTAAGATGGTGGCCACCGGCCTCTTTCTGACTCGGACAGTTTTAAACTTTAGCTGTTCTTAGGATTACACTTTAGCCCACTGAATTTACTAATCAGTAGTTGAAGTCGGTGCCCAACCGTCTCTTCCTCCCCTATTTTTGGGAAGTGGAGCTTCCAATTCCAGCCGCGGAACAGCTCCCGAGGTGGTTTGTGCCTCCCGTGGAGGATGGGCACCCGCCTCTGGGGCGTGGAGGGCTCTACTCACGAATCTTCTCTGCAGATGGGCAGTCTCCTCCTGCCATTCTTTCAAGGTTGTTGCAGGATGCACTTCTGGTCTGCTGGAGCCCCCAAACAGGTGCTTTAGGTAGCTCTGGGTGATTCCTAATTGCCCCGTAGCAGGAGCTGACTCTAGGACCGTCGTACTCTGCTGCCATTTTCCTGGTTGTTCAGAAAGTGGAGCTTTTTAAGAGAGGTCCTCTGTAGTGCACATCCTGATCCAAAGCCCTGACCTCAATCCTGTTCAATTCAGATGGCAGAGACACTTAGGGCAGAAACAGTTCTGGAAGCTGGAAAAAAGTGCACCTTGCGCTTTGCTCTGTGGCCGAGGCTGTGCTAAGCCCTTGTATGTGCATCATCTCATTTAAAATCCTTGCCCCAGCTCCACGGGAAGGTTCTCTTGTTGCACCATCTCACGGGAGAAAACTGAGCCTCGGTGAAGTTAGGATGCTTGCTGGGTTTGGCACGGCAGTGAGCGGCAGAGACGGGAGTTGAACATTCCTGAAGCTCCCAGGTTCCGTAGCGGGAGATGAGTACAGCCATCGTGGGTTCCTGGAGATTCCCAGAGCTGCTCTGGGGATGGGAGCAGCCCAAGTCCAGAGGGAAAGCAGAGCATTTGGACGAGTTGGAGAGCCCCATCTGGTAATTGTCTCCTTGGAGGGCTGCCCCTCCCCAGGCTCATCCTTGTCTAAGGCCCAGTTCCAATTGCCCTTTACAGGTCTTGGGGAATTTACCAGCATGTGCTCTTACGGCCACCAGCTGAGACTCCTCTCTCCTCCGAGGCTCTGGGAGGGCACGGCCACCACTGAATTCTTCAGAGCTGCCCCGTTGGCATCACCTGAGGCTTGTTAGAATGCAGACTGTCAGGGCAGCCCCAGACCTCCTGAATCAGAGTCTGCATTTTAACAAGGTCCCAGGTGATTGGCAGGCTCCTGGCGGTTAGAGAAGCGCTGGACCTGGGTGTTTACCGCCGCACCTCACACCCAGCTAGTCATCCATGTTCTCCTAACAAACGGCCTTTTCCTCTGTTCCCATTTTGTGTTCCAGGCCTGGTGGGTAGGAGAAGAGTTTTTTGCGGATGTCTGGAGAGTATGCGTCAACAACACGAATTGTACACAAATCAATGACACCTACCAAGGTGAGTGCGAAGAAGGAAACTGGAATGGAGGAGCTTCCTCTCCTTTGCTTCTAGGTGGGCCTGCCTGGCTCAGGATGGGGCAGGACGGAGCAGGGAACACGCCGGAGACGGGGGCTGTGGAGAAGCCAGAGGCTGGACGCGGTGCCAACCCCAGCTGTGTCAGGCCCTGCCCTTCTCTTCTCATTTCTTGGCAAAGCAGAGCTTCCCTTCCTCACCCCTTCTACTGATTCAGTCACATCTAGAATTTTCTCTCCCCTCCTCTTTTATCCAAGCCTCACCTGGAAGTAGACTCAGAGACCCATACTCCCCCCCCCATCTCAACAGTTTCCTGCGACAGAACTGCAGAGCTGGGCTCTGCAACCTTTACGAGCCGTGTGGCCTTCCCACGCTCGGAAGCTCAATTCCCTGAGCTGTAAAAAGGAGGCAGTAACAGCTCCCCGAAGTTCGCGAAGGGGCTTGGGAAATACGGAAAATCCTACTTGAAAACATGCTGACTGCTCTTGGGCATTGTGAGCTGAGGGGTTCTGTTTCCGTTAAAGGGATTTCCGGTGTCGTAGAGCCAGCGGAAGGGGCACTCTGGGGCTTGAGCTCCCTGATAAATACGGGCCGCCCAGTTAAATTTGAATGTTTGCGGGGGTTTTTCCCTGCCAAATCTGGCAGCCCTATGTGAGGAGTGAGAGACCCTTCTCACTGGGTCCTGGAGTCTCACCCTGCACCCAGTATCAGTATTAATAATTAAAGCATCAAAAATACCAATAGAAGACACCATTTGACTGGAGGCTTACAGCTGGGCCCTGGGCCAAGTAAACCCTTTGCACATGTGGTCTCAGAGTCCTATCCACCAGGGACTGTTAGCCCCATTTTAAGATGTGGAAACTGAGGCACGGCGCTGTTACGTTACCCGAGGTCACACAGCCAGGAGCACATGCTGGTTCCAGGATTCCAAGCTGGATGTGAGCAGTGCCAAGCCTGCGCTGTCCTCCACACTGGGCAGTGGCTCCCCCTCTCCTCTGGCTCTGTTTACCTGCCCTGCTAACTCATCCTGGACCTTAGGAACAGCTGCTGCCCTCAGCACTCTGCATCCCCCACCTGCCGTGCTCCGTGGCAGTGTCTGCAAGCCTCTCGTCTGTGCTCCATGTCACACACGTGGCATTATTTATTGGCCCATCATTTTTCCTTTTAAAATAGGGGTGGAGACCAACGGGCCAGATTCAGCCCAGCGTCTGCCTTTGGTATGGCTCGTGGGCCAAGAGAGCTTCTTACATTTTGAAAGGATTGTAAAACAAAAACAAAATCAAGCAACAGACCGTAGGCCCACAAAGCCTAAGATATTTTTAAAAATTTCATTTATTTTTATTGAGGTAAAATTCATATAACATAAAACGAAGCATTTAAAATTGTACGGTTCAGTAGTATTTGGTACATTCATAGTCTTTACAACCACCATCTCTAGTTCCAAAACCCTTTCATCACCCCAGACAGAAACTCTGAACCTGTTAACCTGCCCTCCTCACAGCCCCTGGCAACCACTAATCAGCTCTCAGTCTCGTTGCTTGTTCTAGAGAGTTCGTGTAAGTGGAATCCTACAGTTTGTGGCCTCTTGTGTCTGGCTTCTTTCACTTAGCATCATGGTTTTGAGGTTTGTCCACATTGTAGCTGGGATCAGCCTTAAATATTTACTTTTTGGCCCTTTACAGAAAAAGTTTCTTGACCCCTACTTTAAACACAGCTCACATTTCTGTACATACATTTATTTCTAAGGGAACTTGATATCCCTACCATAAACCATGAGCCTGGTATTACTTGCCATAAAAGTAGGAAACTTGAAAAAAGAACCCTACACTGAAACCCAAACGAGGTGAGTAAATTTAGCTGGGCCTGCTTGCCCCCTGGAGGCTCTCATCTGGTCGCTGGCTCTCACCTTGTTTAAAACCAGCAACCCAAAGCTGGATATCAGCAGGGGCTATAGAAGTGCTACAGCTCCTGGGGGAGAACTCCTTGAGGTCATTAGAAGAATCTAAACAAGACTTGCAGAGCCAACGACCCTCCCATCAAGTGGCTTTGGTCAGGTGCCCTGATTAGGTGTCAACCTTCCACACACTCCCCAACTCCAAGCAGCACTTTCTAAAAGGATCCATCTTTCCCCCCTAAAGCCATGTTTCCTGTATTTGCCTTGTCTTCCAAGTCCCCTGGGGTACCTGCTAAAAATGCAGCTTCCTGGTGCCCCCCCCCCCCAGAGCAACTGCATCAGAACCTCCAGGGGGAGAGGCCCAGGAATCTGCATTTTTTTACAAGCCCCAGGTGATTCCTGCTGTAAGCCAGAGGGTCGCATCCTGGGCTGCAAGATTTACTTCCCAGGGGAGCTTTCAAAAACAGAGACTCTGATTCTGTTTTGTCTGGGATGCAGACTGGTGGGACTGTTGTTTTTATTTTATTTTTTTGTGGAACGATAATTTCCATACAAGAAAATGCGCACTTCTTCAGGGCTCAGCTCAGCGCGCTTCGTCAGCTGTATACAGTCAGCTGTATACACCCGTGTGTGTCTGAAAGAAGACAGATCATTCCCAGCACCCCTGCAAGTCCCCTTGGGCCTTTCCAGCCAGTCCCACCACCCCCTCTCCTGAAGGCCAGCACTCTCTGACCTATGACACTCTGGCTTACTTTTGCCCGTTCTTCACTTGACACCAGTGGCCTCGTGAGGTGTGTGTAAGTGTGAGGAGGGGTCCGGCTTCGTTCACTCACCATAAGGAATGGCGTGGAGGGGGCTCTCCAGGTGACTGTCCTGTGCTGCCAGAACGCTCTACGCATTTCGTTATGTACTTTCAAATTATGCATCCCTCCTGGTTCAGGCAAAATTGCAAAAACACGGGAACGAAAGTGAGGAAGCTCTGTGTTTAGTCTCCTCTGTAACTGGGCACCGCCCCTCCCCGCCACCACCATCTTTGACTCCATCCTGTTGAAAACAACCAACACTTGCCCGGGACTCCCTCTCTCTGGCGACCCCTCAAAACTGTTCATAGATGAGTGCAAGTCGCTTTCCCAAGCTGGTGAGGTGGGAACTCTTAGCATCCCCACCTCACAGGTCTCCCATGGCTTCAGCTGTGTCCCCCACCCAGGTAGCGCCCTCCCCATCACGCATCCTTTCTCCACTCAGACTTCTCTGTGCTGAGCCCCCAACCCTCACGGCCCCGCCCGTGGTTGAGATCTGATCTGTTGAGACGTTAAGGCTGCTCTGAGCAAAAGGAACTCAGCTCTGGTCCTCAGGAGCACTCACGGGCCACCCCCTTAGGCCGCTCGCCGCACGACCCGAGAGCACTTGCCGTCCATGCGTGCCCTCGGTCTTTCAAGGGCCAGGAGGAATGCACAGTGGGTGGTCTTGGCTCCATTTTCCAGATGGGGAGGTTGAGGATGGTCCTGTCAAGTGCACAGCGTTCACCAGGGGCAGGGTCTGGAAGGCTCCTCGGCCGCCCCTGGGTCTGCTCCATGCGGACGACAACCTGAGGCCCTCATGTTTTTGCTGCCACTCGCCCCCACCTGGAGCCAGTCCCTGGCCACACACCCGGGTCACGCGCTCGCCCTTCCCCCAGATTACACCACGCTGCAGGCCGTGCAGGCCTCCATGATTCTTGCCACCATCCTCTGCTGCATCGGCTTCTTCGTCTTCGTGCTCCAGCTCTTCCGCCTCAAGCAAGGCGAGCGATTCGTGTTGACCTCCATCATCCAGCTCCTGTCGTGTAAGTAAATGAGGGGCCCCCAGGACAGGTGTGCCGTTCCCCGCTCCCCGCGGGGAGGAGCAGGAAGGACACAGCGTGTGGGCACTAGGGAAGGAGCTGGCCGCCAGGACACGGACACGACTTTGGCTTTCGTTAGAGGGTCAGGGCAAGTGTCCCCAAGGACCTGATGCCTGGGCCGGGGTCGGTAGGATGCGTGGGAGCTGCTAGAATGTGCCATCGTCACCCTGCGGGGAGGGAGGGTGTGCCAGGCACAGGAACCAGGGCCCCTGTGTGGCTGGAGCTGGGGGGAGCAGGCCGGAGCTGGGCTTGAGAGGCGGGTGGGGCCAGACCCGCTCTGGCCTTGTAGCCGGGGGAAGGATTTGGGGTCTTTGTCCAAAGCCAATGGGAAGCCAGCAGCAGGTTTTCGGCTGGGAGGTGACTGAAGTAGGGCCTTTGGGCTGGGTCTGCAAGGGCTGCTCGAGGTAAAGGGAAGACAGGACACAGCCTAGATCCTGGAGGAATTTAGAGAAAAAGATGTGCTCAGACCACTTGTTCCTACTTGGGAATTTTAGCAAGGCTGAAATTGGATGACATCTTATGACACAGCATGATCTTTTTTTTTTTTTTTTTGTCCCCAGTAAAGATTTAAAAATTTCTGAGTGATAAAAAGGCAGGGTTGGCCTAGACCAGGGTTTGGCAAACAGCCTGCCAGCTGTTTTTGTAAATAAAGTTTTATTGGAACACAGCCATGCGCATTCCTTTATGTATTGCTCCGGCTGCTTTCGCGCCACCGTGGCAGAGCTGAGTAGTTGTGGCAGAGTCCATGTGGCCCACAAGGCTGAGAGTATTTTCTGTCGGACCCTTTACAGAAAGTCTGACGACCCTGCCTTAGACCAGGCACGACGTCCTCTGGCTGGGTGACGGCCCAAACAGAATTGCATTCAGCTCTCAAGGCTGAGAGGGGAAATGGCTACAGAATAGGAGCCACATTCTGCCACAAAATACTAGTTGCCCTTTTTCTAACGGACTAAAGTCAACCCCTAGTAATAATAAAAGCTAAGTTTGTCTTCGGTGGAGGTCCCATGCCCATGGCGCCCTGTGGACTGTGGGTTCTCTGCCCTTGCCCTCTTCCCCCAGGCCTGTGCGTCATGATCGGGGCTTCCATCTACACAGACCGGCGCGAAGACTTTCACCACAGCAACTGGGATTTGTACGCCCCGACCTCGGAAGGCAGATACGGCTACGCCTTCATCCTGGCTTGGCTGGCCTTTGCCTTCACCTTCGTCAGTGGCCTCATGTACCTAATACTGAGGAAGCGCAAGTAAAACGCCGCGAGCTAGGTTGCTTTCACCGCAGTACAGAACCCACAGTGAAATAACCATTTTGTATATAATCATTTTTTTTTTTGGGGGGGCGGTTTAGGAAACATCTTGTTTCCCTTTAAAAGCTCCCCTCCCCCTCAAAAAAAAAAAAAAAAAAAAAGAGAGAAGAGAAGCGTTTTTGCATTCTTGAGATCAGAGAGTGGACTCTGAAGGCTGGTATTCAAAACTCGCCCCTCTGAAACTCTCATCAAGATAAAGCCTCAAAAATCCAGTCTGTCAGCAGGAGGTTTCTTAGTCGTGGGGATGTGACTGACGAGAGACCGAGAATGCCAGGTATTGGGGACATGCTTCCTGCAGTCTCAGCCACGCCATGCCCTTCCTCACCCCAGCTTCCCTTCCCTCATATCTCCGTGTTGGTGGCAGAAAGTGGGGTGAGGAGGTGACACACGAAAACCTCCTCAGGTGCTCAGCCCAAGTTGCATGTGAGAAGTGGGTGAAGCCCCTGGTATCTCGCCATCTCCAAACCATAGCCCAGGCCACATTTGCTGACCGAGTCACCTCCTTGCCAGCTGGAGGTCAGCTTTAAGCATACCCCAAGGCAAAGAATCTCCAAATGTGACCCCCAGAGCCCCTGTGAAAGTGCAGGCTCTGCTGAATCAGTGTCTTGGGGCAAGGCTTGGGAATCTGCCTTTCTAACAAGTGCCTTGGGTGATGCTTTGGTTTGGGAAATTTGGGGGGACCACAGCCCCAGGCCGGGAGGGCAGAGCTGCCTACCAACAGGTCAGATCACATTACATGGAGGTGAGAAGCAGGTCTAGGCCCAGCCACAGGGGCAGAGCCGTGGCTCCAGCAGCTCTTTAGTCTTCAGTCTCTTCCTGGCTATTTTCCCTCTGGGCATCCGACTCCCGTTCCCCAGCCTTGTGTCTCAATAGCCAACTGCCCTGAGGGGTGCAGCCCCTCCCCATCCTAGTGGGGAAGACCTCTTCCCTCTCTTCCCGCGAGCTCCAAGGCTGGCTGCTATTCTAGAACCTCAGAGGACCAGCCATCACTCATTCATTCATCAACATGAATTATTGAGCGCTTGCTGGGCAGCTCCTCATGGGTTCGCAGGCCTAGTGGAAGAGACAGGTTAAAAACCAATTAAGGAAAAATAATTACAAACTGCGATGAAGGCGGCAAAGAACATGGCCAAGGATTCATAGTAGAGGCCTGTGGGGTGGGAGGGGACCTGCTTTGTGTGCGCCTATTTTTAAGTGATTCTGGAGGCAGTTAGATCAGTCTAACTATAGCTCTATTCAGCTCTTGCAGGTGGCATTTAGGGCAGTGCACATCTGCTTTGCTTTACTTCCACGGAGGGTTCCATGGTCTTGACAGCAAACGAAGCCACGAGAATATCCCGTTGCGCTGTGGTTCTTTAGTGGGCACAAGTGCCCTGAGTCAGCAGGGCCTGGGGAAGCTGGGGGTATTGTTGATGAGGACCCCAGCTGATTCCAAGACCTGCTGAGAAATATGGCTTTGGGGAGTTTGTCTGTAGGTATAAAAGCCCTGCAGGGTGTGTGGCAATGCAGGCGAGCCTGGAGGGCGCGCCATGGAAGCAGCTCTTGGCACCTCCACGTCTTTCTCCACTTGTGCTTTGAGTGTGCTGCTGGGGAGGAGGAGTGCATGGGCCTGCGTGTGTGCTCCATCCCTCTCTCTGCACTGGTGCTGCTTGAATGCTTTTGCACTTGACCTGCTAAGTGGAGTGAGGATTTGCCATCAGCCCAATTCTGGCAGAACAAGGGAGACACCTGATTGGAGTCGTTTTAGGACCATCAGGGACACTTTTCCAGTGCAGGATTGGGTTTTTCCATTCATCCATCCATCCATTCATTCAATCATTCTCAACAAATAGTACTGAATGCTTACTACGTTCCAGGCAGGGTGTGAGGCTCCATAATACAGGGGTGAGCAATCAGGCAGTCCCCTGCCCTGGCCGAGTTTGCGTGGAGAGGCAGCCGGCGCAGCGTGCGGTGACGATGGGCAGAGACAGGACACGCACCTGGTGGGCCGTCACTTGGCACGTTGGGGGCAGCAGTGGGGGCCACAGCCTGGGGTTGGCAGGATGCTGGCTGAGCCTCGGGGAGGAAGCTGGTCTCAAGAGCCCCCGAACTTTCTTCCCAGGCGTCTTTCCTGTCGTTTTTCCGGGAGTCACAATGTTAACAGACACAAAAACGTCCGTTAGAACCAGAGGTCTGGAAAGCCTGACCCAAAGTGACGCATGAATTCCTTTCACAAACACTTCAGAACTACAGCACGGTTTCTCTTGCACACTGTCTGAGATTACCTGGTTGGTTTTCTGGGCTGGTTGCCATGGCTACGGCATTCAATGCCCACATCCATCTGCGATACTAAGGTTTTTTTTGAGACACGAGAGATGCCTTTTTACCAATGTGTGACCCATGCATTTGGGAAGTGGAGTTAGAGGCAACGGTGTCAGGGAGGAACCGGCCAACCTTCTTACTTGACGCTTATTATCAGTTATTCCAGATCAACAATCAGCCAAGACATCCAAGAAGCAGATATTAGAACCAAACGTATTACTTAAATCTGGTAACAACTGTATCGGAAGGAACTGTAGTTTGCGCATTTTAGGACGTTTTTATATAAAGTACTGTAATTCTTCCGTGGAGGGGCTTCGTGATGGAGACAGCCCAGACTAACGCATTTCACCATGTGCGTTAAAATGACATTGGGTCTCTTCACGTGGGTGTGGCACGTGCTCTGTGAATGCAGGTACACACCCTGCCGGCTAAGGTGGCTTACCTGCGTGCACTGGGCCCTCAGGGTTACCTGGTAATGAAGGAACCTACAGCCCACCAGACGCTTACTAAACACAGGATCCTAGATGGCAGCTGCGTCCCAGTTTCAAATCTGCCTGGGTGGGGAATTACTAAACTTGCTAATAGTTTCAAGGTTACTGACAATGCAGACAGTTGTACCATTTTGTATATTGGGAGGGAATGGTGATGGGGAGATGCTAGGGAAAGGCCTAGAGGTTAAATCTGAATCTTGGTTTGGGGACAAATGTGATTTCAGGGTAGTTTGATTCTTTCTACTTAATGTGCCTTTAAAATAGTCCATTTTCTGTGTTTTGTGTAATCAGAAACTGTACATGAAAAATAAAGTTTAAAACCAAAGTGCCCGGAGCAGCAGACTCTGATGTGGTCAGCAGTGCTGACATCGAGGGCCCGTGCTGGCAAGCGGAAGAGAAACACGTTGGGAGGCGAGGGGCGTGCAGATCTCTCACCAGAATAACGTACAGTTTTCATGACTGACACATTGCTGCAGCACGATCCCTCCTGCTCTAACGCCAGCTTCACGGGCGTCGGCTGTGCAGTCGCCCAGGATGCCACGCTTCCGAGGGCCCCAGGCTTGATGGAGGGGTCTGCCATGCCGTCGTGCAATTTTTCATGATCTTTGAACAAGCAGCCCCGAGTTTTCTTTTCGCACTGGACCCCGCAAACTGTGAAGCCACTCCTGTTCATTAGTTTGTATTTAATAAAGACTTCTGCCTTAAAGGGTAGGGTGATAGTGAAAAGCAGACTATCTACAGCATACTCTGCTGAAAAATGGAATGGGGTGGCAGGTAGGGAGGGAGAGGTCTTTGATTTTTGACCAAGGAACGAAAGCAGAAAAAACTGTCGGTCTAGGAGCCACATTTCTTGCTTCCACATGGGTTGCAAACTAAAACCTCCAGGGGACCGCGTCATATTTCTCTTTCTAGGTTTCTTTTTGTCCACGTGGCAGGTGGATGGTGGCCACCCCAGAGCACTCAGTTTTACATTTCTTCCATTTAGGAATTCAGCCTCTCATTCTTTGATTTGACAAAAATCTGCGCTCCGACTGTGGTACAGGTATTGTGCTCCTTGTTAACAGGTGCAGCGAGATAAACTCAGTCTCTGCCAGACCTAGACTATTTGAGTTCCAATTTCAACTTTCCGGAGTTACGTTCCGATTGGCCCATCTTGGGTCACGTGCCCGTTCATCATTGCTCCAGTAACTTGACTGGAGTGGAGGGGAGGTTCAGATGACTGAAACAGAGGTAATGAGCCCAAGGCCTGGGAAAAGGGGCCGGGGAGATGCTCCAAGTGAGGGTCTCGTCTTGGTCTAATCCACGTGGTCCAGACCTGGCCTGTCTCCTGCTTTTGTTCGTGCACTAAAAATGATTTTACACTTTTAAATGGTTGAGAAAAAAAGGAAAAAGAATAATACCTTGTGACACATGAAACTTGATATGAAATTCACATTTCAGGGTCCATGAATGAAGTTCCACTGGGACAGTCGCACCCACTTGTTCACTATTGTTGAAGCTACCTTCTCGCTACCCACCAGAGTTGCTACAGAAGTCCTGTGGCCTGCAAAGCCTTAAATATTTACTATCTGCACCTTTATAGAAATGTTTGCTGACCCCTGGTCTAATCAAACAAGAAGGGAACTGGCTCTTCCTGTTTCTTTTTCAGGAACAAGAAGAACTTTAGCAAACTCTTCCTGATGACTGATTGGCTGTATCTTCATGCTTAACCCAGTCACTGGCAGAGATAATGAAATGACCGTGACTAGCATTGCCCTCTAAGCATGGGGTCGGTCATCATCAGGAGGAGTGGACTTCTGACCACATTCCTAGAAAGACGGGGACTGACTGCTGGGGAGGCAAAACAATAGTGTCAGCTACAGTCCATCCCTTTGCTCAACATCTGTGCACAATTTTAGTTCCATATTTACACTTAATAAATTTTTTATACATGCAGGAAATGAACTAACCTCTTCTCCAGAGGGACATAACCGTAAGTCTCAGCCAGTTATCTTCTCTATCAGGCCTGGAGGTGACTCCTCGTGGCCCAGTGACCCATGGCTACAACTTAAGCCATCTACTCCCAAACATACCCAATACAGAAATGGGAAAAAGGAGCACGATGACTACAGCAAACTCCCCCTTTGGAAAAGAGACTAGCGGAATGAAAAACAATGGCCAGTGGCCACTGCCAAAGCCCTAGGGCCACTGCTGTTTATGAACACCGAGGATTCCCTACCATGGCAGAGGGGTGAGATGTGCAGCTGGTCAACCCACGGCTCCTGGCACTGTGCCAGGGGGTGACACCCCCCCCCCCGTCTACCATTCTCCACGGCCATGCCTGAGATGGGCAGGGAGGAGGCCCTCCTTCCTGTGGGCTACCTCAGGTTTGGGAAGTTGCCAGTTATTTTTAGTCACAGATGGTTTCTTTTGGGCATGCAAGGCCAAGCCAGCCAAAGACCTTGTCTGGATATAATTTTTGAGCCTATGAATTTGTCTTCTAGCCCCATGCCTCCGTGCTCTGCTGCAGCCTTGAAGCAGGAGCTTGAGGCCTCCTATCCAAGCCGTCTCAGGCTTGTCACTGTGTCTGGTGAAGCATGCTTGAGGACCTGGCATAGCTTTGTCTGTAATCCTATACCTCTTCTCTTCTGCCTAGTTTGTGCCTCCCCACTACTAAGCCTAAGTTTAGAGCAGGGGCTTGGCAAACTACACGTTTGCTGGCCATGGATCTGCTTTTTCATGGACCATGAGCTGAGAATGGAGTTTTCATTTTTAAAGAGTTGTTTTAAAAATGCCAAGAAGGATATGTGCCCGCAACACCTAAAATATGTACTATCTGGACCTTTAGTGAAAAAGGTTGCCAACCCTGGTTTAGATTTTGACTTGTCCATCCCTACAAATCTCCAAATCACTGGATTCTCCAACAGTTATTTGATTTGATTTGATTTGATTATGTTTTTATTTTTTATTTTTGAGGTACTAGGGCTGGAGATTGAACCCAGGACCTTGTATGTGGGAAGCCAGCAGCACTCAACCAGTGAGCCCCATCGGCTTCCTAATTTCTCCATCAGTTTAGATAGCCGATCTTGGGTGGGCCTGTTTGCATGTTGGGGTCGTGGGCTGGTCTGGGCTGGTCTAGGTTAGTCTAGGCTAGTCTAGGCTGGCCTCGACAGGTGACTGGGGCGCCATGACCCGGCGCCATCTGTCTCTCCTCTGGCAAGTTGCCTCAGCTACGTGTTCATGGTGACATCAGAAATGGAGGAGAGCAGGTGGAAACATACACTGCCTGATAAAGGTCGAGGCTTGGAATAGAGACACTTCTGCTGCCTTCTATTGGCCAAATAAGGTTACAAGACCTTATGCAGAGTTTAGGGAAGGAAAATAGACTCCTTATTTTAATGAGAGGAACCGCAAAGCCACTGTAAAGAAAATAGGGGAGGGGCAGAGAACTGAGGCCATTAATGTAATCAACTTCATCAGGCTTCCACGCAGCGTCCTAAAATCAGTTGTGGTGTGTGTGTGTGTATGAACAATAGAGCCATGTGAAAATGCAGATTCCAGACCTGTTAAATATCTGAGGACAGGACCCAGGAATGTGCCTTGCAGAAGCATTTCAGGTGATTTGGATGACCACAGAAGTTTGCAAATTACCGTAAGTGGATCAGATCTATATACAGAACTCATTCTGCTTATTCTCACTTTACATTTGGAGGCAAACACTGGAACAAAAAATACTCTATATGTAGAGATTGGATACAAATCTCTACTCCTCCTTCAACAAAATAAGTATCCAAAAATTATCCTGCCAGTGCATTAGCTTTATGAATGACGCAAGGTCAAGGGTCCAGAGACGGAAAGAGCTGTAATACTACCACCCCCTAGTGGTGATGTGTGGCAATGCGCCATCACAATAAAACAAGCAAAGATAACAGTGTCACATCCACTGCAGCCAAAGACAGCACAGGCGATAAAAGCTAATATAAGTTACTCCCCTACTAACTTAAATTTAAGTCTAGTATAACAATAACACTACCGTGTATATGTTGTCGTTGTTATTACTTTTAGCTATATGATTTTGTACTCTTTTTTCAGTTAGTAGACTGTTACTACATTGAGACGGATTTACAGTTTGCAGCTGAATATCAGTATAAAATTTACTATACTTACAAGAGAAAAATAATATATTCTCAGTACAAAACCATTTTGAAGTCATTTTAAATAGACATATTATGAAAAGTCTCTGAATGATTTCTGTCAAAATCTTTCCTGGTAAGAGCTCCGTGTTACATACGTGTGGTGTAGAGTTTTTCAGCTTCAGCTTGATTAGCATTTGGAGCTGGATAATTCCTTGTTGTGGGGGGCTATTCTGTGCATTGTGGGATATTCAGTAGCATCCCTGCCCTCCCCCTCCCCATGGCCCCAAGCTGTGACAACCAAATGTTCTTGGAGGCAGGGAGTAAAGCTGCCCCCAGTTGAAAACCACTTTTGTAGGGTTTTATATGCCAGGAAAAAATGGTGTTTGGCAAAACCACGACGAGTGTGCCCACCGGGGGCTGTTGGGAACGCCAGCACAGGTGGCTGGCTTACTCAGACAGTGGCTCCCAGCCCCTGGGAAAGAGACAGCTCAAAGCCAATGGCAGTCGAGCCTGCCATGCTTCCTTGGCATCTGTCTGAACGCGCGGGAAGACAGCACAGGATGTTCCTGGGCTGTTGGGGATCGAATCACGCCCCCCACAAAAGGCATGTTCAGGTCCCAACCCCTGGTGCTATGGTGTGAACCCATTTGAAAATAGGGCCTTGGAAGACGTTGTTAGCTAAAGTGTACCCAAACTGAATGAGGGTGGGAGAAATCCTTTAAGGAAACTGGACACGGAAGAGACGCCACGGGGAGCAGCCAGCAGCTGGAAGGCAATGGAGCCTGGAAGAGAGAGGAGAAGACGCTGCCATGCGCATTGCCGTGTGACAGAAAAGCCAAGGACCAAGGATCGCCGGCAGCCGGCTCCGGAACGCCACGGCCTTCTGGGAGAAACGCCTTGCTGATGCCTCGACTTTGTCTGCTCCTAGCCTCAAAACCATGAGCCAATAAATTCTCGTTGTTTAAGCCAACCCATGGTATGGTGTTTGTTTTAGCAGCTGGAAAACTAAAAAAATGGTTCCAAAGCTTAAACTGCACATTTGCTCAATATTTGTCATCAACCAGAACAAAGACCAGAGGAACAGGGAAGAAATTGTTTCTCTGTGTTTGCAGAAGGACAATAGAGTAATTTCACCAGGGCCGTAGACACAGATGAGGAAAGAAAGGTGTTATTTGATCTATGTGCAGAGTTCCCTTAAGTAAGAGATTTTTTTTTTTTTTTTTGGTCAGGAAGGTACTTAAATTGCCATGGCATGCTGCCTGCACGCCTAGAAAAGAATGGCAAGTATGGGGGTGTGTAGGCACTGCTGGGACATCGGAGCCAGGCCAGAAGAGTGTCCCCCAGTTTCTGACCCCAAGAACAGGGCTGTGGGGGGAACTGATGGGGCAAGGGTCACGTCACCAACCCCTCCTCCTCTAGCCTGTGGCCTGCTGCTCCTGTGTGTCATCCTGGCATAGGAGGACAACCTGGGATGGTCTTCTGTCCTGCAAAAAAGACCTTGAAATCTCCCTCTGCCCCCGCCCCCCAGACCTTCTCAGACTAAGATATGATAGCCAGACCTTTACGAAAATGCCTCACTGGGACCAATGGGAAATGCTGCCCCCGGCCTAACCCTCCCCTAGTGAGCAGATCTATACCAGCATCACTGTTCGAATACCGTCCACAACCACTACCACAGAACCTGCATTCTGAATTGCTGTGTAACCTCCATCAAACTGCTTAGTTTCTCTGGGCCTCTGCTTCCTATAAAATGGAAATAGCACTGGTACCGGTTGCAGGGGCTGTTGTGAGGGTTGTTATTCTTTTTTTCTTCTTTATTTTTAAAAAAGCTTTAGATTGCACAAATGATGCATCAAAAATATAGGGGATTCCCATATACCCCACCCCCTCGCCTCCCCCACTTTCCCCCATTAAGGCCATCCCTCATTAGTGAGGTACATTTGCTACAATTGATGAGCACAAGCTGGAAGCACTGCTGCTGACCATGGTCTGTGGTTTACTTTATAGCTTACACTTTGCACCACACACTTGTATAGGTTTTGACAAAATGTGTAACAGCTCGTGCCCATCATTGCAGTGTCATGCAGAACAATCCCAATGGTCCCCAAATGCCCCACGTTATTCTTTTATTACCATCAAGTCATGTGGACAAGGTCACCTACCAAGGCTCAAACTTAGATTTTCCCCACTCCAAATCCTGCGTTCTCAACCTCGGCTGCTCCTTGGAATCACGTGGGAAACTTCCCAGTCGTGGATCCACAGAGACGGTGCTTTACCTGGCTGGGGGAACAGCCCCGGCGTTGAAGTTGTTAAAGTTCCCCAGGTGATTCTAATGGGCAGCAGGACTGAGAACCTGTCTCCAAGCCATCCTATAACTCAGGATGGAATCAGATTGGGCAGAGTCAAATGCCTGTTGGTGGTTTCCAGACTTTATGCTACTCCGAACCGCATGGCCAGTGAAAATCCTTGCATTTATTTCTTTGCACACCTATGCTAATATATCTGAAGGACAGATTCCTAGAAGTAGACATGCAGGGTAGAGGGTATGTGCATTTTAATTTCTGGTGGACACTGCAAAGCATACTGGGCACTGTTAGTGCTGTATCAGCCTTGATCTTCAGAGTCTTCAGAGGGTGTAAAATAGTGGACCATCTCTTATGCATGGCCTGGGTGGGCTTGACCTATTAACATTCCTTACTTCCCCAGGAAGTATAATTCTGGCCTAAACAAGTCAGCCTGTGCCCACCCCAGGGCTGGTCCCAGGGGTGCCATCTCCTCCCCAAAACACACAGGGAAGTGCTGAAAGCGCCAGATTGTGGAGAGGCCACTCAGAGCAGAGCTGCACAGGAAAGGGCTTCCTAGAGGAGGTGGTGGCTGAGCTCACCCTGGAAATGTGGACTTCCTAGGTGGAGAGGAGACAGGGGGAGCTCTCCTCTGGGATTTATGGAAGACACAGGCTGCCAGGAGTTCCGAGCAGGGATTTGGCACATTCAGTATGAAATGTAGACATCCAACCTCCAAGAGCTCCCTCCACTGGCTAGCAGGTGTGGCCTGCAGGGTCCTGCCTCCCTGCCCATGGGTGAGTGACATGGTAACCAGAGTGCCCAGGAAAGGACCGATGATCAGCCTCCAAGCTCCAGCCTCAGTCTGCTGGGCTTGTTTTCCAGCAAAGGAAGCAGAGGCCAGGTTAATCTGGATTTCTGTTTCATTGTATTCTTAAAATTCTTGATAGTTTGTTGATGGACAAAAAAGGATTTCTTAAATTGTGGACCACCGACTCTCTGCCTGAGAAGCCCCTGAGAGCATGGTGAAGATACAGATTCCTGGGCCTCCACTCAGACCCATTGAATCAGAACCTCAGGGGATGGGGCCCCAGAATCTGCCATTTTAATGCGCTCTGTAGGGACTTGGTTTTGGTAGTAGGTGGGTGGCAACTGGGAATATGGTGGGGTGCTTCACCCTGTAAGCTAGGCCAGGGAGCCCAAATTACAAGGCAGTTCTGGCCCCAGCCGCCTCTCTGCTGGCTGCCTTGTTCAATTCACCGGCCCAGTGAAAACACAGCAGACCTCCAAGGCGGTTTGAAAATATGCAGACCTGACTTCAATACGAGTCCAGCCCAAAATGACAGACTCAAAAAAGAAAGGAACTCTCACATCCTACTTGTGGTCCGCAGATTTAGTCACATTACAGTTTTGGGTTTCTGGTCTCCAGTCCTCCTGCCTCTGGCCACAGCATCCCAAATTCCTTCTGAGAGGTCTCTCTTTAGGCCTTGCTGCAGGCATCTCACGAGGAGGCCAGTCAAGGTGCTTTGTGGCATGTGCCACAAGCCAGACCCGTCAGCTGCTCTCTCCCAGACTCTCCTAAGCTAAATGGCATGGCGTGTGGATGGAAACCCCGCTGGAGCTCATTCCCTTCAGCAGAGGCACCCTGCCAAGCCTCTCCATCAGCTCCTCCTGCTGGGAGTCCTCTCTGCTCCTTTCCTAGCCTTCTCCAGGCTACTCTGAGATTCTGCGGTCCACCCTATGTCCTTCCAATAAGTTTCTCTGCTGCTTAAATTGTGCTCCACTGGACAACTGAAGTCTCTCTCTCCCTCATCTTCCTACACCTGTATGTTGCTGCAATGTTTTGGAAATCTATATTCTAATTTTATTTTTCACAGGGAAGGGACGGGGTGAGGTGGAAGAGAATGTGAGTCATTTTTATGTGATTCATTTTGCTATAGTCAACGTACTCCATCAGGAAAGCTTTGCATTTTCATCATGGACAACATAGGCTAAATTGCTTCTCGAGTCTCATTTAGACTTGAGTCTTTTGCCACTTGTGTTGGATTTTCAGCTTAAGCTAATTGCTTTTCATCTACATCATTCAATTCCAATTTGATGAAAGAATGAACGAAGAGAAGAGGGTATGTTTTTGCCTGATGATAAAATCCACCAGCCAGGGCTTTTGTTTCCAAGTAGACCTGAAGCTCTGGAATGGAGAACACAGCCAGGAAGAGCTTTTTACTCTAAGTCTTGGAAAGCTGATGGACTTGCAAGGCAAGTCCAGTTAAGATATGGGAATCAAAGCTAAGAATCAAAATCAACTGGGAATCAAAGAGGTTGCCTGGGAGGATAGGACTGAATTGGATCTAGATATGAGCTCAGTCTTGGCTACACTGGCATCATTATAAAAATATGTTATTTCGTAGGATTGTGAAAATCAATTGGGATCCACACTGAAAAGATAAACATGTTTAATTTCCATTTCAAAAAGTAGCGAAGAGGCACTACCGCCACCTAGTGGCCAATTACCCAAATTGTTCAGGTCTATTAGGGGTAAAAATCCCATGTTGAATCTAGGTCAAAACACACAAACATTCCAGCCCCTCGGTAGTTGGTCTGCTTCACTTGCAGTATATATCTGCATGTACATCTGCAGTATATTTGTTCCTATGTTCAAGTAAGTATTAGAAAACAATCTATTTTTGGCGGCTGGTCAGATAAAAGTTGCTTTCTTGTAAAATCAGATATTCCTCAAAGAAGATAAATAATGCCAGTGATTTCTTCTGTGCTAAGTCTACATGTTCTTCTATGTTATTTTTCCTGGAAGAAGAAGGATGTGCACTTTTATTCTGCTCACCTTATTGGCCTTGGGGAAGAATTACCGGACCTAGTGCAAAGTGTTTATTCTTCATTCCCCTGTCCCTGGACGTCACTTTTATGACCCCAGTGCCAGCCACTGCCAACTTGCCCTGATCAATGCAATAGACATTTTATTTTATTTATGAGAGCACTTGTAGGTTTATAGAAAAATCATGTAAAAAACAGAGTTCCCTTATATGCCCCTCTCTCACACACAGTTTTCCGTTATTAACACATTGCATTCGTGTGTGCCATTGTTACAATTGATGAGAAAATATGATAATAAATATACTATTAATGTACTATTAACTACATTAGAGATAACTCTGTGTTGTACAGTTCTATGGTTGTTGTTTTTTTCTTGGTAACTTATGTATAAGAAGAATTTTCCCATTTTCCCACTTGGAAACACACAATTCAGTGGTGGTGATTATATCCGCAAAGTTGTGCCTCCATCACCATCATCCATTGTCAAAACTTTCCCATCACCCCAAACAGAAGCTGTGACCAATATACAATAGTCCCCCATTCCTCACCCCACCCGACCCTGGCAAACTTTATTCCAGTTTCTGACTTTATGAATTTGCATATTCTGCTGATTTCATGTAAGTGAGATCATACAATATTTGTCCTTTTGTGTCTGGCTTATTTAACTCAACATGATGTCTTCAAGGCTCATCCATGTTGTGGCATGCATCCGAACTTCTTTCCTTTGTATGGACGAATAACATTCCTTTTGTGTATATGCTGCATCTTATTTATCCATCTATCTGTTGATGGACGCTTAGGTTGAGTCCATCTTTTGGCAGTTGTGACTATTGCTGCTGTGAACACTGGTGTGCAAATGTCTGAGTTCCTGCTTCCAATTCTTTTGGATATATACCTAAAAGTGGGATTGCTGGGTCACATGGTAATTCTACACTTAACTTTCTGAGGAACTGCCAAACTGTTTTCCACAGTGGCTGCACCATTTTACATTCCCACCGACAATGTACAAGGGTTCCTATTTCTCCACTTTCTCTCCAACATTTTTCATTTTCCATTTTTTTTAATAGTAGCCATTCTAGTGGATATGAAAAGGAATTATGTTGTGGTTTTTTTGTTTGTTTGTTTGTATTTCCCCAGTAGCTAATGGTGTTGAACATCTTCCCACGTGTTTATTGGCCATTCGTATATTTTCTTTAGAGAAATGTCTATTCCAGTGTTTTTCCCACTTTATTGGACTGTTTGTAGTTTTGTTGTTGAGTTGTAGGAATTCTTTATATATTCTGGATATTAAATGCTTATCAGATAAATGCAATAGACCCCCCTTCCTCCCGCCATCCCATCTTCTCACAGCATGGCCATCTCAGGGTCGCTGTATTTCTTACGTGGCGCCTGGTTCCAAGAGGCAGGGATTGGAAGCTGCCTGGCCAGTCAAGGGCAGCTCCAAGAGCTGCACAGCATTGTTTGCTGTCAAAGCAGTCACTGCCTCCCCAGATTCAAGGAGGCAGAGAGAGAGACTCCACCTCTTGAAGGGGGAGAGCGGCAAGCCCATACTGCAGAAGAGCACATGGGGTGGTGTATGATCTGCCACGTGGTCTAGCCCCCCCTGCCTCCACAGGCCATCTTGAACTACCTGCCCCTTGCAGGTGTTCTCCTCTGTCCTTTCAACCTGGTGAGTTCCTACACCTTGTGCATATTCCACCTGAATCATGATTTCCAGAGGGTAGTCTTATCTGACCCTCTATGGAGTCTACGAGTCTGAGGTCCATTGTTTTGCCCCACACCCTACTGTATTAAGTTGTAAACATAATATCATGAATGCCCATATACTTTCCTTGGGGGCCCCAAATCCTACCATTAAATATTCTGAATACCTCTGGGCTTGTTACACATGGGCCCCAAGCTATAAGCAAGAGAATGGCGAGTGTCCCAGGCTTACAGGTTGTGAACCACAGTGGTAGATCAGTACAATTAGCCTGAAGGGCACAGACTTGAAGCTGTGGTGGTGTTTGGGAAATGAGTAGGTAGTCAAGAAAATGCCCCATGGCCTCAAACATAACCACCATATGTGTTTCCCACAGTGGTAGGGCGGGTTTGAATGGATCGTTTGTACTATCACGGAACCCCTGTACTGTATCGATGTCCTTCCTTCCCAGGTATTTTGGACATTGGCCCCATAGATTATCCATATTATTAGCAACCACCCAAAGTGCAATATTTTCTTGAATCCAAATGGTTAAGACTCTGTAGTGCAAAGATCAAATATCATCTACCTCTTGTGTTACCTTGGCTAAATCCAATCCATCGCAACCCGTCCAATTATATTTGCTATATTCCCCTAGAGCCAAAATCCAGGGGAACATAATTGGGTTAGAAATATTTTAAAATAAATCTTGGGTGTAGAAAGATTGTCTTCAACTGCAAGCAAGATAGTCCCATCCATTTGTCCCCTGGGATCTAAGCGCCCTCTCAATTAGAGATGGAGTAGGCATCACCATCCCAGAATCATCAGGATTGGGGAATGAATGATGGACTAGACTTACTGTTATTCTACTATAGATGTATTGTGATTCTAGCAATGGAAGAACTTTTATCATTGATGTGGAGGCAGTGGCCACCAGAGGCTCTGAGGGAAGGGAAAGGGGAAAAATAGGTGTAATATGGGGGCATTTTTGGGACATTGGAATTGTCTTGCATGATGTTGCAATGACTGATACAGGCCATTATATATTATGTCATAACTTACAAAATTGTGCAGGAGAGAGTTTAAACTATAACATAAACTGTAATCCACACTTAGTGGCAATTCTCCAGTATGTGTTAATCAATTGTAACAAATGTACAACACTAATTAAGGATGCTGTTAATGTTGGAAAATGTGGGAGAGGTAGGGAGTGGGGCATATGGGAATCCTCTACATTTTTTATGTAGTAAAATCTAAGTAATCTAAGTATCTTAAAAAAAAAAAAAAAAAAAAAGATTGTCTTCACAGATCAGAGTTGCCTTTATCAAAGTAAGGGAAAGAACTTCCAGATGTGTCCTTGCCTCAGTGATCAATGTCAGCTTCCATATATTCCTCGCTATCAGCTTTATCACTCAAACTTACTCTAATCATTAGAGAATTTTATTTCACTGGTATTAACAAATGGTTGTCTGTCCCCCTGGTCCTAATTTTTAAATTATGGGAAATTGTTCCTCTCAAAGAGATCTGAGAAAAAACCTTTCATTCTGGTGTATGTATGGAGCATTATTTCATTGTCCACATGGAAGGGTTTTGCTTGTTGACCAGTAACAGTTGTGGTTTTAGCTAACTTTTGTCCTTTTCCATAATCTATATAGCTCATCTGTCAAGATTTCCTATCATTCACTGTCATTCTTGTGGTCACTGTTTTCTTAGACATTGCCTGTGTGTTCTGATTCTTGGGTTCCAGCAGAGAGGGACTTTCACCCCAACATAGTCCTATCACCCACCGTTCACATGAATAGAAAACCAAGGTACCTGCATCCCCTTTGCTCCCCAAAGTCTCATGAGGGTGAAACATAGGAACTGACTGAATGTGGATTTGTCTGCATGATAAGGTTTAAAATTAAAAAAAAAAAAATCAATTTTATTGATACATATTAATAAAGCATATAATTCATCTAAAGTCTATAATCAATGGTATTTGGTATAATCACATAGTTCATCACTTCAATCATTATTACAGCATTTTCATTATTTCAATAATAATAATAAATAAAAAACAGACAATAGAAATTTTTTTTAAGTTCAGTTCTTTCACTCCATCATCCTGGATCTATGGTAATGGGTAATATGTAAAATTGTTAGTCTATGTTTAAGCTTTCACCACTTTGGCTGCCAGGTAGCAATTGAAGCTAAGACCTTAATCTGATTTCATGATATTGGGCACATCTCACTGAAGGGCAGCCTCTTGAGATAATTGACAGAGGGCTTTGCAACTTTCTTACTGGTAGAAAAACCCATCTCCCAGAAAATGTGTTTAGGAGTCTCTAGGAGATCCCATTCCATGGCATATTGAGTAAGGGCTCAGTGTAATTATTTTGAACCAAGTCATGGCCCCCCAGTGAAGAATGATGGTCACAATTCATGGGTGAGTTTGACTGTCTTCTAGGTACCAATGCCAGTGGTGGCCTCCACATCCTCCCACAAATCTGGCCATCACACAAGAGCCTTTTTAAAGTCTTGAGTCTCATTTATGGTTCCAGGTTGATGGACCTTCAGCCCACAATGGGCTGTGTGTTTGATAGGACTGCAGAAGTAGAGGCCCTCCATGGAGCCTACCTGGACCCATCTCTCTTTTTTAATAGCTAGTGGTTCATCTCCATGGAATGGAAGATGGTATGGTGCAGATTTTCCTTTGTGTCCTTGATTTTAATTGTTATGGCTTGTCCGGGGGTAGAGTTTCTCTTCCTTCTTTGGCAAGGGAATTACACACCTGTGTGGAATAGTGTACCTTTACCATTATCACTTATATTTCCAGTGCCTATCTTAGCCATCAGAAGATGTCTTTGATGGTATCTCTTTTATTCATATTAATCTGGTGGTGGGAGTGAGTGGATCCTATTCTCATCACTGCCAGGTTGGCAGACAAGAGCCTATAGTCAACATAGCTCATAATTGCTGCCTAACTGCTGCACAGCTTCATTGTCTGAGCACCTGAACTGGAGTGTAAGCTGCAAAATAAGACAGATGATGCCAATTCAACTTTGCTCTAGTCTTTGCAATGATATGTCACTTAATAGGCAGAACTACCAAATGGGCCAGTTCCACCAGCCAGTCTGGTGTATCGATCACTCGCTCCAACTGTTTAAGCATTTATTTAGTGCATACCTTTTATTTTGGCCGGCCTGGTAGCTCTTTCCCCATTTCTGGACAATAAAACCCTGCATTTATTCGGGGTAACTGTCCTTCTCACAGTTTTTCGTGTAATCCTAGTAGGAATGTCAATCACACCATCTCCCAGCATGTTATTGGTTCAAGGATAGGCAATCAGAATCTTTCTCCAGAGAACCCGAATTTTAATTAGGACCCCACTGACTGTTGCTGAGTCATTCCAATGGGAGTATTCCAAAGAGACTGTGCCCAGATATTCTAGTGTCCTGAGTGTTAACTACTCTTTTCTTTCTGTGAATCAGTGAGTAGCTTTCCACTCAATTCTTCCCCAACACAATCTCGCCAGGGTTAAATTGGTCCCAACCAACGGGTCCTCATTAATACAGCCTATATTTTGTTATCCATTAAGTTAGGGTGGCCAAGTCAAGCATAGGCTGGGTCAAAAGTCAAGAATTCTTCATTCTTGATTGTGGCATATTGAGGTATATACCCCAGAAAAAAGACATTAATCTTAATCCCATTCTTGGTGTGAACTCATTGTAGATAGGACCTTTTGAAGATGTGTTTTCAGTTAAGGTGCAGTCAGCTGAATCAGGAGGGGTCCTACCCCTATTACTGGAGGCCTCATAAAGACAAAGCCACAGGGAGGAGCAGGAAGCCGGAAAAGAAAGGAGAGGACATCATCATGTGATGAAACCAAGGAACCCAAGGAGTGCCAGCCGGTCAGAACGCCGCTGTTCTAGTTTCCCTGTTGCTAAAACAAAGACCATATACTGGGTTGGCTTAAATAATGAACATTTATTGTTTTGAGGCTAGGAGAAGTCCAAACTTGAGGTGTCAGCAAGGCGACGCTTTCTCCCTGAAGACTGTGGCTTTTGGGGCTGGCTGCTGGCGATCCTTGACTTTTCTGTCACATGGCAATACACATGGCAGTACATATGGCAGCATCTTCTCCTGTCTCTTCTGGGTCCTGTTGACTTGCTGCTTCTGGCTGCTCTCCATGACTTCCTCTCTGTGTCCTATTTCCTTTGCTTATAAGGACTCCACCCACCCTCATTCAGCTTGGGCATGCCTTAACTAATAATATCTTCAAAGGTCCTATTACCAAAAATCACGCTTCAGATAAACCTCACTGGCTACGATATTGCCACTGCGCAAAGCCCAAAGGTCCTATTTACAAATGGGTTCACACCCACAGGACCAGGGGTTGGGCCCTGAACATACCATTTGTGGGGGGCATGCCATTTGTGGGGGGCATGCCATTTGTGGGGGACATTTGGGGACAGCTACTGACCCCAAGAGGAAGCAAGCCTTCTACCAAAGCCTTAATTTAGAGTTTTGGCTTCTGAAACTATGAGCCAATAAATTCCCATTATTTATGCCAACCTTTTGTGGGTATTTGTCTCAGGAGCCTGGGAAAACTAAGCCACTTGTCATTTTGTGGTGGATTGTAGAAGGAACTAATTTTTTTCCCGAAGTTCTTAGACCAATTGCTTAAACTTTGGGGATGGTGAAATTAAAATGTACCCCCAAATTGTTTCCAAAGCTGAGAGTTTATATGAAAATGGCAAGAGGAATAAATGAAACTTGAGTGTCTACAGCCACAGAGATTCTGATTTAATTGGTCCAAAGCAATGGTGTGTTTCTAAAGCATTCCAGGTGATTATGATGTAGAACCAAGGTTGAAGGCCAGTAGTTTAGATGTTATTTGGAGAGCATTTCTCTGTGAGGGCTAGAATTTGGGGCTTTCCATTTAACTGCTACCTCTTTCTCCTTCTACTTCAAAGGTTCCTTGAGGATGAAGCTCTTGTGATGTAAAAATCCTAATATAGCTGTGCCTGGAATACTCTTAATTAATATCAGTTAATTTCAGGACCCTTGGTTCTTTTCTGCTGAGGCAAATTCCTTGACAACTAAACCCAACTTTTTCCCTGGCATTCTCTGTTTTATTCTCTCCAAATCCTATATAGGCTTTACCAGCTGTACCTTGTCTCTGCTTAATATGTAACTATGTAGCATTCACTGTCCTTCTATGATATCTCATTTTTATATAAAGACTCCATATTGAGGAAGCCAGTGTGGCTCAAGTGATTGGGCTCCCGTCAACCATATGGGAGATCCAGAGTTCAATTCTGGGGCCTCCTGGTGAAAAGCAAGCTGGCCCACACAGCAAACAGGCCTGAGCAGAGAGCTGGCCCACATGGAGTGCTGGCCTGCCCAGAGTGCTGGCCCATGCAGTGTGCTGGAGCAGCAAGATGATGCAACAAGAAGGGACACAGAAGAGAGACAATGAGAGATGCAGCAGATCAGGGAGCTGAGGTGGCGCAAGAGATTGAGTAGCCTCTCTCCACTCTGGAGGGCTCCAGGATCGGTTCCTGGTACCGCCTAAAGAGAAGACAAACAGACATAGAAGAATACACAGAGAGCAGACAGTGAGAGCAAAAACAATGGGGGGTGGGGGTGGGGAATACATAAATAAATCTTTTTTAAAATGACTACATATTGAAGCAAAGTACAGCACAGTATTCAAGAATTCAATGCAGAAGTTGAGGAAAGAGAGGAGGAAAATTGTGAAAATCTTGGAGAAAGTGAAGGTAAACATATTGTCTTCCAAAGTTAACACAGTTTGGAGCCAAAGCTGGTGGTAAAAAGAATATTTCAGAATTCATTAGATATAGATGAATGAGAATAATCTGATAATTCCTGGGACTATCCCAATTAATACAAAGTAGTCTGCAACTATTGAGGTCAGGATTAAGGTCATTCATACCATCCTCAATAACTGATGTTCTCAAATACATATGGGGATTTGGCTGTTGGTGAAAGTGGCAATGTATATGAATAAGTAGTATTCAAAAAACTGGGCAGTCAATAAATAAAGTTGGATCCATACCTCAATTCTTGCACAAAAATAAATTCCAGGGGATCAAAATATTAAATGTAAGCAATTATGAAAAGATAATTTTAAAAATAATCTATGGGTAGGAAAGGTCTTTCTAAATTTAAACACAAAAACCAAAAGCCACCTGCGAAAGACTGATGAATTCATCCACATGATTTTCTAATTGCATGGCAAAAAGACCATAAAAGATAAATGACAAATTGAAACTGGATTTTGATATTTGCAACATATATTTTAGTCAAAGGTATAATTTCCTTGATATATTTTGAATTCTAATAAATTGATAAGTCCAAAAACTCAGCAGAAAAATAGGTACAAACATAAATGGACAGAAACAAAAATAAAAATGTTTCTTAGACATAAGAAGAGATGCTCAACGTCACCTACAAGAACAAAAATTGAAATTAAAATTACAATAGAGCATTATTTTTCACCAGGCCACTGGAAAATATAAAACAAATAGCAATACTGTGTAGGCATAGATGTAGAGAAATAGTCTCACATATAGTTAGTAGACAATGTATATTGTTATAACTCTATGGAGGAATTTGGCAAAAATTAAAATGTGCATTCTCTTCGACCCAACAATTTCACTTTGAGGAATTCATCCTATAGTTATATATGCACCTGTGTGAAGTGATATATGTGCAAGGTGATAAAATTGTATAGGGAAAGCCCTGGGCCCCCTTAGAGCCAAAAACAATGAAACAAACAAACAAATGCCCAATCAAGCCCCTAGCTCATTACCTTTGACCCAATACAAAATAAAGGCCATCTGCCCTAAACCTTTCCCTTAAAGATTGACAAACCCTAGTCCAATCAATAGGAGTCGAGCTAATTTCCTTTATATGTCTATAAAAATCCTTTGCTACCCCTAGAACCCTGAAGTTAATTCCATTCTGGCTTTCTTTATTACAGCAAAGATTTGGTGTCCCAAGTAAACTGCTGTAGTTTGCAAACTTGACTCCAATTTGTCTTTCACAAGTTTGTAGTTCCCCACCAAGATATAGAAGGTGCCCTCTGGGGTTTCAGGTTCTCATAACTGGCCAGGTGAGGCATTCATGGAAGACCTTTTTGGGTCTGCTGTCCAATCACCAAGTCTCTGCATGCCCCCAGAAGCACTCCTTCCTACATCTGAACTCTGCAATTAGCATTGAGTTCCATTGCCTTTATGAGATTGGAATGATAAATTATCACAATGTGCTTGAGCTTCCATTTTATCCAGGGAATTATAAAGAAGAAATGGAGGTTAACTGAAGCAGGCTGACATACCAACAATCCTTTGCAGTGCTGATAAAATCCCCTTCCACAGCCTGAGAGGAAGAACTGTAACAGAGAATTCAACCTGATACCAGCAAAGTCTGCTGATCTTCACCAGATGATCACAATCTTACATCAACATCTTGCTTGCTAATTAATGAACTGGACCTCAGGACACCTGCCCAGTCAGTCCCCACAGTCCACGCAGCTCATGGAGTGTGCGTACTAACCATAAATCATGTCCCAATTATCCCACCTCATTCCCCCCCACCTTCCCTTTGTTTCAAGCAGCCATATAAACTGCTTCCCCCAGCTCACCCCTTTGAGCAGAAACCTCATTTGGTGCTGCTCCTGCATTAATTCAACTTTAGCTCAATAAACTTGTCTGCACCCCCTTTTTAAGTCTGTTTTATTTTCAGAACATCAGTTCTTGGTGCCAGAAGTGGGATCTGAAGGTGGACACTGGGGTGATGCCTCTGATGCCTTCGATACGAGCATGGCAAGTTCAGGAAGCCTTTGCATTCTACCCTCTCTTAGTTTGTTGTCTGGCTCTCTTGGCTAACCCCTCTCGGATCCTTGAACTCCTGCCACATTGTGGTTGAGGTCAAAACCCATTTGTTGAGCTAAAGTCTGGTTGGGCCCTCTGTCATGGCCTCTGTTTTCAGCCATCAGGTAAGAGAATTCTCTTCTGCTTCTGTTTCTTTGCTGTTTCTCTACTGTTGCTATGGGAAACAGTCAATTCTTGAGAGTGGCCTCCACAAAGGATGGCCACTCATTTTATGTTTTCTAATTTTGGGCCCAATTCTTGTTCTTTTCTAATTGAATGGATAAAATTAACCTCTGATGACCCCACATTTACCTGGCCTCAAAGGGGATGTTTTGATCATTCCAAACTTAATTATCTTAGAGAAAAGTTGAGCTCATCAAAAGATTCCACTAAGCTCCCCAAATGGGATGCATTTAATAAAAGGCTTTTAGAAGCCAGCAAGCATGAGCACAACAGCCAATCAGAAACTATTAAAGAGAAAATGAAAGATCTTAAAAGTGAAACTCATGATCTTGTAAAATACCTTAAACCAGAAATCCACAACCTTGTAGAAGATTTTAAAGCAGAAACTTGAGAACTCTGTGAAAAGACTGAAAGTAAAAATCTGTGGCTTGGATTCCATGCCCAAAACTTCTAAACTCCTTTACCCACTCCTTGCCTAACCTTGATCATCTTCTCCCTCCTTTTATCCCTGGAGTTAACCCTCCTTGCCCCAACCTTGTTCCTCAGTTTCCCTGAAATTCAAATCCCACACTGATTGGGATGAAGAAAATAAAATTTAAAAAGCATCCCAGGAAAATGGATATGGCTCAAGCAATTGGGCTCCCATCTACCATATAGGAGGTCCAGGGTTCGATTCTCGGGGCCTCCTGGTGCAAGGCAAGCTGGCCTGCGCAGAGTGCTGGTCCGCATGGAGTGCTGGCCCATGCAGACAGCTGGCACAACAAGATGACACAATAAAAAGAGACACAGAGGAGAGACAATGAGAGATGCAGCAGACCAGGGAGCTGAGGTGGCACAAGAAATTGAGCGCCTCTCTCCTACTCTGGAAGGTCCCAGGATCGGTAGCCCCCATTTTCACGGTGATACCTATTTGCTGCCCTGCAAAAAACACCACCCGTTCTCTACCACAAACAAGCAGAGAAGAACACACAGAGAGCAGACAGCAAGTGCAAAACAATGAGGGGGCGGGGGGTGGTGGTGGGGAGAAATAAATAAGTCTTAAAAAAAAAAAAAGCCTATTGAAAAAGAGTGTCCCATTATACTTATGCTCCATGGACTCAAAGTGAACTGACCAATTTCACTACAATTCTCCCCAACCCCTGTGAAGACCCAGCTAGCTTTTGCCCACAGTTTGAAATTTTTTGTCTCATGTATAAGCCAGGTGTCCTTGACCCCTTTCAATTAGCCAACTCGCTGTCAGCCAAGGCCATGCTCTCCACTAGTTCACCACCGAGGGCATATCTGACATTCAATTTTACCTTAAACAACAATGGACCTCCAAGGAGTACTGGGATGCAGCTCAGCATATCACAAGAATTTTATTAGAGTCCATCCCCAAAGCCTTCCCTAGACTGTTGACCTTTCAAAGGTCTGTGCCATAAAGCAAAAGGAAGGGGAATCTGTCTATGAATACTGCTCTCGAGTCACTGAACCTTATGATGCAAACTTAGGACTCCATCACAGTAATCTGGGAGCTCTTATTTATTATACTCCCGGATCTTAGAAGTCCTCTTTCCTGAACTCTATTCTGATCGTGCACAATGTTGCTGACTGGCAAACTCTTGATTCTCAAGCCCTCCTTCGAACCGATTTCAGGACTCCCCCCATTTGGAACAAAAAGAGAAAAAGACTAAAGTCCTGGAGCTGCAATTAAGTCAAATCCAGTCCCAGCAGGGGCACCCACTACCCACATCCTCTATTAATCACCCTCAGGGCTGCCTTCCTCCTGTCCCCAGAGCAGGAGCCTGTCAATGCTGCAAACTTCCAGCACTGGAAAAACTGGAAAAATGAATGTGCCTGCAAATATCGGTGAGAGGGATTTTTCAAAAATCCTCCTCACCAGAAATCATTCAGACTTCCCTGCCATTCAACCCCGCTTCCTCAGCAGGAGGGTGTTCCGGGGAAATCAGCGTCTACGTGGTGACTGCCATTGCAGCCGCTTCTCTCAGGCCCATTCCAGGGACCATCTGTGTCGGCCCCTTTCAGTCCTCACGGACTCCAGGGCTGCTCTGTCCGTCCTAAACCCCACTTGATGGCCCTCCCTGGAGAACTGAGCTTTCTTCTGTTGTGGGGATCACCAACTGCCCTTTTTCCACCCCCGTCTAAACCTCTCCCATTCATACTTGGAAGCCTTACTGGAACTCACCCCTTTCTCCTCTGCTCCCACTCTGTGCAACACCCCTATCTTCCCTGTGTGAAAACCAACAATCTTGTCCATGATCTCTGCGGCCATTAATTTTATTGTTATACTTAAAATGCCTGCTGTTCCCAGTCCTCATAGCTCCTTAATCCAGTCCCCCCTGAGGCCAAATTCTTTACTTGCACAGACCTCTGTCGTGCATTCTTCTCTGTAAAGGTTTCACCTGAGAGCCTGGGATAATCAGCAGTACACCTGGACTGTACTTCCCCAAGGGTATACTGAGCCCCCCTCTTATTTCTCCCAAGTACTAAAACAAGATCTTGCTGACATTGCTTCTTCGCAATCAACTCTACTCTAGTATGTCAATGATCTGCTCTGTTCCGCTTCCGCTGATTCCTGTATTCAAGATTCCCTAACACTCCTAAGGACTTCAGCATCAAAGGGACACAAAACTTCTAAGGAAAAACTTCCGTTTGCCTAACCCTCTGTTAAGTTCCTGGGTCATATTGTCTTCTCTCAAGGACTCTCACTAGACCACTCTTGCCTTAAGGCATCCTTAACTTCCCCCTACCCACCACCAAAGGACCACTCCACACGTTTCTTGTGGATATCGTCCCCTCCTTTTCTTCCACTGCCGCCCCTTTACTCCTCAAAAGCTCCCGACCTGAACCTTGCTGTGCATTCCAGGCTCTGCAGCAAGCACTGTTAACGTCCGCTTCCCTGGGGCTTCCTAATTACTCCCTGCCCTTCCAGCTTTTTGTGAAAGAAAAAGGAGGGAAATCCTGTGGGGTATTAACCCAAAGACATGCAGATCATTATCATCTGGGAGGCCAGGGGCTCTTAACCTTTTTTGTCCCACGGACCCCTCTGACAGTCAGGTGGAAACCACGGACCCCTTACTAAGTCCCCACTGTACTGTGTATTATTTAATAAATACATCACACCTGCACCAACACGTCCCACAAGAATAATGCTTTTTTGAATTTCAAGTCAAGCTCATGGACCCCTGGTTAAGACCTCCTGCCATGGGCTATTCCAGCCAGACTTTGGATGCAGCAACTCGGGGCCTTCCCTCCTGCCTACGTGGAGTCATCGCCACTGCGACTTTGGCTCAGGCAGTCTCTGAAGTAACACTAGACTCGGCTCTCACAATTGTTGTGCCTCATGCTGTGAGACTCAGCTCAACAGCCATCACACCCAGCATTTCTCTGTTAAGCAAGCCTAATATTTTAATTGAGCATGTTAATGAAGTCAGGAATTCTGGATTCCTCTAGGTTCTTGGCTATGTCGCATAAAAGAATTTAAGAGCATGCCAGTTTAGTTAGGCCAGTAAAAGAGTTTATTGAGAAATGAGAGAAAAGAGCGGATGCAGGTTCCTCCAGGCAAAGAAAGAGCATGTGGGGTCGGGGGCTTCCCGTATTAAGGCCGTTCTTCCCTCCTCCCCTTTCCTAGTGTTGGGGAGGGGCCCCAGATGCTTGCTGTTTTGACTGGCTGCCCCACCTGTTGGCTCTCAGGGGACCAGCGATGAGGCCTCTTGTTTGGATTTATCCAGAGCCTCCCCTTGACCCGGGGAGAGTTCCAAATGGGACCTCATGGCCAGGGTCTCGGCGGGATCTTTCGGGCTCTGTTCTTAGTAGTGGCCTTTCCTCAGGGGGTTTCTGGGTGGGGTCTCACGGCCATGTCCTCTGCCGGGGCCCAGCTGTGACTCGCCTTTTCTTCTTTTCCCTCTACTAACCTGCCTCACCAAGACTCTCAACCCTGCCACTTTCCTCCCTGCCTCACCCACCAGAGATGATCCTGAGCCCCATGTCTGCCTCACCCTTCTCGACTCAGTTCTCAGTGCAAGACTGGACCTCAGTGAGACCCCTCTGAAAGGACCTGACTATGTCTGGCTCACGGACGGATCCTGCTGTCATAATAAAAAGGGATTTCTAGTTGCAGGATATGGGAAAAGGACCTCTTCTGAAACTGTCACCCTCCCTGAAGCTTCCTCAGCTCAGCAGGCAGAGCTTGCAGCAGTTTTGCTGGCCTGTCGCTTGGTAAAGACAAATCAGCTTCCATTTACATGGACAGTCGCCATGCCTTCGGAGTAACCACGACTTTGACATGCTCTGGAAACACTGAGGTTTCTTTACTTCCTCTGGCCGGCCCATCAAAAACAAGCTTTGGGTAAGTGAATTTCTCCAAAGTCTTTTGCTCCCCAAGGCAGTAGCCTTGTAGTGAAAACTGCAGGACACAGCAGAGTTGATTGAGAAGAAGCCCGTGGAAATGCACAGTGGACACTGTGGCGGTCAAGGGGCAGGCATGGAGCGCCTAAGGAAGTACTGGAACCTGCCAAGCCAGCCTGCCTTCCCCACACTGCGCCGATGGCCCCCCAAGGCCTGTCCTTAAATGACATTGTACAAGCCCAGCAGACTATGCTCGCCCCAGATCTCAAAAATCTAGAGGGGAGCAGTGTGAAGAAGAGGAGGCGAGGACGACCCCCGGACAGAGCCAAGCCCGCGCGCCGCTGCACCCCCGCGCCCAGCTTCCGCGTCCCGCCGCCACCATGCCCAAGAGAAAGGCTGAAGGGGACGTTAAAGGAGATAAAGCCAAGCCACAGAGAAGATCTGCAAGGTTATCTGCTAAACCTGCTCCTCCAAAGCCAGAACCCAAGCCTAAAAAGGCCCCTGCAAAGAAAGGAGAGAAGGTACCCAAAGGGAAAAAAGGGAAAGCTGATGCTGGCAAGGATGGGAATAACCCTGCAGAAAATGGAGATGCCAAAACAGACCAGGCACAGAAAGCTGAAGGTGCTGGAGATGCCAAGTGAAGTGTGTGCATTTTTGATAACTGTGTACTTCTGGTGACTGTACAGTTTGAAATACTATTTTTTATCAAGTTTTATAAAAATGCAGAATTTTGTTTTACTTTTTTTTTTTTTTTTTTTTTTTAAAGCTATGTTGTTAGCACACAGAACACTTCATTGTTGTTTTTGAGGGAAGGGGCAAATGTCACTAATAGGATATCTCTGAAGCTGGAATAATAAGGAAGAAAACACCTTTCCCCTCTAGTTTTTTGAGAGACTTCCTCTTTACTCCTAGGAGAAGGGAATCCCTGATGTTTGATAAACACTCACCTTGGCACAGATGCCTTGTGGTGTGGAAAAACTAAAATTTGTTTTTATGTCCTCATGACCTTTTTTCTCTCTGCCTTCAGCATACACTTGACTCCCTTAAACCCAGAGACTTGTTGGAGCCTGACCCAAAAAAAAGTTGGTTACCAGGATGTCAGGCAATCTGGACTTTCCAGTGATGCCATGGAAATGGCATCCCTCAAAAGAGTAGCAATTCCTTTTTCAGATTGTGGATAATTCTGCTGTTTTCATTTCATTTCCTGAAAGTCAGGGTCGGCTCGTGAAAAGTTGTTAAACAACATACTAAATGTGAAATGTCAACCCTCACTCTAAACTTCCCCTGTTCTGAGCATCAAATGAAGACTTCATTGGATTTTATAGTGGCTTTCTGATTTTGGTAGTCCATTGAAGAAGGGAGTTTGAAAGTTGTTGTATACTGTTAACGATTGTCTGCCCATGTCCTGCCTGAAATGCCATGATTGTTTATGAAAAGTATCTTTAATAAAAGCTGGATACAGTTTGGCTTGGAAAAAAAAAAAATCTAGAGGGCCAAAGGGGATATAAGTGTCCCCAGACTGGATTTGGGTTGGCCCCAATGGTCTACTCGTCCTCCCAGATGTCCTCACTCGCCCAGTGATGACTCACCTTCACACTCAAACCCGCTGGGCTCCTAGTAAGTTTGAAAGGCTTGTGAGGAAGTATTGGTGGGGAAATTTTAAATCTGCAGCTCTTAGTATAACCCTGCTCGACCTTTCGGCCTTTCCCCAGGAAGTTCCCACCATCTCGACGGCCTTTTGAGATCTGGCAGATCAACTTCATCCAGCTCCCTTCCTGTCTGGGATATAAGTATAGCCTTGTCATGGTCTGTATGTTCTCTCAGTGGGTGGAGGTTTTTCCTGTAGACAAGCAACTGCCACATCCTAGCCAAAATTCTGTTAGAAAAGATCATCCCCTGGTGGGGAGTCCCCTGAGTAATCCATAGTGACCATGACACCCACTTTACAGGGCACCCCCTCTAAACTGTCAACTTCACCCATCACGCAGCACCTTTGCTGTGCCTATCACCCCAATCATCAGAGCTAGTTGAATGCACCAATGGCCTAATCAAGACACAGCCAGGGAAACTCATGAACAGTTTCCCTCCCCTGGTCCTCATGAATATACGGGGACGCCCTTTCCACCCTCAGCAACTATCTCCTTAGAAATAGTTACTGGCAGACTTGTGCCCTTATTTCCCTGGCCACAGGCTATCAAAGTTAGCTCCTCACTGGCTACCTACTGCCAAAAACCCTCACAAACTCTTTCTGAGCTCCACAAAACTGTTTTCATGTCTCTTTCTACAGATCTTCCCAATTCTCTACCACCTGTGCAACCAGGAGATTGGGTATATTAGAAACAGCATCTATGGAAACACAGACTGAGCCCCGGTGTTTCAAGTCCTCCTACTGCCCTCACTGCCGCAAGCTTCGAGGAATTGACTCCTGGATTCACCTATTGCAGCTAAAACCAGCCCCATCACCGAGTCGACCACTGAAAGCATCAGAGACCCGACCCTGTGACTCCACTGGGTCCGGAAGCAGCCGGCATCTGGGCATCTGATGCAGACAGCTCTCCCAAGACTGAGTACACTTAAAATCCCTTTTGTCTCTTTTCTTAACTAATGCATAGCTCTCTGCCCCTAGGGACCCTTGTTGACTTGTTATCTTCTCTTCCTGCAGTTAGCACCACTACTTTTATCTAGACTGCAGTAAACATCATCTTCCCTAAACCCACTGTCTGAAGAAAATGACTCCTATGTTATTCTTTTGTCTCCTTATCCGTCTCTACCACCCCACCTACAACTGGAAAAACCTTATCCATAACATGTCCTAAATTATTGCCTCCAGGCTTAAACTCTCAGACTGCTGGGTTTGTCATAACTACCCTCAAGTAACCCAATCCTTTATTTATGGAATACCTCTCCCTAATCTTTCCAGCACCATCTTTCCCCATGGAATTGTCCTCCCAGGAGATACCTGGTTCCACTCCTCTTCAGGAGTCTCATTCTTTCTCCCTCCCAGCCAACCCCCCTTCCCATTTCTTTATTTATGGCAGGAAAGTTTTTATCCACACCACCAATTCAGAAGTTCAAACCATCAACAGGCCCAGCAAGTCAATAGGGCACCCCCCCCCTCCGCCCCGATCAGAGGTGCCCCCTTAGCACTCTCAAACTGGTCCAAACTTTGCTCAACCATTCTCACCAAAATCAACCTATCCTTCCTAAATGTTTCAGATTCCCTTATAGACCCAAAACTTCCCTGTCTCTCCTCAGGTTTCACCTTCCTGTGCAATAGCATTCTAGGGCCTGAAGCATCTCCTTGCCTGCTCACTGACCCAGAGCCCAGTGGACAGTGTACAGTTGGCTCTGCAATAGACCCCAACTTCCATCCTTATAACTTTACCCCTCCCACGCAAAATAAATGGGCAGTTCATTTAATTCTTGTTGGACTAGGGCTCAGACTTGGACTTTTAGCCCCCTGGATAGGTTTTAGATACCAAGAACATGTCATCTGCAACCTCACTGCCACTCTTGAAGCCATCGCTCAAGAAATGGGGCGAGCCTTGCAAGAACTAGCTACCTCTCACAATTCCCTCACAGCCACAACTACAGAGAACTGATTAGCTTTAGATGACCTACTAGCAGAAGAAGGAGGCATCTGTGCTGTTGCCAATACATCCTGTTGTACCTGGATCAACACCACCGGACAAGTTGAGACCGACATCCAGGTCATCTTCAAACAAGCCAAATGGTTTCACACCATAAACCAGCAACCAAGAGACATATGGGAATCAGTTAAGGGGTTTCTGCCTAACACCTCTTGGTTGTATTCCTCAGCCTTGCTGCTGATTGTGCTGATCATCCTCCTTCTCCTCAGACCTGTTTTCATCCACATCATCACCAACTTCATTGCACAGCACCTCAAATCCACCAACTCTTTCTCTTGCCTCCTGTGGCTTTAGAGTATCAGCCTATAGAGCCCCAAACTAGCTATTCTTGGTCTTCAGGAAGTCAAAGGACTCCCTCCACCAAAAGGAGTGAATATGAAATTGGAATGATAAGTGATTTTTACTAACCATCTTGATTTGCTTGAGATTCCACGTTATCCAGGGAATTATAAAGAAGAAACAGAGGCTAACTGAATCAGGCTGACATACCAAAAATCCTTTGTGGTGGTGATAAAACCCCTTGTTCCAGCCTGGGAAGAAGAACTGTTACAAAGAGTTCAAGCTGGGAAGTGGATGTGGCTCAAGCAGCTGGGTGTCCATCTGCCACATGGGAGGCCCCGGGTTCAGTTCCGGGAAAGAAGAGTGAGACAGTGAGCTGACATGAAGGGCTGACGTGGCAAGCTGCGCAACAAGATGATGCAATGAAGAGACACAAGGAGGAAAAACACAATGAAAGACACAACAAGCGGGGAGTGGAGGTGGCTAAAGCAATTAGGCACCTTCCTCCCACATGGGAGGCCCTGGGTTTGGTTCCTGGTGCCTCCTAAAAAGAAGACGAGCACACAATGAATGGGCACAGAGAGCAAACAGTAAGCGCAAACAACAAGGGGGGTGGGAAGAAATAAATAAAATAAATCTTAAAAAAAAAAAAGAGGTCCAACTGACACCAGCAATTTCTGCCGATATTCACCATATGACCATACCTTACATCAACATCTTGCTTGCTAGTTAACGAACTGGGCCTGAAGGATCCCCTGCCCAAACAGCCCCTGTAGCTCCTGTAGTCTGTGCAGCTCATGGAACACATATACTAAGCATAAATCATGTCCCTTTTATCCCTCCCCTTCCCCCCAAACCTTCCCTTTGTTTCAACAGCCATATAAGCTGCTCCCCCAATTCACCCCTTTGAGCAGAAACCTCTTTTGGTGCTGCTTTTGCATTACTGTAACTTTAGCTCAATAAACTTGCTCTGCACCACCTTTTTAAGTCTGTTTGTGGGAGGATTGCAGGAACATGGCATGCAGACAAGCCTCAGCTCTCACAAAAATAACAGAGAAAGCACCAAAAGCTGCCCGAGGGACCTGCTTTGGGGGTCAGCAGACCAGGATAGTGTTTTACAATTCCCAGGAAAGTGAGGGACAGAGACAAAGAAGCTGAAACAACAAACTGTGAGTAACTAAACCTCCTGGCTACGAGGAAGGGTTCCCTTCCCCCACTCTGAGATATTCAGCGGGGGTAAGTCCCCTGGCTCATGGCAGCTGACTGAAAGGGGAGCATACATTTTCCTCCCTGTCAGCTGTTACAAGGGAAAAGGGAGGGGCAGTCAGGGGACTTTTCTTCAGTGAATTCAGCCAGTGGAACCCACTTTGAATCTCAGGTCTCGCCAGACAAAAACAAAGGAAAACTGAGAGAGAGATACACCTCTGTGGAAAGGTGCGCCAACAAGTGCCATCAGCTGGCCAGCCTGGAAATTACATGGACGAAAACTGCTTTTAGAGCTTTCTTTACCACACCCCTGGTAGAAAGTCTGTACCTCTTTAGTGAGTCCCTAGCACAATTTTGGTAACTTAAGATGGGAAATTTTAAAGATGGGATAAGTTGAACCAAATATCAAAGAGCTGTGAAAAAATAATAACAACAGGTAAGAGAGAGAAATTCACCAACATATCAGATGCCTAGACATTAGCAAAAAATTACAAGCCATACTAAGAAATAGGAAGAGATGGCCCAGCCAAAGGAACAAACCAAATATCTGGAAGAGATCCAGGATTTAAGACAATTGATCAAGGACAATCACACAACTTTCCTAAATCAATTGAAAGAATTGAAAGAAAATATGACTAAAGAGATAAAGGATATTAAGAAGACACTGGGTTGCATAAAGAACAATTTGAAAATCTGCAAAGAAAAGTAACAGACCTTATGGGAATTAAAGACATGATGGATGAGATTAAAAATACATTAGAGGCACATAAGAGCAGATTTGAGTTGCTTGAAGACAAAGTAGTGATTTTGAGGACAGAATATCTGAACTGGAAAAGACAGGACAACAGAAAGAGAAGAGAATAGGGGGTGGATGTGGCTCAAATGGTTGGGTGTCCATCTCCCATATGGAGTGACGTGGGTTAGGTCCCCAGGGCCTCCTGACAAAATAAAATAAAAAATATAGAAGACACGTGGGCGCGCCATCAAGTCCTGCAAGTGGGTAAGCCCCCAGGCCCTGCACACAGGCGTGCCAGGCCCCACCAAGCCACACAGCAAGATGATGACATAACAGGAGAGTGACACAAGGGAGAGCCAAGATGAGACACACCGAAAAACTAGGAAACGAGGTGGCGCAGGTAGCAGAATGCCTCTCTTCCACATCAGAGGTTCCCAGGATCGAATCCCAGTGAAGACAGGAGGAGAATGATGAAAAGAGGGGGCAGGAAACAGACACAGAGAATTGCCCAGCAAATGGACACAAAAACAGTAAAAACAGGGGTGGTGGGTGGGGTAGGGGTTTAAAATGGATAAAAGTAAAATAAATTAATAAATCTTTTAAAAAAGAGAGAGAAAGAGAGAGAGAAGAGAAGAGAAAAAATGGAACAGGGTCTCAGGGCTGACAATGTGAAACACAAAAACATTTGCATTATCAGCATCCCAGAAGGAGAAGAAAATGGAAAGGGGGCAGAAAGAATATTTGAGGAAATAATGACTGAAAACTTCCCTACCCTTATGAAAGACACAAATATCAATATCCGAAGACAATGCACCCCAAATAGAATAAACCAGAATAAACTTACCCCAAGACACCTACTATTCAGAATGACAAATATCAGACATACAGAGAAGATTTTGAAAGCAGCAAGGGAAAAGCTAAGCATAACATACAAGTGTTGACCTCTCCTCAGAAACCATGGAGGAGAGAAGAAAGTGCTATGATGTATTTAAGGTATTGAAAGGGAAAATCTGCCAGCCAAGAATTCTCTATCTGGTAAAGTTGTCCTTCAAAAATGAAGGGAAGTTTCAAAGTTTTCTCAGGCAAACAAAAACTGATAGAATATGTTACCAAAGAACCAGAATTACAAGAAATACTAAAGGGAGTGCTGCAGCCTAAAAGGAAAAAACAAGGGCGACAGACTTGGAGAAGAGTGTAGAAATGAAGAATATTGGAAAGGGTAAAAAGATAGACTATAGTATGATATGACAATAGAAAGCCAAAGGACAAAATAGATGAAGTAAGTAATGCCTTTACAGTTATAATATTGAACGTTAATGGCTTGAACTCCCCAATCAAAACACACAGACTGACAGAATAGGTTAAAAAATAAGAGCCATCTATATGTTGTCTACAAGAGACTCACCTCAGACATAAGGACAAAACCAGGTTAAAAGGGAAAGGTTGGAAAAAGATATTCCATGCAAATAGTACCCAGAAAAGAGCTGGAGTAGTGATACTAATATTGGACAAAATGGATTTTAAATGCAAAACTGTTATAAGGGATGAAGAAGGTCATTATATATTAATAAAAGGGGCGATTCAATAAGGAGAAATAACTATTCTAAATATTTATGCACCTAAACTCAGTGCCCCAAAATACATGAGGCACACACTGGCAAAGCTGAGGGAGAAATAGATGTCTCTACAATAACACCTGGAGACTTCAATACACCACTCTCAGTATTGGATAGAACATCTGGACAGAGGATAAAGAAAGAAACAGAGACCTTGAATAATATGATAAATGAAGTACACCTAACAGACATCTATAGAGTATTGCACCCCAAAACAGCAGGATATACATTCTTTTCAAAGTGCTCATGATCTTTCTCCAAGATAGACCATATGTTGGTCCACAAGACAAGTCTCAATAAATTTAAAAAGATTGAAGTTACACAAAACACTTTCTCTGATCATAATAGAATGAATCTGGAAATCAATAATGGACAGAAAAAAGGAAAATTCATAAATATATGGAGATTAAACAACACACGCTTAAACAATCAGTGGGTCAAAGAAGAAATCGCAAGAATATTCAGCAAATATCTTGAGACAAATGAAAATGAGAATACAACATATCAAAACCTATGGGACTTTGCACAGGCAGTGCTGACAGGGAAATTTATAGCCCTCAATGCTTACATTAAAAGAAGAAAGAGCTAAAATTGAAGACCTAACTGCACACCTGGAGGAACTAGAAAAAGCACAGCAAACTAATCCCAAACCAAGCTGAAGGAAAGAAATAGTAAAGATCAGAGCAGAAATAGATGAAACCGAGAATAAAAAACAAACAAACAAACAAAAAACAACAGTAGAGAAAATCAACAAAACCAAAAGATGGTTCTTTGAAGTCCACAAAATTGACAAACCCTTAGCTAGACTGACAAAGGAAAAGAGAAGACACAAATAAATAAAATCAGAAATGAGAGGGGGGACATTACCACTGACTCCATAGAAATAAGATAGTTCATAAGAGGATACTGTGAATAACTGTATGCCAAAAAACTAGGAAATGTAGACAAGATGGACAGATTTCTAGAGATACATGAACCACCTACACTGACTTTAGAAGAAATAGAAGACTTCAGTTAACCAATCACAAGTGAAGAGATTGAAACAGTCATCGAAAAACTCTCGAAGATGAAAAGCCTGGGACCAGATGGCTTCACAGGTGAATTCTACCAATCATGCAAAGATGAACTAATACTGATCTTGCTCAAGCTCTTCCAAAAAATTGAACAGGAAAGAATGCTACCAAACTCATTCTATGAAGCCAACATCACCCTAATACCCAAACCAGATAAATATTCTATGACAAAAGAAAATTACAGACCAATATCGTTAATGAATATACATACAAAAATCCACAACAAAATACTTGAAAACTGAATCCAAAAGAACATTAAAAGAATTATATACCACGATCAAGTGGGTTTTATCCCAGGTACACAAGGATGGTTCAACACAAGAAAATCAATAGTGTAATAAACCACATTGATAAATTGAAGACGAAAAATCACATGATCCTCTCGATTGATGTAGAAAAGGCATTTGACAAAATACAGTACCCTTTCTTGATAAAAACAGTCCAAAAATTTCACTGCCTGACCTTGAAACATATTACAAAGCTACAGTAGTCAAAACACCATGGTACGGGCATAAAGATAGACACATCAATCAGTGGAATAGAATTGAAAACCCAGAAATAAACCCTCACCTATACAGTCAACTGGTTTTTGACAAACCTACCAAGTTAATGTTAACGGGACAAAATCGTCTCTTCAACAAATCGTTTTGGGACAACTGGATATTTGTAACCAAAAGAATGAAAGAGGACCCCTATCTTACTCTCTATACAAGAATCAACTCAAAATGGATCAAAGACCTAAATATAAAAGCCAGGACCATAAAACTACTAGAAGAAAATGTAGGGAAATATCTTCCTTCTTCAAGACCATGTAGTAGATGGTGGTTTCTTGGACCTTACACCCAAAGCATTTGCAACAAAAGGAAAAATAGATAAATGGGACCTCCTCAAAATTAAACATTTTTGCACCTCACAGGACTTTGTCAAAAGGGTGAAAAGGCAGACAACTCAATGGGAAAAAATATTTGGAAATCACATATCTGATAAGGGTTTAATATCAAGGATATATAAAGAGATGTTACAACTCAATAAAAAGACAAATGACCCAATTAAAAAATGGGCAAAAGACTTGAATAGACATTTGTCCAAAGAAGAAATACAAATGGCAAAAAAACATATGAAGAAATGGTCAACAAAACTCATGATTAGGGAAATGCAAATCAAAACTACAATGAGATATCATTTCACACCTATCAGAATGGCCAATATTAAAAAGACAGAGTACTATAGGTGTTGGAGAGGATGTGGAGAGATAGGAACACTTCTTCACTGTTGGTGGGAATGCAGAATGGTACAGCCACTGTGGAGAACCATTTGGCAGTTCCTAAAGAAGTTGAATATAGACTTGCCACGTGGCCCTGCAATATCACTACTGGGTATATACCCAGAAGAACTGAGAGCAGTGACACTAACAGACATCTGCACACCAATGTTCATAGCGACATTATTCACAATTGCCAAAAGTTGGAAACAACCCAGGTGTCCATCAACAGATGAATGGATAAACAAGCTGTGGTCTGTTCACACGATGGACTATTATGCAGCTGTAAGAAGAAATGAAGTCGTAAAGCATGTGATAATATGGATGAACCTGGAGGACATTATGTTGAGTGAAGCAAGCCAGACACAGAAGGACAAATTCTGTATGATTGCATTTCTATGAACCAAATATATTGTGTAACATATTGTATGATTCAAAAAAATTTTTATATGTGTCCAGTACATTTAATTGAGGAATGTATATTTTTATTCAACTGTGTTTTCTTTTTAGTTTTTAATTGTTTATATTTTCAAATATTAAATGTACAAAATAAAGTTAAAAAAAAGAAAAAAATTAAAAACTCCAAAAGATAGGAACAGAAGGAAACTTTCTCAATATGGTAAAGTGCATATATGAAAAACCTATAGCCAGCATTGTACTCAATGGTGAAAGACTGAAAGCTTCCCCACTGAGATCAGGAATAAGACAAGGATGTCCACTATCACCACTGTTATTCAATACTGTGCTAGAAGTTCTAGCTAGAGCAATTAGGCTAGACAAAGAAATAAAATGCACCCAAATAAGAAAGGAAGAAGTAAAACTTCCGCTGTTCACTGATGACATGATCCTATATCTAGAAAATCCTGAAAAAATCCACAACAAAGCTACTAGAATTAATAGATGAGTTCAGCAAAGTGGCGGGATACAAGGTTAAAATGCAAAAATCAATAGCGTTTCTATACACTACTGATGTATAGAAATCAGAAAAAGGAGGAAATCGGAAAAAAAATTCCATTTAAAATAGTGACTAAAACAATCAAATATTTAGGAATAAACTTAACCAAGGACATAAAGGACCTATATTCAGAAAACTACAAAACATTGCTAAAAGAAACTGAAGAAGACTTAAATAAATGGAAGGACATTCTGTGTTCATGGATTGGAAGACTAAATATCTTTAAGATGTCAATTCTACCCAAACTGATTTAACAGATTCAATGCAATCCCAATAAAAATCCCAACAGCTTTTTTCGCAGAAATCAAAAAACCAATAATCAAATTTATTTGGAAGGGTAAGGGGCCCTGAATAGGAAAAGAAAATGTCTTAAAAAAAGAACAAAGTTGGAGGACTCTCATGTCCTTACTTTAAAGCATATTATTTAGCTACAGTGGTAAAAACAGCATGGTACTGGCATAAGGACAGATAGATTGACCAATGGAACTGAATTGAGAACTCAAATTGACCCTCACATCTACAGTCAAGCGATTTTTTTTCTTTTTAAGATTCTGGTTCCTTTTATTTATTTATTTATTTATTTTTTACCGGGAGGTACCGGGGATCGATCCCCGGTCTCTCCTTATGGTAGACAGATGCCGAACCTCTTGAGCCACATCCGTTTCCCGTCAAGCGATTTTTGACAAGGCTGTTAAGCCCACCCAGCTGGGCCAAACAGTCTATTCAACAAATGGTGCTGGGAGAACTGGATAGTGATATCCAAAAGAAAGAAAACCTCAATCTCACATCTTATACAAAAATTAACTCAAAATGGATCAAGGATTTAAATATAAAAATGACAACCATAAAATTCCTAGAAGAAAATGTAGGAAAACATCTTCAAGATCTGGTGGTAGGTGGTAGTGTCTTAAACATTATACCCAAAGCATGAGCAACAAAAGAGAAAATAGATAAATGGGACCTCCTCAAAATTTAACACTTTTGTACCTCAAAGGACTTTGTCAAAAGGTTGAAAAGGGGGAAGCGGATGTGGCTCAAGCGACTGAGCTCCCGCCTACCACATGGGAGGTCTTTGGTTCTGTTCCTGGTGCCTCCTAAAGAAGACTGCGAGCCGGTGTGACGGGCAGGCGCTGCAAGCTGACATAACAAGATGATGCAACAAGAGACACAAGAGGAAGAATATGAGAGACACAACAAAGGAGGGAACAGAGGTGGCTTAAGCAATTAGGCGCCTCCCTCCCATACTGGAGATCCCGGGTTCGGTTCCTGGTACCTCCTGAAAGAAACAAAGAAGACACAGCAAGTGCAAAGAATGCGGGGGTGGGGAGAGATAAATAAAATAAGTCTTTTAAAAAAAAGTGTGAAAAGGCAGCCGACTCAATGGGAGAAAATATTTGGCAATCACATATCTGATAAGAGCTTAATATCCATGATAGATAAGGAGCTCATACAACTCAACAATAAAAAGACAAAGTATCCAATTAAAAAATGGGCAAAAGACCTGAAAAGACAACTGTCCAAAGAAGAAATACAAATAGCAAAGAAACTATTTGAAACTATTTGATGTTGAACATGAAAAAATGTTCAACATCACTAGTGATTAGGGAAATGCAAATCAAAACTATAATGAGATATCATTTCATACCTATTAGACTGGCCGTTCTTAAAAAGTCAGGAAATTGTAAATGGAGAGGATGTGGAGAGATAGGAATGCTTAAGTCAGTTTGTTTTATTTTCAGCACACCTTTTATTTGGGGTTTTGGTTTAGGTACCTTTAGTTTGGATTTGATTTCTGTTCTATCATCAGACTTTCCATTTGGTTTCATTTCATTTCTCCCTACCCCGGCGCTCTAATTTTCTGCTTTTATCGGCGACACAGGGTTTGGGAATCCATGAGGCCGGCTGCGCCGACTTCCAACCTGGGTCACAGGGCGAGCAGCTTGCCAGGCCTCTCGCTCCTGTGTAACAAGCTCCCTTTTTCTACCCATTGTGCTGCTGTGCGCAATTCCACACACCGCCTGGACCTTCCCCTGGCTGGGGATTCTGCTAGGTCAGAGCCATATCTGAGTAGCTGAGCCCAAAGGCCTGGGGCCCAGGAGACATTTCGTCTGACCACAGCCTAACGGGTTCTTCTGCTCTAAATCTCCCTCTCCTCCTGCTAAGATCCTGCTTCTTATGCGACCTTCTGTTCCTGGGTGGATCTGACAAACAAGGATTTGTCTTTGCAGTGGCCACTTTGAGAAAATTTATAGGAACAAAGTCGTGCACTTGAGAGGTGACTTAAAAGGGGTGGGGAGCTCTAAGACTGGTACTTGGAAGGCTGCTAGAGTGCAACCTGCCTCCACAATAGCTTCCCTTTAAGGTTCATTAGAAAAAGAAAAGGCCAAAGATAGAACAAAGGGGAAAGAACATCCAAGCCAAACCTATACCTCCCCCATCCTCCAGTGCTCAGCCCTGACCCACAGCTGCCCTAACCAGTTCCACTCGATCCCTCGAGGGGAAATTATCTAGTCCAGACTGCTTTAAAGATTAAGCCTTCTCTGGAAACTGGCTGCCCACTAGAGCAGATTTAAGACTTGGATCTGAACTAAGAGCTACAATTAAAGACTTCCCCAAACAAGACCAGCAAATATTCATAGAAGAACTTAGAATTCCTTTGGGTGCAAGTGATCTAGGGCTTCCTGCCATATCACCTTGTGTGCATGTTGGGGAAAGCTTCTGATGCTAAATCCTGGATGGCAAAAGCTGGTTTGGGCTAAACGGAAAGGGAAATAAAATACTCCTCTTTCCACAAGCAATCTAAGAGTCAAACAGGCCTGAGAAATGGGGCGAAGTTTCTGTAAGATTACACATCAGGGCAAAGAAAACCTTAAAATCTCCTCCACAAGTTGCAATGGGAAAGCTTCAGCCCTCATATTAAATAAATAACCTCAACTTGTCCCATCTGCCAAGAACAAAAATTCTGAAAAAATATAAGCAAGGAGAGAAACTTAGCTCTTTTATATAAACTAGAGAGTTCTGTATTTCTGTGTTTTTATGTCTTACTTCTGGCTGAACATTTTTAAATTGAATCTATAAGCTCTCTATTTACATCTGTCTGATGTATTTTTTTCCTACCTCTGGCTGGTAATACCAAATTAACAAATAAAAATTCTTTTTAAAAAAATTATTTTATTTAGTTATTTCTCCCCACCCCCCTTGTTGTTTGCACTTGCTGTGTCTGTTTGTCTTCCTTGTTTCTTTTTAGGAGGCACTGAGAGCTGAACCCAGGAACTCCGATGTGGGAGGGAGGTGCCTAATCGCTTAAGCCACCTCCGTTCCTGCTTTGTTGTATCTCTCATTGTTTTTCCTCCCCATGTCTCTTGTTGTGTCCTCTTGTCGTATCATCTCGCCTCGCCTGCCCATCGCGTCAGCTGGGAACCTCTGCTCCCCACTTTGTTGCATCTCTCTTTATGTTCCCTCTTCTTGTCTCTCTTGTTGAGTTAGCTCGCCGCACCTGCCCTTGGCGCCAGCTTGCTGTCTTCTTTAGGAGGCACCGGGATCCGGATCAGCAACCTCCCATGTGGTAGGTGTGACCCAGTCACCTGAGTCACATCTGCTTACCCCGATAAAAATACTTAAAAGAGCTCTATTTAAACTGCTTAAAGATAAATAAGTGTTTATATATATAAATCATATTCCTAAAGTCCCAGAAATTAAGAGAACCAAACTTCTAATATTTCCAATGTAAAAAGAGTGTTTGTAAAAATAAAATTTAAGTTCACATAATTCAGATAAACATTTGATAAATGGAATTAGTTTAATATTGTTAGTTAAATAAAAATAGATATGCCTTTTGAGTTATCAATGTTAAGCACAATACAAGTACAATTTTATTCTACTTGTTCACGTTCTCCCTAAATTTATAAAGGCTTAAAAATAAAATAGCACATTACATCTACTAGATCTTTAAGATGAATAATATAAATTTGATTAATCAAATTGAGTTTTTATTTTGACAAACTATTTTAAGAATAATTGTATTTTGTAGGATGTTTGAAGACAGTTTCAAAGATCTTTTTGGTAACTTAAGGTATGCAGGTAAGTAAAGTATGCAGGTAAGGAACTGGAATGTAGTTTTGTACTAAAGTAAAATGACTGGTTGTGGCAGAATAAGAAACAAGAATGGGTAAGACAAAACCTGAATGGATATAGAAAGTTGTAAAAGGTTTGTAGAAAGGGAATTTTACTTGTCATGGTCAAGTTTGGCTAAGGTTTAATAAGCTTATGAGATTTTTTTTTTTTTTTTTTTTAAAGATTTTTATTTATTTATTCATTTATCCCCCCCTTGCTGCTTGTGCTCGCTGGGTCAGCTAACCACGCCGTGCGGGCGGGCTTGCCTTCACCAGGAGGCCCCGGGAACTGAACCCGGGGCCTCCCATATGGTAAACGGGAGCCCTATTGATTGAGCCACAGCCGCTTCCCGTGCTTATGAGATTTTTAAGAGTTTTCCTTATCAGGCAGGATCCTCATACAGAACTAGAATTTTATTTTCTCTTTGTTAAAACAATGAAATTTTCTTGAATTATTGGTCTACTCATATTGAGAAGTTATAAAAGGTTTTTCTTAACCATGTGAGTAATCTGAGGTAATCTGCCTAAGACATATAAGAATAATATCCTCATCGATATTTCTATTGACCTTAACAACCTTTATTTTTTAAAGAAAACAAGTCTTCTTACTTTGAAAACAACCAAATCTTTTTCTTACAATCAAATTAATTCCTATTCACTTTTTATTGTCACTTTGGTAAAAAACTGAACCAAATATTGTTTCACAGTGACCCATTTTCCTATTTAACATAATGTTCAAACTGGACAAATTTTTACATTTTGCCTTGCCCAAATAAAACTCTAAATGACATCTTATTGATCTCAAACTATCTTTGGGATTTTCCAGAGGGCCCCTGGAAAATAGTAAAGGATTTGTTCTTTCATCTTGTATAAAGAGAGGTGTAGAAATAGGTTCATCTGATATGTTATGAGTTGCATGGGAAGTATTGTCAAATTAAAAGGAATTTTTTAACCTTCTGTTGCTTAAATTTTTATGGATAAAATTGTTGGAGCAAGGTGGCTGCTGATTTCTGCGAGGGTTCGGGTTTCCTGGTTCCTCTCTTCCTGGGGCTTGTTTCTCTCCAGGCTCAGCTGCCCTGCTCTCTCCACAAGGCCAGCTGTAGACTCTCAGGCAACCTGCTCTGTCTCTGTCCCTGGGGCTCGATTCTCTCTGGGCTGGGCTGCTCTGGTCCTCTGTGTGCTTACCTCCTGAGCTCCAGCTCAAAACTCTTCACAGCAAAACTCCAACTAACTCCTCTGCCGTGTAGATTTCTCTGTGAGTCCCTGCCCACTAAGGAGGCGGGGACTCAATGTCCTACTGACTTGGTCCAATCAAAGCCTTAATCATTATTTAATCAAGTAAAAGTGAAACCTCTGAATCCAATATAATCTAATATGCCCAGAGGAACAAACCAGTTTACAAACATAATCCAGTATCTATTTTTAGAATTCATAAACAATATCAAACTGCTATACCTACTAATCCCCTATAAAATCATTATGGCAAAGACCCAAGAGGCTTATTATTTCCCCTACTTTACTAGACTTCTATTGCCAGACAAATATGTGAGTAAGCTGCCCGACGTGCTCGATGATCAATCCTGAGATTTTAATTCCCGAGATTTCAAAGAGAGAAAGAACCTTTATTGCAGTTCAGGAGAACAGGAAGTAAAATCTCAGATCTGTCCTCCCTGAATTGGAGAAACTTTGGGTTTTTATGAAATTCAAACAAAGGGATATGGAGATAGTGAAATTGGTATGTTAAGAGATATTGATTGATTTGTTCAACTGTAAGTGGGTAAGTGTGGGCCCCAAAGGCTACTTTTGTGTATTGCCAGAAGCTGGCTGGGGTTACCACTGCATTGTAAATTGCTTAATTAACATCCATTAGGAACCCACAAAATCTGGCTGGGGTAATGCACGTGCTTATAGGTTACAAGTAGAGTTGTACATACTTCAATCTACATAAGGTAATATGTTAGGGAGGCTAAGCTAAATGCTTATAAATCGCTTAATTAACAAGTACAGAGTCTAAGCTAAACAAAGTGGGCCATTAAAGGCTATTAAGAGCTGGAAAAGTCCAGCTGGGGTGCTGGACTGCGGGGTTGTATGGTAAGATAAGGGGGTACAAGGGGGGCCAGTCATGAGTTAACACGTCACTGTCCAATTACAAGGTAAAGATTATGAAGCTATAAAACGTAACAGCAACAAAGAAACAAGTAAGTTATCACAGTTATGGATATGTGCATCTAGCTACGTCAAATAACATTTACAAATATTTGCCTGTAACCACTTCAAAGGGCTAACATATATCAAGCTGTAAGTTATTTAATTCTCAGTACTCGGTTTCAACGCCAAACTATTACAATATTAAATTGTTGGTTATTGGAAGAGACTAATCGCATATACCCAGTTCCATCATCCACAAACCTGGGAAGCCTTCCCTGAGACTCCTTTACAGAGGACTCTAAAAGACCTTCAACCCAGAGACCTGCTATGCTGGAAGAGACATCAGTGAAAGGCTGCTTTAGGACCTGGACCAGAAGGCTGTTACCAAGTCTTACGGACCGTCACTATGGCAGTGCACAGAACTGACTCCTGGTCCACCTGTCACAAATAAAACATGCTCCAAGCCCGCGAGAGGTGACTCCCATTTTGGATCTCAAGCTAAAATTGACACAGAGATTACAGAAGCAGATGGCTGAAGGGTCAGACAAAAGAAACTGTTGGTTAAATGGGACTAAGATATCAGATAATCAAGATGATAATGATTCTCCTCTTGGAATTTACGCCGAATTGGCTCTACAAGCCAATACCCCATTTCCTTAAAGGTAATAGGTACCCTTATTAAGCTCTTCTAAGACATTATTTTGTATGTGGGCACAAGACAGAAAAGTACTACCCGTAAATTGGGATATTCCCTGTTATACAGCTTATGCTGTTCCCTAAATGGCTATTTATGATTTCCAAAGGGAAAAATTAGAAACATGAGGGCTCTTATGACCTCTTACCATACTATAAAAATTCATGATGAGACTACTGCCAGACTAGAGACGCTCTAAATGTATCATGGAAGAACTCATAACCCAGGCTATACTCATGGGTGTTCTCTTCCGACTATTGTTCCCTTGTCACTGGGGAAGTTATCTCCTATGTTGGAAGATATACTGTAAGATTACAGATGGTATTAGAAAAGCTAGCTTTAGAGTTGGAGAAATCAATCTCCCACCCAGGGCAAGCCATCTGCTCACTAGCTGACAAAGTATTGGAACTCTGCAAAATGAGTCTACAGAATTGATTAGCATTAGACTATATCACGGCTTTCCAAGCAGGCATGTATGCACTAGTGGGGACCCAGTGCTGTGTATTTGTAAATGACAGTCTAAAGGATGTTTACCAAGAGAAGGCAGCAGATGCCCCAGCACAGAGAAACAGCCAACTCAGCTCACATACCTCCTGAATCTGACTGACCTGAGTCTCTTTTTGGTTGGCTTCTGGGTTCATGGGGACCTTGGCTCAGAGATGAACTAATAGGGGCACTTGTTATCCTCTTAATCATATCCATAATACCCCTCAGTCATTGTCAGATCTCTCTACTCTTAAATACTAGCGCGCAGCCTCTAACTTTGACAAATGATACAACCTATGATATAAAACCAGTGCTAATGGGACTATGAAAATTCGAACGTCAGCAAACCTGTGAAACTGGTGATGAAATAGAAGAGACTTCTAGTTGTGAATGAGAGACTAACAATAGCTTTTGTTAAGCCCTTGTAGCAGAGGGAATGACCAAAAAGGCGGGAAGAGGGTTGATTAAATGGTATAGAGAAAGCCCCAGGCCCCTTCGAGCCAAAAGAAACAAACACACAAACAAACAAAAAGCAAATACCATGCCCTCTGGACTTTCCCCTTTATCTTTTGAAATTTGAAATCTCCAGCAAGGCAGCCCACCCAGACAGGCAATCAAACCCCTAGTTCATCACCTTTGACTCAATACACGATAAAGCCCACATGCCTTCAACCCTGGGCTACATGATGGACAAATCTGGTCCAGTTAACAGGAGTCAAGGCCATCTCCTTTATTTGTCTATAAAAATCTTCTGCCATCCGTAGAACCCTGAACTACTTTTGTTCTGGTTTCTTTTGCTGCAGCAAAACTTTGGTGTCTGTAAACTCCCATTTGTCCTTCACAAAAGATATTCACTGTTTTGTTGTTTGTATAGTCAAAGATTGGCAATAATCTCTATCTCTATCACTAGGGGATTGTTTAAATAAAATATGCTACATCCACACAAGAGAAAGTTATGCAGCTATTAAAACTGTCAACCTAGAAATAACACGTTAGGCTGCAAGGCAATAAGGACAATTAATTGGAGTCTTAGAATTGCAATTCAGGGAGCAAAGATCCAGGTAACAGGGGATTTTAAAGGAAAAGAAGATTAGATAAGTTGGTTTTGGTTGGTGGACATTTGGGGAACTCCATATGCTCTTCAAGGTGATAATTCACTGAGTTCTTTATCTTGTGGTTTCCTTATGGTGTCCGGATGTCCTGGGGATTTTGAGGAACATCGTTGCTTGAGGCTTCGCATACTGTGGCAGTTTGTGACATCTCACTGAGGCCTGCATGAAAGTGACCTCCAGAATGACCTCCCAACTCCATTTTAAAGCTCTTAGCCGTAGGAACTCTATTTTGTCTTATTTCTTTTAACAAAAGAATGAGGCAGATTTCTATGTACTGAAATGGAATATTCGCTATATACTCTTAAGTTAAAAAACAAGGTGCGAATAAGGAAGAGAAGAGAAAGTTTTATTCAAAATGAGCCTCCAAGGCAAAATTCCAAAACACATGAGGAGGATTAATGCTAATAAGACACCCAACAAAATAAACAAATGAAAGATGGATTTACTTGAGTTAAAATTAAAATATGTAAGGGCAAATACAAATTTTAAAAAATTAATTTGCTCTGGTACAAAGAGAGAAAGAGACTCTTCCCCACCCTCCCATTTGGAGTATATTTTCTTTACTGTAAATTCACTTGCAGCCCCTTTGATTTGTATGCAAATTTTTCAAAAAGCTAAATAACCCCCTGGCCAGCTTTATAGCCCAGGAATGTTTGCTCAGGAACCTGGGTGCCATCTCTTTGCAATGTAGTCATCAAAAAAGATAGCTCTCCTACCTCTCAGTTTCCCTGGGAGGGCAGGAGTCTAATTTAGGTGGATGCTTGGCTCCAAGTTGAAAACCTACCTCCCGTCTTAAAGATTTAAGAAGTTTATTTTTCCTTTGGATAAAGGCAACCAACAAACCCAGGCGGCTATCCTCATTCCTTGAGAATTTAGGGTGAACTATGTGACAAACAGTGTTGTCAAGCCCTCTTAGTTGAGGATTAGTTGTTTTTCTAGAAAACATGTATGTAATGGATTGAATACACCTGGCTATATTTCTTTCTTCACAGTTTCTTTAGTGGATTGCCTGTGTTGTCACCCACTCCGGTTTAATGTGTATTTAATAATAAAACTGTTTTCTTTCTGTTCTGTCTCTGTGGAGAGGCTTCCTGGGTTAAGAATAGATTTTTTTTTTTTTTTAATTTCCTCAGAAAATGATAAAACTCTCTAAAAAACTTTTAAAGTATGTATGCTTAGTCTCCACAAAGAGAAAACTAAAGGAATAATATTCATTAAAAAAATAATACTTATTATTATTTTTTAAAATATATTTTTAATTTTTAAAAAATGATACTTAGATTACATAAATGTTAACATAAAGAATATAGGGGATTCCTACACCTCCCACATTTTCCCACATTAACAACATCCTTCATTAGTGTGGTATATTCATTGCAATTGATGAACACATTTTGAAGCATTGCCACTAAGCATGGAATATAGTTTACACTGTAGTTTACACTCTCTCCCACTCAATTTTGTAGGTTATGGTAAGATATATAATGGCCTGTATCTGTCGTTGCAATGTTATTCAGGACAATTCCCAAGTCCCAAAAATGCCCCATATTATACCCGTTTCTCCCTCTCACTGCCCTCAGAACCTCCAGTGGCCACTGCCTCCACATCAATGATATAAGTTGATTATTATATCAGTTGATTAGAATCACAATGTCTATAGTAGAATACCAGTAGTTCTACTTTAGGCCATTGTTCATTCCCCAATCCTGAGGATTCTGGGATGGTAATGCCTACTCCACCTCTAATTGAGAGGTGGCTTCGGTCCCATAGGGCAGATGGATGAGACTCTCTTACTTGCAATTGTAGACTCTCTCATTTCCTTGGGATGGTCGTTGTCCATCATCATCTCCTTGTTAGTTGCCCTGGGTGAGTCCAATGAACTAGAGAGTAGGTGTTGTAACTCCAAGATTCAGGGCCCAGCTGGTACATGGACAGCCCAAAGATTTAAGTCTCTTGCACATAAGCCTATCAACTCTAGTACTAATTATAGGTTCAAATAGAAGGGGCAGAAGAGCCATGTGTAGGGAAACCACAACTGAGTCCAACTCTGTCACACTGGGGAGCATAAATTCCAAAGTAGGGCCCATTGGCAGGGTGCCAAACTCCTGAGCCATCTGCCCTGACTATAGTGTCCAGATGTTTCCAGAACCCTTAGGAGCCCTGCTATTTGAGGTAGTATTTACTTCAGCAGTCAATGAGATCCTACTGTGACGTGGAAAAACATAACCTCTTGGATGACCTCCTGATTCACTTTGAAATCTCTTAGCCATATAAACTCGTTTGTCTTTACTTTTTCCCCCTTTTGGTCAAGGTCCTTCTCCAGTTGCATTGCTAGTCAGTGTTTGGTAGTAATCCCTTGGTGACAGGGAGGCTCATCCCTGGGAGTCATGTCCCACGCTGGGGGGAAGGTAATGCATTTATATGCTGAGTTCGGCCTAGAGAGAGGTCACATTTGAGCAACAAGGAGGCTCTCAGGAGGTAACTCTTAGGTACCCCATAACAGTAGGCTAAGTTTCAATTTCAAAAGTAAAGGTTCAATTCATCATTATCAAGGGCCCATCATAGTCCTTCTTCCATCACTAGTCTCTGCCCCTGTTCTCAGGGTATTATTGCTGTTCCATTAGAGAATGTGGCAGAGCTCTCCATGATGGGAATTTGATATTCTTTTGGTTATTGTGTGAATCTCCACCCACCATGATAATGCCCCATCAACACTTGAACACATTTATATGCCTTATAGGTATGCCCCAGGTGAACCTCCTCCCATGTATCCCCCATCACTGACACCCCGTGATGTCAATGATGACCATGATCCTCCCCTATCGTAGTTGTAACCCTTCTGTGATCCAAAACTTCCTCAAAAATGAAGCTAATAAAATAACCAAATATAACTTATAAGGAAATGAAATAACGATAGTTTTAAAAATAAGAAATAAAATACAAAAAATAAAAAAATAATAATTTGGAATAGCAAAAAATAATGGAAAAATATTTTAAAAAATTTTTGACATTATGTCTTTCATCCCTGTAAGATCTGTTGTCTTGTATGTACAGTGACATTTTCTTCCATTTATTCCCCCAGTGTCTAACTTTCTTCATTTTGTCTTCAGAGAAGCTTTAGGTTACAGAAAAGTCACATACAGAATGTAGGGGATTCCCATATATCCAACACCCTCCCCCTTTCCCCTATTAATAACATTTTATATGTGGATGGTACATTTGTTCCAGTTGATGTACAAATATTGAAACATAGCTACTAACCATGGCTAATGGTTTACATTGTGGTTTACATTTTGGACCATACACTTTTATAAATTTAGATGAAATTTAACATGGCCTGTCTCCATCATTGCAAGATCATGTAGAACACTTCCATTGCCCCCAAAATGCCCCATGTTCCATCTATTCTATTCCTCCCTCCCCCTCTCCTCAGGGCTCATGGCAACCACTAGGCTTCACTCCTTGAAGAACAAGATTCATAGTTACTTGCAACAACATTGAGGGCTTGACATACTGGCCTGTCCTCCTCTATTAGGCACTTCCTATGCTCTCGAGAGACTCCCACCCCTCTATTTGAAAACATAGCAGAACTCCCCAGGATGAGAGTCCAACACTCATTCCCACTCATTATGTGGGTCTCCACCCACTGATACAACACACTATGACAAGATGAACACTTACATACTCCCTAGAAGACTGTCCAGGTATGCCCTGTCCTGAATGCCTCCCATATCCAACACTCTAAACCAGTAATTCTCCCCTGCCATATTGCCAAAAGAACATTCCCAACGTTGCAGTTTCAACCACATACCCGGAAATCCCCAATGTTCACCCGCTCCCTCCTCCAACCCTTCCCCCAGTTTCATGGACAGTCTAACCCATTCACCCCACCCTAGCTCCCTGACAAACCAGCACTGCCTAACCCAATAATATCATTGCACCATTATCATGCCTCTCCACTGCACAACTACACACTTCCATCTTATCATAGATTTTGCCCATATGGGCATTGGCTCACAACCTTCTTCTCCCTTTCTATCTCCTGTAAACCTATCTTCCAGACTCTAGCTCTGTGAGTTTGCTCAATTTTCTTAATTCATATCAGTGAGGTCATGTAATATTTGTCCTTTAGTGTCTGGCTTGTTTCACTCAACATAAGGTCTCAAGATTTATCCATGTTATCCCATTTGTTAATACTGCATTCTCTCTTACAGCTGAGTAATAATTCCATTCCATTGTATGTAACAATACTTATTAAATAGCAATAGGCAGAAAGGGAACAAGAATACATGGTATGGTAGTTTGAGGCTTTTGTAGACCCCAGAAAATTATGTCTTAAATTAATTCATTCCTGTGGTTATGAAATTATTGTAGGTGCGACCTTTTGATTAGATTCAATTAAGGGCTACTTGATTGATTACTTCAATAAAACATAGCCCAGGATGGGTCTTAATCCTCTTAGTGGAGTCCTTTATAAATGGGATGAATATGGAGAGGCAAACAGAAAGAAAAACTCCCAGAAACTAAGAGAGAAAAGACCCAGGAGCACAGAGAGGAACCCACAGAAGCTGAGAGAGAAAGCCATGACAGCAAGAAGCTGAAATTAATGGAACCGAGGAGAGAGGAAGCCAAAGCAGCAGCAGCCAAAAGCTGAAAGCAATGGAGCCTGAAGGAGAAGGCAGAGACCACAGACACCACTATTGTGCCATGTGACACAAGTCCAAGGTCACTAGCAACCATGTCTTCGGGGAGAAGAGCTTTAACTGATGCTTTGATTTGGACATTTTTCTCAGCTTCAGAACTGTAAGCTTGCAACCTAATAAATTCCCACTTCAGCCTTCAGCAAATTAAAAGATGTGGATATAAAAAAGAACCATTTATAAATATTGGAAATGATAAAGCTAGCTATTAAAATTAAAAAAATCAACAGATGGGGTTAGTTCTAGATTTAACACATAGTTGAAGATTCAACTAGTTAATTAGAAAATAGTATCAAGGAATTTACAAAAAATATACCCAATGAGACAGACTGAAACAGAGAGGGGGAGGGGAGAGAAGGATTTGCTGATGATAGAGATGGAAGGTAGGTTGAAGAGGCTCCATCCAACATAAGTCCATTCAGAGTAAATAAGAAAATAAAGGAAATAACACAGAAGCAAAATTTGAAGAGATGATAGCTGATAACTTTCTAGAATTGAAGAAAGCCATGAATGATTGCAAATAACTCCAAGTTTTGTACATGATAAAGATAAATTCATGTCTAACACACTGTTTTAGTAAGCTATGCTGCTGGAATATACTATACCAGAAATTGTTTTACAATGGGGATTTATTATCTTATAAGCTTACAGTTTTGATGCCGTGAAAATGTCCAAATCAAGGCATCAAGTGATGCTTTCTCCCCAAAGACCAGCTGCCAGTGATCCTGGACTCCTCTGCCATAAGGCAAGGCATATGGTAGCATCTGCTGGTCTCTCTTTTCTTCTGGATTTCGTTGCTTTAACTTCTGGCTTCCTCTGGCTTTCTCTCTATTCTGTGGGTTTCTCTCTCCGTGCTTCTGTGGGTTTCTCTCTGTCTCTCTGTGTGTGTTCATCCTGTTTATTAAAGGACTCCAGTAAGAGAATTAGAACCCACCCTGGGTCACACCCCAAAATTCCCACCTACAATAGATTTACACCCACAGGAATGGATTAGCTCTTAGTACATGATTTTTCTGGGGTCCATAAAAGCCACAAACCACCACACCTATTTCAGTGAAACTGTAGAATATCAAAGTAACATTTTAAAAATCTTTCATCATATAAACATTCCATCAGACACAAAAGTAAAGAGTAGTGAAATGTGTCCCCATGCACCTACCACCCAGCATCAACAGTTAATAACATATTGCCAATCTTGTTTCATCCAACCTCTACCAATATCCTTCTATTGTTATATTTTGGGGTGTTTTTATCAAGAAAGGATGCTGTATTTTGTCAAATGCCTTTTCTGCATCAATTGAGTGGATCATGTGATTTTCTTGTCTTTGATTTATTAATGTGGTTTATTACACCTTTTGATTTTCTTGTATTAAAACACCCTTGCATACCTGGGATAAAACATACTTGACCGTGGTGTATAATTCTTTTAATATGCTTTTGGATTCAGTTTGCAAGTATTTTGTTGAGGATTTTTGCATCTATATTTATTAGAGATATTGGTCTGTGATTTTCTTTTTTTGGTAGTATCTTTATCTGGTTTTGGTATTAGGGTGATATTTGCGTCATAGAACGAGTTTGGGAGGGTTCTTTCCTGTTCAAGTTTTTGGAAGAGCTTGAGCAAGATTGGCACAAGATCATCTTTGAATGATTAGTAGAATTCACCTGTGAAGCCATCTGGTCCCAGGCTTTTCATCTTTGGGAGGTTTTTGATGACAATTTCAATCTTTTTACTTGTGATTGATTTGTTGAAGTCTTCTACTTCTTCTTGGGTCAGTGTAGGTGGTTCACGTGTTCCTAGGAATTTGCCCATCTCATTTACATTGTCTAGTTTTTTATTAGTGTACAGTTGCTCATAGAATTCTCTTATGCACTCTTATTTCTGCAGGGTCAGTAGTACTGTCTCCCCTCTCATTTCTGATTTTATCTATTTGAGTCTTCTCTCTTTTTTTCTTTGTCAGTCTAGCTAAGGGTTTGTTGATTTTGTTGATCTTCTCAAAGAACCACCTTTTGGTTTTGTTGATTTTCTAAATATTATTTTATAATATATTATTTTATAAAATATTAGTTATTATAAAATAACTAATATTTTCATTAGTCTCAAGATATTTACTGAATTCTCTTGCAATTTCTTACTTGACCTACTGATTATTTCAGAGTGTGTTGTTTAATCTCTGTATATTTATGGATTTACCCTTTTTCCATCCATTATTGATTTCCAGCTTCACTTCATTATGATCAGACAAAGTTTTCATATAATTTCAATCTTTTAAAATTCATCGAGACATGTCTTGTGACCCAACATCCTGGAGAAGGATGCATAAGTGCTTGAAAAGAATGTATAGCCTGCTGTTTGGGGGTGTCATGCTCTATAAGTGTCTGTTAGGTCTAGTTCATTATTTATATTATTCAAACTGTTTCTTTATTGATCTCTGTCCAGATGTTCTACCCAATACTGAGAGTGGTGTATTGAAGTCTCCAAATATTATTGTAGAGACATCAATTTCTCCCTTCAGTTTTTTATTACAGAAATTGTGAACTTACAAAACAATCATGCACATGTATAGAATTCCCATACAATAACCCTTTACCAACACACCACACTGTGGTGGAACATGTTACAGATTACAAGATAATATCATCAGACTATTACCAATAACTATGGTCCATAGTGTACATTTGGCATATTTTTTCCATACTCCCCCCCCCCTTTTTTTTTAATTTTTAATTTTTTTTTATTTTTTATTTTACCGGGAGGTCCTGGGGATCGAACCCAGGTCCCTCCATATGGGAGACAGACGCCCAACCATTTGAGCCACATCCACGCCCCCATACCCCCCTATTATTAACACAGTACATCTATGGCATTGATGCAAGAATATTACAGTATTGCTATTAAATATAGTCATAGGTACATTAATTGTGTTTCCCTCATGCTTCTCCACATTCCCACGACCCTGCAATAGTGATGGACATTTGTTCTAGTTCACAGAGGGCATTCCTGAATTTGTACTGTTAACCACAATTCTCAACCACCTTTTGGTTCACTGTGTTATCCCTTAGAATAACACAGTTCCTTGTTAGTCCTTAGATTATTCTCTAGCTTTCTTTCAATTTACATTTATATCCCTAGACTACTCTTTTCAGCCACAATCCCATTTATAAACCAGCTGCTACTTACTATTATGTGTTACCATCAACTCTATCCATTTACAAACTTTTACAGTCAAGTTAATTAAAACTTCTACATACATTAAATATCAGTACTCCTTTACAAGTCTAGTCTTATCTCCTAATAACCTATACTCTAGGTTAACTCCATGCATTTATTCTTCATATTTAGTTCATATTAGTAAGACCATGCCCTTTTGTATCTGGCTTATGTCACTTAGCATAATGTCTTCGAGATTCATCCATGTTATCATATGTATCCCAATTTCATTACTTCTTACTAATCATAGTATTCCATCGTATGTATATACCACATTTCGTGTATCCAGTCATTGGTTGGTAGACACTTGGGTTGTCTCCATCTTTTGGCAATTGCGAATAATGCCGCTATGAATATCAGTGTGCAGATGTCTGTTCATGTCAAAATTTTCAGTTCTTCTGGATATATTCCTAGTAGAGGAACGTTGGAATTCTGGAACAGGTACTGTGAAGACAGTGATGAGGATGAAATGAAATGAGACTTTATATGAAAGAAAGATGGGGTCAGGACCCTCCACCATAAAGGAGAAGAGCCCCGGCCTGCTTCCCACCCTGGCTTTTATTGCAAGAAGTTAAACAGAGGATTCATTACTGCGCATGCGTTTGTTTAATCCATGATTACATTTTTAGCATAACTACTTATCTTTACTTAGCAACTATGGAGAACCTGTCGTGGGAACCGATGTGTCTCTTCTGGGTCATCTCCACTGTTTGCACGCACCGTCCTTGGCGGTTTTCTGCTTGGGTGCAGGTCATGCATTCTTTTCCTATCATAACTCACTGCTCCAGAAACTTCTTAAAGGCATACTGTTCCTTTCTGTTCTCCATCAGAGGAATTGCTGAACCATATGGCAGTTCTATATTTAGGTTCCTGAGGAACTGCCAAACTGTCGTCCACAGAGGCTGCATCATTTTACAATCCCACCAACAGTGAAGGAGTGTTCCTATTTCTCCACATCCTCTCCAGCACTTACTGTTTTCTTTCTTTCTTTCTTTCTTTTTTTTAAAATAAAGGCCATTCTATGTGGTGTGAGATGATATCTCATTGTCGTTTTGATTTGTATTTCTATAATAGCTAGTAATTTTGAACACTTTTTTTTCCATGTGCTTTTCAGCCATTTGTATTTCCCCTTTGGAGAAATGTCTAAGTCTACTGCCCATTTCCAATTGAGTTGCTTGCTCTTTTATTGTTGTGTTGTATGAACTCTTTATATAGAATAGAAATCAAGCCCTTATCAGATATGTGGTTTCCAAATATCTTCTCCCATTGAATTAGGCTGCCTTTTCACCTTCTTGATGAAGTCCTTTGAAACACAAAAGTGTTTAAGTTTGAGGAGGTCCAGTTTATCCATGTTTTCTTTCATTGTGTGTGCTTTCAGTGTAAGGTTTAAGAATGCACCACCTACCACCAGGTCTTGAAATTGTTTTCCTACATTTTCTTTTAGGAGCTTTATGGTTCTAGCCTTTATATTTAGGTCTTTGATTCATTTTGAGTTAATTTTTGTATAAGGTGTGAGATAGGGGTCCTCTTTCTTTCTCTTGGCTATGGTTATCCAGTTCTCCCAGCACCATTTGTTGAATAGACTGTTCTTACTCACCTGGGTACGTTTGACAGGTTTGTCAAAAATCACTCGATCATAGATGGGAGGGTCCATTTATGAACCATCAATTCGGTTTCATTGGTTTTATGTGTCTATTTTTATGCCAGTACCATTCTGTTTTTACCACTGTAGCTAGGTAATATGAATTAAAGTCCAGAAATGAAAGTTCTCCAACTTTGTTCTTCCTTTTTAAGATGTTTCTGGCTATTCTGGGTCCCTTAACCTTCCAAATAAATTTGAGAATCGTGTTTTCCATTTGTTTAAAAAATGCTGGTGGAATTTTTGTTGGGCTTGCATTGAATCTGCATACCAATTTGGGTAGAATTGACATCTTAATGATATTTATTCTTCCAATCCATGAGCATGGAATGTTCTTGCAATTATTTAGGTCTTTTTAAAATTTCCTTTAGCAATGCATTGTAGCTTTCTCAATACAAGTGCTTTACATCCTTTGTTGTTTATTCCTAAATATTTGATTATTTTAGTTGCTCCAGTAAATGGATTTTTTCCCCTGACTTCCTCCTCAGATTGTGCATTACCAGTGTATAGAAACACCATTGATTTGCATATTGATCTTGTATCCTGACATTCTACTGAAATTGTTTATTAGCTCTACCAGCTTTGTTGTAGATTTTTCAGGACTTTCCAGGTATAGGATCATATAATCTGTGAATAGCAAAAGTTTTACTTCTTTCTTTCTGATTTGGATGCCTTTTATTTTTTTTTTTTTTCTTGCCTGATTGTTCTAGCTAGAACTTCTAGCTCTATATTGAACAACAGTGGTGACAGTGAGCATCCTTGTCTTGTTCTGGATCTCAGCAGGAAAGCTTTCAGTCTTTCACCATTGAGTACAATGTTAGCTGTGGGTTTTTAATATATGGCCTTTATCATGTTGAGAAAGTTTCCTTCAATTCCTATCCTTTGTAGTACTTTTATCAAGAAAGGATGCTGTATTTTGTCAAATGCCATTCTGTGTCAATCAATAGGATCATGTGGTTTTCTTTCTTGATTTATTAATGTGGTGTATTATGCTGATTGATTTTCTTGTGTTGAACCACCCTTGCATGCCTGGTGTAAAACCCACTTGATCATGATGAATAATTAATTTAACGTGTTGTTGGATTCGATTAACAAGTATTTGTTGAGGATTTTTGCATCCACATGCATTAGGGAAATGGGTCTGTAATCTTTTTTTGCAATATCTTTATCTGGCTTTGGTATTAGGGTGATACTGGCTTCATAGAATGAGCTTGAGTTCAATTTTTGGAAGAGCTTGAGTAACATTGGTATTAAATCTTCTTTGAATGCTTGGTAGAACTCACCTGTGAAACCATCTGGTTCTGGGCTTTTCATTTTGACTGTTTCAACCTCTTTACTTATGATTCATTTGTTGAGGTATTCTATTTCTTCTAGGGTCAGTATAGGTTGTGCGTACATTCCCAGGAATTTTTCCATTTTGTCTAAATTGTCTAGGTTTTTTGGCATACAGTTGTTCACAATATCCTCTTATGATCTCTTATTTCTGTGGGTACAGTAGTAATGTCCCCATTTTCATTTTTCATTTCATTTATTTGCATCTTCTCTCTTTTCTTCTTTATCAGTCTAGGTAAGGGTTTGTTGGTTTTTATTAATCTTCTTGAAGAACTTTTGGTTTTGTTAATTCTGTTTTTTTTTGTTGTTGTTGTTCTCAATTTCAGTTATTTCTGCTCTTATTTTTGTTATTTCATTCCTTCTACTTGCTTTGGGAATAGTTTGCTGTTTTTTTTTTTTTGTTTTGTTTTTTGTTTTTTTTTTGTTTGTTTGTTTGTTTTTCCTAGTTCTTCCAGCTGTGTAGTTAGGTAATTGATTTGAGCTCTTTCTTCTTTTTAAAATGTAAACATTGAGGTTTATAAATTTCTCTCTCAATATTGCCTTTGCTGCATCCCATAGATTCTGATATGTTGTGTGCTTGTTTTCATTTTTCTTGAGATATTTGATTTCTCTTGCAATTTCTTCCTTGATCCACTGATTATTTAAGAGTGTGTTGTTTAATCTCCATTTATTTATGAGTTTTCTCTTTTTTCACCTCTTGTTGGCTTCCAACTTTATTCCATCATGATCAGGCAAAGTGCTTTGTATAATTTCAATCTTGTTGAATTCATTGAGATCTGCTTTGTGACCCAACATATGGTCTATTTTGGAGAAAGATTCCTGAGCACTTGAGAAGAATGTCTATCCTGCTTGTTTTGGGGTGCAATATTCTGTATATGCCTGTTAGGTTTTGTCTATTTATCATATTATTCAACATGTTCTATCCAAGGCTGAGAGTGTTGTATTGAAGTCCCCAACTATTGTAGAAATATCTACTTCTCCCTTCAGTTTTGCCAGTGCTTGCCTCACTGGCATCCTGGTTAGCTCCATACACATTTATGATTTTTATTTCTTCCTGGTGAATTGCCCCTTTTATTAATATATAATGTACTTCTTTGTCTCTAATAACAGTTTTGCTTTTAATATCTTTTTCATCCAATATAAGTATATCTACTCCAGCTTTTTTTTTGGCAACGGCATGCATGGAATATCTTTTTCCATGCTTTAACTTTCAGTATTTGTATCCTTGATTCTAAGGTGAGTTTCCTGTAGACAGCATATAGATGGCTCATATTTTCTTACCCATTCCACCAGTCTGTGTCTTTTGTTTGGTGAGTTTAATCCATTAACATTCTATGTTATTACTGTAAATGCAGTTCTTATTTCACCCATTTTGACCTTTGGGTTTTATCTGTTATATTTTATTTTTACCACTCTTTTTACACTTTGTTACTTTTACTCATATAATCTTCATTTTTAGATTTTCTTCCAGGCCTCTCTCTCCTGTCATTTCTTTTTAGGCTGTAGCATTCCCTTTAGTATTTCCTGCAAAGTCGGTCTCTTGTTTACAAATGCCCTCAGTTTCTGTTTATCTGTGAATATTCTAAACTTGCCCTCATTTATGAAAGACAATCTTGCCAGATGTAAGATTCTTGGCTGGCAGTTTTTCTCTTGCAGTATATTAGATATATCATACCACTGCCTTCTTGCTTCCATGGTTTCTGATGAGACATCAGCACTTAATCTTATTGGGTATCCCTTTTATGTTATGTGTCACTTTTCTCCTGCTTCTCTCAGAATTCTGTCTTTGGTATTTGACAGTTTAATTAGTATGTGTCTTGGAATTGGTCTATGCAGATTCATTCGGATGGTAGTACATTGTGCTTTTTGGACACGGATTATCTATGTCCTTCAATAGGGTCAGAAAGTTTCTACCATTATTTCTTCAAATATTCCTTCTTCCCCCTTTCCCTCTCTTCTCCTTCTGGGACACCCATGACATATATGTTTGCATGTCTCTTGCCATCATTTAGTTCCCTGAGACCCTGTTCAATTTTTTCCATTCTTTTCTTTATCTGTTCTTTTGTATGTTTGTTTTCAGAGGCCATGTCTTCAAGCTCACTGATCCTTTCTTCTGTCTCCTCAAATCTGCTGTTATATGCCTCCAGTATATATATTTTTAAAGATTTACTTTTTTTATCCATCTTAACCCCCCCACCCCATTTTTGCTGTTTTGTGTCCATTCATTGCACAATTCTCTGTGTCTGTTTCCTGCCCTTTCCTCTCATCCTTCTCCTCCTGTCTTCACCGGGATTCGATCCTGGGAACCTCCTTTGCGGGAGAGGCATTCTGCCACCTGTGCCACCTCAGTTCCTGGTTTTTCGGCGTGTCTCATCTTGGCTCCCCTGTGTCTCTCTCCTGTTACATCACCATCTTGCTGTGTGGTTCGGTGGGGCCAGACGGCTCACCTGCTCATGGGGCCTGATGGCGCGCCCACACACCTTCTATATTTTCCTTTATTTTTACCAGGGGGTCCCAGGGATCGAACCCAGGTCCCTCCATATGGGAAATGGATGCCCAACCATTTGAGCCACATCCGCCCCCCTCCAGTATATTTTTAATATCCCAAGTCCCAAAAAAGCCCCCGTATTACAACTGTTTTTCCCTCTCCCTGTCCCCAGAGCCTCCAGTGGCCACTGGCTCCACATCAATTTTGTAATTTCTTCCATTGCTAGAATCACAATATGTCTATAGTAGAATACCAGTTAGTCCACTCTAGTCCATAGCTCCTCCTCCAATCCCGAGGATTCTGGGATGGTGATGTCCACTCCACCTCCAATTGAGAGGGGGCTTATATTCTATGGGGAAGATGGATGGGACTATCCTGCCTGCAGCTGCAGACTCTTGCATTACATTTCTCCTGATGCTTTCAGAATCCTCTTTATCTTTCATATTTGTCATTCTGAATAGTAGGCATCTTGGAGTAGGTCTATTTGGATTTATTCTGTTTGTGGTGTGTTGTCATTCTTGGATATTGATATTTATGTCTTTCATAAGGGTTGGGAAGTTTCTGGTCATTATTTCCTCAAATATTCTTTCTATCCCTTCTCCTGGGACACTAACACATATATTTGTGCATTTTGCACTGTTATTTAATTCCCCGAGACCCATTTTTTCTCCATTTTTCTTCTTTTTCTATTCTCCTTTTCCAGTTCAGATGTTCTGTCCTCAAAATCACTACTTTGTCTTCAAGCAATTCAAATCGGCTGTTATGTGCCTCTAAGGTATTTTTAATCTCATCCATTGTCTCTTTCATTCCCATAAGCCCTGTTACTTTGCTTTACAGATTCTCAAATTGTTCTTTATGCTCACCCAATGTCTTCTTAATATTCTTTATCTCTTGAGTCATATTTTCCTTCAATTCTTTGAATTGATTCAGGATATTTGTGGGATTATCATTGATTAGTTGTCTTAAACCCTGTATCTCATCAGGATATTTGGTTTGTTCCTTTGGCTGGGCCATCTCTTCCTGTTTTCTAGTATGGCTTGTAATTTTTTGCTGATGTCTAGGTATCTGAATATGTTGGTGAATTTACTCTGATGGTCAATTTCTCTCTAGCCTAGTGCTTTTTTTTTTTTTTTTCATAGCTCTTATTTGATTTTTGGTTCAACTTATTCTGAGTCTTTAAAATTGCCCAGCTTAAGTTATGAAAATCAGGCCAAGGACTCATTAATGGGGAACAAATTTTCTTCCAAGAGTTGAGGCCAACCAGAGACCAAAAAGCAGTTTTTCTCCTTGTAATTCCCTGGCCAGCCAGGAGATAGCATTCACCAGCGCCACCTTCCAAGGAGGTCATTCTTTCAACCTCTGCTTTCCCCTAGTTTCTCGTTTGGCCAGAATGTGACTCAAAGTGGGCTCTGCTAGCTGAATCCACTGAAGAGAAACCACTTTCCAACCTCCAACATACCCTCCCTCTTCCCTTATAACAACTGACAGGGAGGAAGATGTCTGTTCCCCGCTCAGTCAGTGAGCCAGGGTTTTTATTCAGGCTTAATGTCTTGAGGCTGGGGGATGGGTGCCCTTCCTGGCCACCATGGGAGTTTAGTAACTCATGTTTGTTGATTTGGGTTCTTCATGTCTTTATCCCTCGCTCTCCTGGGGGTTATACAGCACTGTCCTGGTCTGCTGGTGCCCAAAGCAGGTTTCACAGACAGCTTCTGGCCCTTTCTCTGTTGTTTTTGTGAGAGAGTTGAACCATGCCTGCCTACTCCAACACCATCTTTCCAGAACTCCCCTAAGATTTATACTCAGCTAAACTGATTCCAGTGTGAGGGTGAAATAAAATCACTTTAGAGATACTCATAATAGGAAACGTTAACACCATAATCCCTTATTGAAAGGAAACGAAAAGCATGAGATGCAAGAAAAAAGATGAGCATAGAAATGATTAAACTAGCAATATATTAAACAATATTGATTGGACAAAGTCATAATTAACTCTTTTTGGTTTTAGAAAGTGCCTCTAAAACTTGACAATAACAACAAATATCTGGTGCTGGGAGAGCTGTTCAGTGCATAGTCAAGGCATGCTAAGATTCTTTTTGTGTTTGGAAGGATAGAAATATTGAATAAATTGGACTCTGTAATAAGGTATGATTTTATGTTATTAAAATATTTACAAATAAAATAATTTATCACAGATCTGTTTCAAAGTAATTCAGTGGCTGGTAGAGAGTGGGTTGAGGGGTAGATAGGTTTTAGATGAAACAAAGCTGTCATGAGTTGAAAACGTGAGTGATGGATATGACAATGTTGAACTTTACTTTCACCCTGTGCTCCTGAAAAACAGCGGTGCTTAAGAAATCCCCCACCCTTCTGTGCTCCACAAAACAGCTTACTGCAAGGAACCACCTTTCACATGATTTAGATAAGACTGGTGGATGACCCTCTTTAACTATGACAACACCAGGAACAGACCCTCCTAATAAATGATTAGGTGAACCACTTGTTCCCATCGGACAAAATGCCCAAAAACTTGACTAAACTCTTTCCCCCAGGTCCATAGACTTTGGCCCATCTTTGAACTCAAGCAAGCAATGGACAACCTTAATGCCCCTTCTCAAGAATCAGATGACACAAATACATTTTCTGTTCAAGTTGCTCCCTCATGCCACTTGCTCACACTTCACTCCTCCAAAGCCAGGGCCTTCTAGCCTTTTTACTTCTCCCTATAAAAAAAAGCCCTTTGCCTTTACTATGAGAAATTTACAGATCTTGTGGTCAGAGCATTCACTCTATTGCCAGTCTTTTTGAATAAAGTTTCTCCTTAACTGAGTCCAGATTTATTTGACAGATACATGTGATATTATATCTATCTTTCTAATTTTGCATGTGTTGGTAAATTTCCATAATAAAATGTTTAAAAAAATGTATGTTGACATTTACATGAAGTCACTAAAAGAACAGAAAACAATAAATTTGTTGTTAAACAGGAAGGAAAAGAAAGATTTCAGCAGAAGGCAGGGAAGGAGAAAAATAAACAAAGAAGAATAAATGGAAAACACAAAGTAATATGGTCTTTGTAAATAAAACCAAAAATAGCTCCCAGGTTTTCTCAGAACACAAAAATTAAGCTCTCTGAACTAGCATAAAATTATGTGACAAATATCCTCTGGAAAATCCCTACCTAGATGCTCAACCCCCCAAAAGCCAATGGAAGCCCCTAGTTAAGTGCATCTGGCCCAACTGGAAAAAAAAAAGCCTCACTTAGACTTAACCCACCTCTATAAGACTAAAAGGCTAACAGAACCTCGCAAATTTCCTTTTTTCTGGTTGTAAAACTGCCCCCAGACTTCCAGCCTTAAAGCTGCTTTCACTTTTGCAAGTAAAAGGTTTCCTTCTGCAGCAAATTTGGTGTCCTGTATAAAATGCTGTAAACGGCAACTCAACTCCAATGTGTCTTTCTACAGTGTAAATAAGCCTAGCCGTACATTTCAGTAACCATTATAGACACTCATCTATTAAGAGGCAGAATCTATCCAATTGAAGTTAATATAAACTATGAAGCAGCAGACCATAAGGACCTCATACAAATCTCCAAAAAACTTTTGATCTTTCTCTAGTCTGATAAAACTTGTTTTAGAATTTTGAGGGAGTGATGGTTAATTTCATGTGTCAAGTAGGCTAGGTTATGGTGTCCAGTGTTTTGTTCTAACACTGGCCTAGAGGTTGTTGTGGAGGTATTTTGTAGTGGGATCTGCATCTACAATCAGTTGACTTTATTTTTTTAAAATTCCTTTTTATTTATTAGAAAAGTTGTAGGTTACAGAAAACTCATGCATAAAATAGAGTCACCAGATACCACCATAATATTAACACCTTGCATTAGTATGGTACATTTGTTACAATTCATGAAAGAACATTTTTATAAATGTACTATTAACTATATTATATTACATCATGTACAGTAGGGTTCAGTGTTGCACAGTGCAATGTTTTTAAAAAATTTTTTTATTCTAGTAACATATATGCAACCTCAAATTCCCCTTTTAATCACATTCATATATATAATTCAGTACTTTTAATTAAGTACACAAGGTCTAGTTTCTTAAGGTATAACCTTAGATTACCGATTTGAGAACTTTCTTCATTTCTAATATAACATTTACAAATTAATTTCCCTCTAAGTAATATTTTCGTAGCATCCCACAAATTTTGGTATTCTGTATTTTCTTTAAGTTCAAAATATTTTGTAATATCCCTTGGGACTTCCTCTTTGACACATGAATCATCAAGAAATGTGCTGTTTAATTTCCAAGAGTTTAGAGATTTTTGTTATTTTTATATTATTGATTTCTAGTTTAATTCCATTATGTCAAAGAGCAAACATTGTATGATTTTAATTTTTAAAATTTTCTTTTTCCTTTTTTTTGCCCTGTAAATTGTCCTTTATTTTTAAAGAAGCTTTAGATTACATAAATGTTACATTGAAAATATAGGGGATTCTTATATACCCCACCTCCACCTCCTCACCACTTTCCCACATTAACAACTTTCATTAGTGTAGTACATTTGTTAAAATTCATGAACACATATTGAAGCATTGCTACTAACCATGGTCTTTAGTTTACATTATGGTTTACACTTTGCACTGTACAATTCTACAGGTTTTGGCAAAATGTATAATGGCTTGTGTCCCTCACTGCAATATCATGCAGAACAATTCCAGTGCCCCCAAAGGCCCCATTTTACACCTATTTTCCTCTCTCTGTCCCTTCAGAAACTCTGGTGACCACTGTCTTTATATCAACATTACAAGTTCTACCATTACTAGAATTAACAGTAAGTCTACTTTGTAAGTCTACTTTGGTCCACCAAATGGGGATGGTGATGACCACTCTGCCTCTGAGAGGGGGCTTAGTTCCCATGGGACAGATGGATGGAACTGTCTTGCTTACAGTTGTAGATACTTTTTTTTGGGATGGGCGTTGTCCATCATCATCCTTTTGCTGCCCTGGGTGAGTCCGATGAACTGGAGAGTAGGGGTTGGCTACAACTCTGCTGAGATTCAGGCTAAACCAGCATATGAACAGCCGGAACAATCAGTTGATTTTAAATAAAGGAGATGACCTTCAATAATGTGGGTGGGCCTCATCCAATCAGTTGGAGGCTTTAAGAACAAAGATCTGAGGGTTTCAGAGAGAATAAAGTCTGCCACAAGACTACCACATCTACTTACACGAGTTTCCAGCTTGCTGGCCTCCTCCACAGATTTGACTGAAGACTGCAAAATTGGGAAGCAGGTGTGGTTCAGGCACTGGGCTCCCGCCTATCACATGGGAAGTCGCTGGTTCGGATCCCAGTGCCTCTTAAAGAAGACAGCAAGCTGGTGCGATGGACAGGTGTGGCGAGCTGATACAACAACAAAAAAACATAACGAGAGACACAAACAAGCATGGTGCAGAAGTTCCCAGTGCCTCCTAAAGAGGACAGTGAGTTGAAGCAATGGGCAGGCACTGTGAGCTGATGCAACAAGAGACATAGGAAGGAAAAACATAATGACAGACACAACAAAGTAGGGAGCAGAGGTGGCTCAAGTGATCAGGTACCTCCCTCCCACATCAGAGGTTCCGGGTTCGGCTCCCGGTGCTCCTAAAGAAACAAGGAAGATGAACAAACACAACAAGTGCAGACAAGGGGGTGGGGAGAAATAAAATACATCTTAAAAAAAAAAAAAAATAGAATTTTGAAAATATGAATTATATACAAAAAAAAAAGACTGCAAAATCAACTCTTAGTGGAATCTCTAGCCTGCCCCCCACCCTTCAGATTTCAGACTTGCCAGACTCCAAAATTGAATGAGCCAATTTAAATATACACATATCCTGTTGCTTTTGTTTTTCTGGACGACCCTGGCTGGTACAATGTTTGATGCATCATTATGGAGTAGAATATGAAGTGCATAAACTGCCTCAGGTTTGAAACCTCATGGGGTTGTTGCAAAGTATCCTTTCCCCCTATTTCCCAAGCCCGAATCTCCTGGCTTCTTGGTGATTCCATGAGCCACCCCAAAGCCTTTTCTCAATACATTCAATTTTAGCTTATCAGAATGGTTCTGTTGCTTAAGGGGAAGAAAAGTTTCCCACTAAAGGCACATAAAGTGCTTTAGGGATGGGGGTATTAGTTTTCAAAACTATGTATGGCAGGACTGGACCTTTCTTGTCCTTAGGCTGGCTCTTTCCTGGTGTCAATGATATGTAACAGTTGACAATCTTGCCCCCTACCCCTCCAAAAGGCAAGAAACTTTAATGCTTTTTGAGTCACCATCTCTAAGGTTCCTGCTATCAGTCTTCCTCTCTTGCCGTGTTATCCTAAAAACCGTTTTGCTTAAGACTTATGCACCGATCAATAATCCAGATCATCTGCTGGTTGGGCCTGTAGTTTCACTTAGGTGATGTGCCCCAAAGTCTTGTTCATGGTGCCATGTCTCTGGGCTTCTTTTAACAAGTGAAGATTTAGTTTACCTCAGCCCAAACATGAAATCTTTGCCCGGATGCTGTCCACCGCTCTGAGTCTGTAATCGGACTTCACAGTGGGTAGCCTGTTCTCATCAGATTCAATTCAGAATCTGGCTCTTTTCAGTTAGGTTTAAAAAGTAAAGACACAGGATAATGACCATATAACAGTTTTATTACTGAAGATGTTAAGGTATTCACAAAATGCCAAGGAAAACCACTCCTTGGCTTATATTCCCTGGATATTTTTTAAATCTCAGCGCCTCTGAGGCTTGAACCTTCACTACATAATAGGAAAGAAAGCCTCTCACTCAGACTATCTCACAGTCGAGAATTATTTTTCTATTTTTTCAATGTCCCAGTATGCATTGTCCACAAAGTTTGTCTTCACTAGGACCTTGCATTTATCAGAAATTTGTCTCCACTGGACCCTGACTTGTACTTACTAAATTTCTGACTTGTTCACATGTTTAGAATTCCTTGGGCTACTTTATCCTAGCCACATCTTCACTTCAGTGTTCCCATAGAGATATGCATGAGACATTGGAGTCCTTGGTGTTAGTCTTCTCTGAGTACTGATGATAGTTAGGAAATGAGCAAAGGCAAAGGGTTGCATTAGGGAAAGCAGCAAATTAGAACTGTAAATCTAAGGTGGACAAAATCATTTTCCTCAACTGAAATAGCAGGTTGGATAATGCTTTTATAAGAGCACTGTATATTTTGTGTACACAACACACAATGTTTAACAGTTAAATTTGATTATATCTAAGAATACAAACAGATTTAGGGAAAACCCTCCAGACTATTTTCCCAAAATGATTTACATAGCCAGGAAAAAAAAAAAAAAAAAAAAAGGATGTAGGGGGCACAAATCATATAATTTGAACACAGAACAGGAAGGCATTTATTTTCATAAAACCTTGGTGGAGATGCACCCCAAGATGCATCTGGTCTCAGTGAAGAGCTGATTTTTCCTGCATCTATTGACCACAAGCAGGTCACCAAAGCTGATTGCAAAAGAGGAAATGGTGGCGGCTCATATCCTAGGACAAGCAGCAGCTCCATAGTCACCAAAGATAATGTTCACAACACAGCTTAGCGACATGGGTCCATGATAATGTAAGTTTGAAAACACAGATATTGAAAGTACTTACTGAATGTGAATCAGAAATTCATGAAACTTTTGGAAAGACCACTTAAAATCTATGGAAGAGGACTGTCCCTATACAAAGGTTTCACAATCTGAACTGGCCCTTTAAAACGGCAAATAGCGTCAGAGTAACATTATAAACAAACAACTCAAATATGAAAAAACCAAACATATTACTATATTCCTGAAGACTTTTCAGGTAAGATTTTCAGAAAATCCAGGGATAGATTTTATGTCACAAAATGGTCCATATCGCCCAAAAATGTCTTTTGATTGGACGGTAAAGTAGTATTTGTTGGAAGATAAAAATTGAGATAAAGTACAGGCCATTGGGAGAGGTAAAGCTTTAATTTCTCCAATTTTCTTCCAAATCAGCTTATTATTAGGGTTCTCATGGCACAGGAACAGGTGGTAGCTTTCCACAGGAGCACACTTGGGATTGATTTTGGTGATGTTCCAAGTCAGGGCGATGCCCCTGGGTCTCAGCACCCGTTTCACTTTGAGCTCAGGCTTCTGGGGAGGAAGTGTATCTCGGATTTTGTCTACTAGTTCAGGTAGTAGTGGTGGTGGTTCTGGGAGAGGTGGCAGGTGCTCAAAGGACTCAAGAATCTAAAAGCATATTTGTAAAAAAGTTTAGCAAGGTGGTTTGGTGGGTACATTTTTTTTTTTTTTTTTTAAGGAGGTACCGGAGATTAAGCCCAGGACATTGCACATGGGAAGCAGGCACAGAGCTACACCCGCTCCCCAAGGGTACTATATTACTGTGGTCAACTGCAGTTGTACAAACATCTATTTCCCATTCCTTAATCCAATTATCATAGTTATAAGAACAAAAGGAAGCTTCAAGAATATGGGAGGCTGAATCTAGTCTTTCCAAACACAAACTTCTTCTGGAGTTAAGATTTCTTTACTCTGGAATGTCACTAATCCAGATTAGGTTAGGTCCCAGACATTCTGAATAAACATTTCATCCTCATTCCCAAATTGTGTTCTCAGCTATTGTACTAATTTACACGAAAAGTGTCAGTACATGACAGTATCCATTTCCCTCCACCCTCATCAACAACGGCTATTACCCTTAAAAACATCCCCCCACCCCCAAATTGCTGGATGAAAAATGTATTTCTGCTTTTAATTTCTCTAGCTTCTGGAAAGCTCATTTGGATTATTTTAATTGCATAAATAAGCAGAGACTCACAAAAGCACATTTTAAAAAAGTATATTAAAGTGCTTTTAAAGCTGAACTGTGACTCAAATGTTTCTTCAAGAGTGCTTCCCATTCAATTTGGAATGAATGGCTCTTACAGAGCATTTCATGTAAGTACCTGGGCTGCATTCTGTGCCACTGGGGTTGTCTCTTTTGAGTTTAAAATAGCTTTCATAGGTGACTCCAGGGTGGATACTGGACTTTCTGTGAACAACACAAAGTTTAAGAGGTGAAATTTATCTTCAATCAATTCCACAGCCTTTAAATCAGGGTTTCTTAAAACATTTTTGTTCCACGAACCCCTTTGCCAGTCAGGTGAAAACCACGGACACCTTATCAAGTCCACACTATACTGTGTATTATTTAATAAATAAATCACACCCGCACCAACACATCCCCACAAGAATAATGTTTTTTGGATTTCAATTCAAGTTCACAGACCCCTTGTTAAGAACTCCTGCTTTAAAGCAATGAATAGTTTTTACATGTTAGGTGGTAATTAAATGTGATCTAAAATTACAAAACCATAAAATATGAAGATAAATTTTTGATAACTATTCAAGACTTCAAAGGTTCCAAATATGGAGAATTTTCCTTCTGTGTGACAAAAATGTCTCTCTTAAGGTAAACACTCAGGCATTAAGGAATTCGAAATCAGATATGTCACACATGGAAGAGGGCTCCATGCCCAATGGGGTCTTGGAGGTGAATTCTGTTCTGTTAGGCTACCAAACATGTCCGCAAACACAGAACTGGTGATAATCATGTGTGACAATGTGATGCACACAAGTCCTGGGAATTAAAGGTAAAAATCATGAAGGCTGGGGTTAAAGAAATTTCTGTGATGAAGTCTGTGTTAGCCTGGAAGGAATTAGGTACAAATTGTAGACTAGAGGAAGGGAAAGGGGAGGAAAGAGTGATGGAAGGGAGAAGAGGAAAAGGAAAAGAGGGAGATGGTGGGGGTACAGAGGAAATTGGGGTGGGAGGGGGGAAAGGGGGGAAAAAGTGTACAGTAGGTATTAGAATGGTTTGAAAATAACTGGGGAAAGTACATAAGGGGGTGGTAAAAAAAGGGGGGTCCATGTTGGAAAGTAGGAACTCTGGGGAGGAAGAAATCCCAGAAGTTTGGAGAAATCTAATAAGCAGTAAAAAAACATTTTAAGTCTATTGTATAGTCAGTGATAGATCTCTGTAATATATTTTGTGGATCTCCACAAATGAAATTCCTTTTATTTTTTTTCTTTTGACTGCCAAGGATAATTAAGATTCTGTATTTTGTTTCAAAGTTAATCTATTAGCCATTTTATTTGCTGGTTGTGAGGCCATAAACCAGAGAAGCCATAAATTCCTAGATAAGACACACACAGACACAAACTCTGTAAGTGCATGAAAAAATACACATGCACATTCCTAAGCATGATAGCTTTCGGTACTTAAACTACTCCTGTTATATATCAATAAGCTAAAATAAACTGCAAATCCTAACTTGGCTCTGCACCTTCTTTATTCTTACTCTATATAACTAACTCTCTGTAACCTGCTGGGAAATGTGGAGAACAACTCTGAATGCCCTGCAGTCACCCAGGACCAGCTTCTCGGTCTTCCCTGTTCCCTAATAAACTCTTACTATTTTATTAATATAGTTTCCTAATAAACTGTTATTATTTTGCTCTATGGTGTGGCCTGATTTGTTTTTTGGTCTTAAGTGCCCATCTAATTTTGTAGGTTCATGGACAGACCATTTGAGAAAGGTTAAAGACTTTATGTTTTTAATTCTGAGGATCCGTACGGCCTTTTTATACTGGTTGAATTAATCAGAACTAGGCTAATGAAATAATCTGCAGCTTAATCATTGCATGAGAGGTGACACAAACAACCTCCTTAAAATTTTCAAGTGAACAGCTGTCTATAAAAAAATTCTAAGAAATATAATTTCCCATAACTAACTTTGTCTTTTAAGGTAATAAATAATAAGGTAATAAGTAATAAGGTAATAAGGCCCTTGACAAATTAAAAAAGGCTAAGACAGAAACCCCACTTTATGATGTAAAACGACAAAACAGGATTGTCATCCTAACCTGGTTGTTTATATTCTTAGTGTCATCAATACCAATGTCTTGTAAATAATCTCCAGCTTTTACCCTTATCTATATAAAAATGTGTAATAATTACGTTAGTGCTCTGTATTCTCAAAACAACAGTAACCAATACCCAATAATTTTTAAGGTTCTTCAAGAAACTGCTAAATAGAAATTGAGGAATCAGGGATGAAATAAAGATATATGGAGTTTTAAAAATTCAACTTGCACAATTCTAGACCAAATATGATTAGAAAAATTAGGAAAATTTTGAAAACAAACAAACAAAAAACACAACAGTACAAAACAAATTTCTCCCTTCCAGAGGCTATTAATTCTTTGGTGTCTGAAGGATATACATATTCCCCCATGTAAATATTTACATTATAATAACAATGTTAAAGTTTTCATTTTTAAATGAACTTTCAGAGACAGCATTTACAGGCAATATAATACACCCATTTTAAGTGCTCTTTGAGTTTTGATGAAGAATAGTAATAAAATAAAAAAAAAACAAAATCAAGACATAAAATCTTTCTATCACCCTAACGGTTCTTCAGTATCCTTCTCAGTCTATTTTCCCACCTCTGGTCTCATGAAACCACTGGTGTGCTATCAGTAAAGATAAGATTTGCCTTTTCTAGAATTTCACACAAATCAAATCACACAGTATGGAGGATTCTTTTGCCCAGCATTATGTGTCTGAGATTCACTCATGTTGCATTATCAATTAATTGTTCATTTTATTGTTGAATAGTATTATTGTTGAACAATTTGCCCCAATTTATATACCCATTCATCAGGTGATGGACATTTGGGTTGTTTCCAGGTTTGGGCTATTATGAAAAAAGCTGCTATGGACATTTTTGTACAAGTCTTTGCGGATGTAGATTTCATCTCTCTTGGTAAATTCCGAAGGCTGGATTAAGTGTTGTTTGGCAAGGGCACGGTTAATGTTTTAAGAGACTGTCAAACCACTACCATTTTACATTCCTACCACAAAGCATGAGATCTCCAGGTTGTTCCGCATCCTTGTCAACACTTCATATTTTCAAATGTTATAATTTCAGCCATTCTGGTGGATGTGTTGTGGTAGCCTGTTATGGTCTTAATTTGCCTATTATGTTGAGCATGTCTTCTTTTGCTTATTTGCTGTATTAGTTCCGCAGAGGTGCCATAACAAAGTACCACAAACTGAGTGGCTTAAAACAACAGAAATTTATTTTTTCATAGTTCTGGAGGGTATAAGTCCAAAATGAAGATGGTATGAACCATGCTGCTTCGGAAGGCTCTAGGGAAGAATCATTCTTTGCCTCTTCCTTGGAGCGAGTGCTGACAACTCTTGGTGTCCATTGGCTTGTGGCAGCATAACTCCAATCTCTGCCTCCATCTTCACATGGCCATCTTCCCTGCGTATGCTTGTGCCCAAATATCCTCCTTCTTATAAGGACAAGAGTCATTGAATTAGGGCTCACCCTAATAGAGTAAGACTTCATATTAACTTGATTACAACTCCCGAACCCTATTTTCCATATAAGGCCATATTCAAAGGTATTGGGGATTATTATTTTTTTAAATTTATATTTTATTTTTAAAGAAGTTTTAGATTCTGTAAGTGTTACATAAAAATATAAGGGATTCCCATATACCGTACTCACTATCCCTCCCACAGTTTTTCACATTAGTGGAAAACTTCTTTAGTGTAGTACATTTGTTACAAATGATGAACACATACTGAAGCATTGCTACTAACCGTGGACTATAGTTTATATTATAGTTTACATTTTTTCCCGCACACTTTTGTAGGTTATGACAAAATATATAATCACCTATATCCATCATTGCAATGTCATGCAGGACAATTCCAACGTCCTGAAAATGCCCCCATGTTACAACTATTCTTCCCTCTCCTTTCCCTCAGATCCTCTGGTGGCCACGGCCTTTATCAATGATAAAAGTTCTTCCATTGCTAGAATAGTAAGTCTATGAATAATAATAAGCCTAAGTCCACTGTCTATCTCCTAATCTTGAGGATTTGGGGATGGTGATGCCCACTCTATTTGTGAGAGGGCTTAGATCCCATGGGGCAGATGGAACTATCTTGCTTGCAGTTGCAGACACTCTCTATTCCCTTATTGTCCTGGGTGAGTCCAATGAACTGGAAAGTAGGTGTTGCCACACTGCTGAGATTCAGGGCTCAACTGGCACATGGACAGACCAAAGATTTAAGTCTCTGAGACACATATTTAATAAGTATAGTGCTTATTATAGGGTCAAATAAAAGGGTCAGAAGAGCCATGTGTAGGGAAACTATAAATGAGTCTAACTCTGCTACACTGGAGAGCATAAATTCCAAAGTAAGGCCCACTGACAGGGCACTAAATTCCTGAGCTTGTCTGCCCTGCTTATAGTGTCTGGATGTCTCTAGAGCCCTCAGGAATCCCACTATTTGAGGCACTGTTTACTGTGGCAGTCAATGGGATCCTGCTGAGATGTGTACAAGCCGTAACCTCTGGAATGACCTCTTGACACACTTCTGTATCTGTACAATTATTGATAGCACTTTTAAAAAATAACTCTACTGTTTTTTTAACATTAGTTACCTTTGTTACAATTGATGAAAGATTATTAATTTATAAAAGAACATTCTTATACTTGTACTATTAACTATAGTCCATTGTCTACAATGGGGTTCACTGTATATAGTACAGTGCTATGTTTTATCGTTTAATTTTTATTCTAGGAACATATATGACCTAAAGTTTCCCTCTTTTACCCACATTCACCTATATAATTCAGTGCTGTTCATTACACTCACAATGATGTCTACCAAAACCACCATCCATTTACAAACTGATACAATCAACCTAAATAGAAATTTTGCACAAATTAAGAATCAACTCCCCATCTGCTAACACCAATCTATCCCCTGGTAAACTATATTCTAGAATTCTAACTCTATAAGTTTGCCTAATATAATTAGTTCATATTAGTGAGATCATACAATATTTGTCCTATAGTGTCTGGCTTATTTCACTCAACATAATGTACTCAAGGTTCATCCATGCTGTCACATGCATCAGGACTTCATTCCTTGTTATGGCCGATAAGTGTTCCACTGTATGTATATACAGTCTATTTTGTTTACCCATTCAATGGTTGATGGATACTTAGGTTGCTTCCATCTTTGGCAATTGTGAATAATGAACAATGCACAATAAGGCAATTGTGATAAACATTGGTGTGCAAATATGTGAATCCTTGCTATCAATTCTTCTGAGTATATACCTAGTAGCAGGACTGCTGGATCCTATTGTAATTTTATACTTAGTTTCCTGAGGAATTGTCAAACTGTCTTCCATAGTGGGTGCACCATGTTACATTGCCACCAGCAATGAATGAGTGTTCCTATTTATTCTATTCTTTCCAACACTTGTAGCTTTTTTTTTTTTTTTTTTTTAAATAATTGTTATCCTAGTGGGTATAAAATGAAATCTCATTGTGGTTTTCATTTGCACTTCCCTAATGGCTAGTGATGTTCAACATCTTTTCACGTGCTTTTTTACCCATTTGTATAACCTCTTTGGAGAGATAGTCTATTCATCTTTTGCCCATTTTTAATTGGATTGTCATTTCATTGTTGAATTGTAGGATTTATTTATATGTTCTGGATATTAAACCCTTATTGGGTATGTTTTCCCAATAGTTTCTCCTATTGAATAGGTTGTCTTTTCATTTTTGTGAAAAAGCCCTTTGATGTCCAAAAGTTTTTAATTTTGAAGAGGCTGCATTTATCTATTTTGTTCTTTTGATCCTTGTGCTTTGGGTGTAAAGTCTAAGAAACCACTGCCTAATGCAAGATATTGAAGATGATTCCCTATGTTTTCTTCTAGGAGTTTTAGATTCCTGTTTCTTATATTTAGGTCTTTGATCCATTTTGAGTTAATTTTTGTATATGGTGTGAAACAAGGGTCCTCTTTCTTTCTTTTGTATAGGGATAGTCAATTCTTCTAGCACCATTTGTTGAAGAGACTATTCTTTCCCAATTGAGTGGATTTGGCAGCCTTGTCAAAAATCAATTAGCCATAGATGTGAAGGTTTATTTCTTAACTCTCGATTCGATTTCCTTGTGCCAGTACCATGCTGTTTTTCAAATATGCTTTGTAATATGCTTTAAAGTCAGGAAGTATGAGTCTTACAATTTCATTCTTTTTCAAGGTGATTTTGGCTATTTAGAGTCCCTTATCTTTCCATATAAATTTGATAACTGGTTTTTCCATTTTTGCAAAGAAGGCTGTTGGAGTCTGATTGGGATTGTATTGAATCTAGAAATTATTTTGGGTAGGATTGACATCTTAATGATATTTTGTCTTCCAATCCATGAACATGGAATGTCCTTCCATTTATTTAGGTCTTCTTTGATTTCTTTTAGTATTGTTTTGTAGTTTTCTGTAAAGAAGTCCTTTACTTCCCTGATTAAATTTATTGAGATGTGTGATTCTTTTAGTTGCTATTGTAAATTTTTTTTTCTTGATTTCCTCCTCAGATTGCTTATTACTAGTATACAGAAACGCTACTGATTTTTCCTATCGATCTTGTACCCTGCCACTTTGTTGAATTCATTTATGAGCTCCTTGTAGCTTTGCTGTAGATTTTTTGAGACTTTCTATATATAGGATCATGTCACCTGCAAACAGTGAAAATTTTACTACTTCTTTTCCAATTTGGATGTCTTTTATTCCATGTTCTTGCCTAACTGTTCTGGCTAGAACTTCCAGCACACTGTTGAACAACAGTGGTGACAGTGGGTATCCTTGTCTTGTTACCAATCTTAGAGGGAAAGCTTTCAGTCTTTCACCATTGAGTACGATGTTACCTGTGGGGTTTTCATATACGCCATTTATTATATTGAGGAAGTTACATTCTATTTCTATTTTTCTAAGTGTTTTTTTTTTTAAATCAAGAAATGATGGTGGACTTTGTCAAATGCTTTTTTGTGGGTGTCAATTGAGATGATCATGTGTTTTTATCCCTTCATTTTGTTAATGAGGTGTATTACATTAATTTTCTTATGTTGAACCACCTTTGCATACCTGAAAACCCACTTGATCATCATGCATAATTTTTTTAATATGCTGTTGGATTCAATTTGAAAGTATTTTGCTGAGGATTTTTGTACCTATGTTCATAAGGGATATTGTTCTATCATTTTCTTATTGTATCTTTATTTGGCTTTGGTATTATAGTGATACTGGCCTCATACAATGAACTGGGAAGTTTTCCCTTCTCTGTAATTTTTTTGAAGAGTTTAAGCAGTATTGGTGTTACATCTCCTTTGAGAGTTTGGTAAAATTCACTAGTTGATATACTCTGGTCTTGGGCTTTTCTTTCGTGGGATGTTTTGATTACTGAGTCAATCTCATTAGTCATTTGCTGAGAGCTTCTGTTTCTTCTGAAGTCAGAATAGGTAGTTTGTGTATTTTCTAGGAATCTGTCCATTTCATCTACATTACCTAATTTGTTGGCATGCAATTGTTAATAGTATCTTCTTATAACCCTATTTCTCTGGAGTCCATAGTAATACCCTCCATTATTGATTTTAAGTATTTGCATCATTTGTTTCTCTTAGTCATTCTAGTTAAAGGTTTGTTAATTTTATTGATTTTTTCAAAGAACCAACTTTTGATTTTGTTGATTCCTGCTGAAGTCTTTTGGTTCTCTATTTCATTTCTCTCTGCCTTAATCTTTTTTTTTAAATTTTACTTTAAGTAAACCTTATTGCAGCTTCAAAAAATAAAGTAACAGACAAAAGGAAGCTCAACAAATTATGGACTCATTATTTAAAAAATTCTCCCAGGCACATTTACCTCATTGAATTCTAAAAACAAACTCAATTGTTTCTCCAGTGTTCAGAAAGATACATAAATGAGCACAGATTGGTTAAAAGACACGATGGCCTCCTTTTAATGAAGAAAATTAAGAAAAAAATGCTTACTCATATTCATATCTCATAAAAGAACCCAATATTCTTGTTTTACTTTTAGCATTGATATAGCACCTTCTTAAAGGAAAAGCTGTTGGAATTTTTATTGGGATAGCATTGAATTGTAAATCAATTTGGGTAGGAATGACATCTTAATGAACACAGAATATCCTTCCATTTATTTAGGTCTTCTTTGGTTCCTTTAAGCAATGTTTTGTAGTTTTCTGAATACAGGTCCTTGATATCCCTGGTTAAGTTTATTCCTAAATATTTGATTCTTTTAGTCACTACTGTAAATGGAATTTTATTTCTCATTTCCTCCTCAGATTGCTCATTACTTGTGTATAGAAACTACTGATTTTTGTGTATTAATCTTGTATCCCACCACTCTGCTGAATTGTTGTAGGTTTTTCATGGTTTTTCTAAGTATAAGGTCATATCATCAGCAAATAGTGAAAGTTTTACTTCTTCCTTTCCAATTTGGAAATCTTTTATTTCATTTTCTTGCTTGACTGCCCTAGGTAGAACCTCTAGCATAATACTGATTAACAGTGGAGACAGTGGACATCATTGTCTTGTTTCTGATCTTAGCAGGAAAGCTTTCAGTCTTTAACCATTGAATTTAATGTTAGCCGTGGGTTTTTTCTTATATGCCCTTTATCATGTTGAGAAAACTTCCTGACTTCTATTCCTATCTTATGGAGTGTTTTTAATCAAGAAATGATACTGTATTTTGTCAAATGCCTTTTCCACATCAATCTAGATGAACATGTAATTTTTTCTTCAATTTGTTAATGTGATGTATTACACTGATTGGTTTTCTTTATGTTGAACCACTTGTATATTTGGGATAAAACCCACTTGATCACGATGAATAATTCTTATAATATGTTCTTGGATTCAATTAGTGAGCATTTTGCATTTATATTCATTAGGGAAATAGGTCTATTTTTTTTTTCCCCGTAATGTCTTAATCTGGTTTTAGTATTAGGATGATGATGTGTAGTTGGTGTCTCAGAGTAGGTCTGTTAGAATTTATTCTGCTTGGAGTATATTGTCTTCTTGGATATTGATATTCATCTCTTCATTATTTCCTCAAATATTCTTTCTGCCCTCTTTCCATTCTTTTCTCCTTCTGGGTCACCTATAACATCTATGTTTGTGTGTTTAGTGCTATCATTAAACTCCCTGAGACCCTATTCATTTTTTCCCTGTGTTTTCTTCTTTCTGTTCTTCTGTCTTTTCAAGTTCAGATGCTGTCTTCCATTTCACTTATTGTTCTCAACCAATTCAAATCTGCTATTATAAGCATCTATTGTATCTTTAATCTCATCCATTGTGTCCTTCATTCCAATAAGCTCAGTTACTTTTCTTTGCTAGCTTTCGAATTGTTCTTTAAGCTCCCATAGTGTCATCCTAATATTCTTTATCTTTAGTCATATTTTTCCTTCAACTCCTTAAATTGATTAAGATTTGTGTGAACATCAATGATTAGTTGTCTTAAATCCTTTGTCTTGTCTGAATTCTTAGTCTGTTCCCCTGGACGGGCCATATCTTCCTGTTTCTTAATATGGCTTGTAATTTTTTGTTGATATCTAGGCATCTGACAAATTTCTCTCACTTGCCTAGTTTTTTTTTTCCCCACAGCTCTTTGATTTTTTGTTCAATTTCTTAAAGTTATCAAACAAGGGCAAGGAGCCACTGATGGGGCACAGACCAGATTTATGATGCCTGGAAAAGAAACATGAGAGACAAGACTTGTCATCCTTCACTTTCCTCCCAGCTGGCCAGCAGTTGGTGCTCTTCGGCAAACCTTCCCATGGAGATGAATCCTTCCATTTCCACTGACTGAATCTTCGGAGCCAGTTATTCAAAACCGGTTCTGTTGATTAAACCGCACTCAGCCCTCCACCACACCTTCCCTCTTCCCAGGGAAGAATATGTCCTTTCCCCTCTCCATTGGCTTATCAGCTGCAGGGTTTACTGAAGCTGTTCACCTTGAGGGTGGGGGATGGGTCTAGCAACTCATGGTTTTCCTTTTGGCCTCTTCGTCTCTCTGTCCCCAATTCCTATTGGATGATAATGTATACAGCACCCTCCTGGTCTGCAGGTCCCCAAAGTAGCTCCCTTGGATGATTTCTACACTTTCTCCTCTATTTTGTAACATAGCTGCACCCTGCCTGACCTACTCTGACACCTCTCTCATTGTTTGGTTGTACAGTTATATGGTATCTTAAAAATAATTCTTATTATATTAACGTATATACAAAATAAAATTTCCCATATTTAGCCACATTCAAATACATATTTCTGTATATATATTTTTAAGATTTATTTTTATTTATCCCCCCTCTTGCTGCTTGTGCTCGTTGTGTTCATTTGCTTTGCGTTTTTCTGTGTCTGCTTGTCTCCCTTTGTTGCGTCATTTTGCTGCGCCAAATCACCGCGCCGCGTGCAGGCCGGCTTGCCTTCAGCAGAAGACCCCGGAAATCGAACCCGGGGCCTCTCATGTGGTAAACGGGGGCCTAACCAATTGAGTCACAGCCGCTTCCACAGTGTTTTTAATGAAGTTCACAATGTTGTGCTACCATCACCACCATCCATTACCAAAACTTTTCCATCACCTCAAAAAAAAAAAACTCTGAACAATTCAAACATTAATTCCCCAATCATACACCAACACTGGCTCCAGGCAACCTGTATTCTAGTTTCTAACTCTAATTATTCTAATTATTTCATATCATTGAGATCATACAATATTTGCCATGTTGTGTTTGGCTTACTTTACTCAATGTTGTCTTCAAGGATCATCTATGTTGTCACGTTTCAGAACTTCATTCTGTTTTACGAGCAAATAATAAGCCATTGTATGTATGTACCACATTTTGTTTATCCAGTCACTGATTGATGGACACTTGGATTGCTTTCATCTTTTGACAACTGTGAATAATGTTGCTATTAACATCGGTGTATAGATAACTGTTTCAGTCTCAGACTGCAATTCTCTTGGGTATGTATCTAAAAGTGGGATTGCCAGGTCATATGGTGAACTTCTACTTAAATTTCTGAGGAAGTGCCAAACTGTTTTCAATAGCAGCTTTTCCATTTGACAGTCACAACAGGTCTGAATGAATGCGCCTACTGTTCTACATCCTTTCAACACTTGTAATTTTCCGGTTATTTAATGGTAGCCCTTTGGGTGGGTGTCATATGGTATGTCGTTATGTTTTTGATTTGAATTTCCATAATGGCTGAAGATGCTGAGCATTTTTCATGTACTTTTTGGCGATTTAGATAAATTCTTTGGGGACATGTCTATTCAAGTCTTTGGCTCATTTTAAAATAGAGCTATTTGACTATTGTTGAATTGTAGGATTTTTAATATATTCTAGATAATAAGCCCTTATCAGATATGTAGTTTCCACTTGTGGACTGTCATTTCATTATGAAATATTTTGATGCAAAAAATTTTAAAATTTTGACCAAGTCCCATTTATCTATTTTTTTCTTTTGTTGTTTATGCTTTGGGTGTAAAGTCTAAAAAAAAAATAGCCTAACACAAGGTCCTGAAGATGGTTCCCTATTTTTTTTTCTAGAAGTTTTATAGATCTGACCTTACAATTAGGTCTTTGTTCCATTTTGAGTTGAGTTTTTTGTATATAGTGTGAGGTAGGGAATCTATCCTTCATTCTTTGGCACATGGACATCCAGTTTCCCAGGAACCATTTATTGAAGAGATTATTCTTTCCCAACGGAGTGCTCTTGGCACTATGTTCAAAAAGCACTTGTCCATAGATATGAGGGTTTATTTTTCAACTCTTAATTCAATTCCATTGGTCTATATGTCTGTTCTTGTACAATATCATGCTATTTAAAAAAAAAATTAACTTTATTGATACATATTAATAAAACAAACAATTCATCCAAAGTGTACAATTAGTTGTATTTGGTATATGATATAGTTGTGCATTCATCACTTCAATAATTATTAGAGCATCTTCATTATTTCAATAATAATAGCAATAAAAATAAAAAAAGTCAAACAGGAAAATTCTATACCTCTCTATCTCTCTAAGCTTCCCCTGCTGTACATAGCTGCTATTTTTGGCTATTCTTGCACACTTATTTTTTTTTTAAAGGAGTTTTATTGATATATATTCACATACCATACAATCTATCCAAATTGTATAATCAATGGCTTTTAGTATAATCACAATGCTGTGCATTCATTATGACAAAAAAAATTTAGAACAATTTGATTAGTCCGAAAAGAAAAACTCCACACCCCTTAGCAGTCACCTCCCAATCCCTCTGTCCTTCCCCAGCCCTACATAACCACTAATCTAATTTCACCTTTATAAACTGATTTATATTTACATTTTACATACTTGGGACACTACAATATGTAGAATTTGTGTCTGGTTTCTTTCACTTAGCATAATGGTTTTTCTTTTAGTCTATTATTAACATTTTATAGAGTTAACAAACAATAATACAATAGTTCAGTTTCAAAGAAAAATGGTTTTATGTATGCTATTTTACCCATATTTGTATTTCACATGCACTTTTACTATGCGACACAGTTGCATGTTACATTTTTTAGCTTTCCTTTTAGTAATATTATACATGACCTGAGACTTTCCCTTTAAACCACTGTCATACCCACATAATAGTACTGCTAATTACAAATATTAAGTTGGGCTTTCAACTTTTCTATTCATTTCCAAAGATTAACAGACATCTTGCTTACCAACTCTTCACAAGTTAACCCACAGCTTTCCATTCTCTAACCTCATTCTATTTTCTGGTGACCCATATTCAAATTACTAACTCCAAGAGATTATATATTTATTTCATGGTAGTGCAATCAGGCACTATCTGTCCTTTTCTGTCTGACTTGCTTCACTCAACATAATGTCCTTCAGGTTCATTCATGTTGTCATATGCTTTACAACTTCATTTCTTCTTACAGCTGCATGATATTCCATCATGTGTATACACAACAGTTTGTTTATCCATTCATTGGTTGATGGATACCTAGGTTGTTTTCAATTTTGTCAATTGTGAATAATGCCCCTAGGAACATCAGTATGCAGATGTCTGTTGGTGTCACAGCTCTCAGGTCTTCTGGATACATACCCAATAGTGGTATTGCTGGATCATATAGCAATCTATATTGAACTTCCTTGGGAACTGCCAAACAGTCCTCCACAGTGGCTGAACCATTCAACATTCCCATCAACCCGGAATAAGTGTTCCTATCTCTCCACATCCTCTCCAACACTTGTAGTTCTCTGTCTTTTTAATAGTGGCTATTCTAATTTCTCATTGTAGCATTAATTTGCATTTCCATAGTCACCAGTGATGCTAAACATTTTTTCATGTGTTTTTTTTTTTTTTTTTTTTAAGATTTTATTTATTTATTCATTTATCCCCCCCTTGCTGTTTGTGCTCGCTGGGTCAGCTAACCACGCCGTGCAGGCGGGCTTGCCTTCACCAGGAGGCCCCGGGAACCAAACCCGGCCCCGGGAACCGAACCCGGGGCCTCCCATATGGTAAACGGGAGCCCTACTGATTGAGCCACAGCCGCTTACCTTCATGTGTTTTTTTGTCATTTGTATTTCTTCTTTGGACAAATGTCCATTCAAGACTTTTGCCCATTTTTTAATTGGGTTATTTGTGGTTTTATTGATGAGCTGTAGTATCTCTTTATATATCATGGATATGAAGCCCTTACAGGATATGCGATTTCCAAATATTTTCTCCCATTGAGTTGTCTGCTTTTTCACGCTTTGGACAAAGTCCTTTGAGGTGCAAAAGTGTTTACTTTTGAGAAGGTAAATTTATCTATTTTTTGTTTTGTTGCTAGTGCTTTGGTTGTAAGGTCCAAGAAACTACCCCCTACCACAAGAAGTTTCCTTACATTGCTTTGTGTAATTTTATGGTCTTATCTTTTATATTTAGGTCTTTGATCCATTTTGAGTTGATTCTTGCATAGGGAGTGAGATAGGGATCCTCTTTCATTCTTTTGATTTTGGATATCCAGATCTCACAGCACATTTTTTGAAGAGAATGTTTTGCCCCATTAACATGAATTTGATAGGTTTGGAGAAAACCAGTTGGCCGTAGAGGTGAAGGTTTATTTCTGGACTCTCAATTCTATTCCACCAATCAATGTGTCTATCTTCATGCTAATACCATGCTCTTTTTTTTTTTTTTTTTTTAATTTGATGATTAAAATTAAGGAAATTTGTTTAGACAAAGACAGTTAGAAAAGACAAGGAGATTTACAGAATATATATGTAGATCTCATATCTAATTAAGGGCTTGTATCCAGAATATAACCATGCTGTTTTGACCACTGTAGCTCTGCAGTATGTTTCAAGGTCAGGCAGTGAAATTCCTCTCACTTTGCTCTTCTTTTTTAGAATGCTTTAGGCTATTTGGGTGTGTTTTCCCTTCCAAATAAATTTGGTAATTACCTTTTCTATTTCTGTAAAGTAGGCTGTTGGAATTTTTATTGATATTGCACTGAATCTACAAATCAGTTTGAATAGGATTGACATCTTCACAATATTTAGTCTTCCAATGCATGAACATGGAATGTTTTTCCATTTGTTTGGGTCTTCGTTGATTTCTTTTAGCATTGTTTTTGTAGTTTTCTGTATATAGGTCCTTTATTTCTTTGGTTGAATTGATTCCTAGGTATTTGAGTCTTTTTTTGTTGTTATTGTAAATGGAATTTTTTCCCTGATTCCCTCCTCAGATTGTTCAGTACTAGTGTACAGAAACATTACTGATTTTGGGGCGTTAATCTTGTATCCTGCCATGCTGTTGAACTTGTTTATTGGTTCAAGTAACTTACTTTATCTAGACATTTTAGAATTTTCTAAATATACAATCATGTCATCTGCAAATAGTGATAGTTTTACTTCCTTTTTTTCTTATTTGAATGCCTTTTATTTTTCTTGTCTAATTGCTCTGGCTAGAATGTCTAGCACAATGTTGAATAACAACAATGACAATGGGCATCCTTGTCTTGTTCTTGATCTTAGAGAGAAGTCTCTCAATCTTTCCACATTGAGCACAATGTTGGCTGTGGGTTTTTCATATATGCCCTTTATCATATAGAGGACTTTATCTTCTATTCCTATCATTCAAAGTGTTTTTATCAAGAAAGGATGCTGAATTTGGTTGAATGCCTTTTCTGCATCGATTGAGATTATCCCGTGTTTTTTTTCCTTCAATTTGTTAATGAGGTGTATTACATTAATTGTTTTTATGTTGAACCACCCTTGCATACCAGGGATGCCACTTGGCCATAGTATATTAAATCTTTTGATATGCTGTTGGATTCTATTTTCAAGTATTTTGTTGAAATTTTTGCATCTATGTTAATTACAGAGATTGGTCTTTCTTTTCTTGTAGTGTTTTTATCTGGCTGATATTAAAGTGATGTTGGTTTTACAAAATGTATTGGGTAATTCTTCTTCCTATTCAATTTTTTGGAAGAGTTTAAACAGGATTGGTATTACTTCCCCAAATGCTTGATAGAATTCACCTGTGAAGCCATCTGGTCCTGGTCTTTTCTTTGTTGTAAGATTTTTGATGTCTGATTCAATCTCTTTAAATGTGATTTGTTTGTTAAGGTCTTGCATTTGTTGTAGCATCAGTGTAGGCTGTTTGTTCTAGGAATTTGTCCATTTCATCTAGGTTGTCTAGTTTATTTTCATGGTTTCTCATAATAACTTCTTATGATCCTTTTTATTTCTGTGGGATCAGTCGTTAACTTCCTTTCTTTCATTTCTGATTTTATTTGCATCTTCTCTCTTTTTTACTGGTAGTGTAGCTAGGGGATGTCAATTGTATTAAAATTCTCCAACAATCAGCTTTTGGTTTTGCTCATTTTCTCTATAGTGTTTTTCTCAATTTCATTTAATTTTGCTCTAATCTTTATTATTTATTTCCTTTTCCTTGTTTTGGGAATGGTTTGCTGTTCTTTTACTGCTTTCTACAGTTGTTCAGTTATATCTTTGATTTTAGCTCTTTCTTCTTTTTTAATATAGGTCTTTAGGGTTATAAATGTCTCTCTCAGCATTGTCTTCACCGTATCCCATAAGTTTTAATAAATTGTGTTCTTGTTTTCATTTGTCCAAATATATTTACTAATTTCACTGACAATTTCTTCTTTGACCCACTGCTTATTTAGGAGTGTGTTGTTCAGCCTCCATATATTTGGGAATTTACCCCTTTCCCACCTATTATTGATTTCCAGTTTCATTCCATTATGATCTGAGAAGGTACATTGTGTAATTTATATCTTTTTATATTTATTGAGACCTGTCTTGTGACCTAACATGTGGTCTATCCTGGAGAAAGATCCATGAGATCTTGAGAAGAATGTGTATTTCTTCTCAAGTGCTTATAGAGTTTATTGATCGTGCATAAAATATATAATTTCTCCTACACCACTGTATTATTAACACCTGGCATTGGTGTGGTATATTTGTCACTATTAACCATTGATAATAGCATCTTTTAATAAGTGTACTATTACAATGTGACTTTTCTATAACCTAAAGTTTCTCTGATGACACAATGAAAAAAAAATAAGACTCTGGAGAAATAAACAGAAGAAAATGTCAGTGTACATACAAGATAAATTTACAGTGATGAAAGACATGGAAAATTAAAATTTTTTTTAAAATTTTATATTTTTATTTTTTATTATTCCAAATTTTCTTAATTTTTTTTGTATTTTATTATTATTTTTAAAATTATCATTATTATTTCATTTTTTAATTAATTGTATTTGGTTATTTTGTTAGCTTCATTTTTGAAGAAGTTTTGGATTACAGAAAGGTTACAACTGTGGCAGGGGAGGGTTATTTGTGTGGCGTGTCAGTGATGGGGGATGTATGGGAGGAGGTTCACCTGGGCATACCTATAAGGCATATAAATGTGTTCAAGTGTTGATGGGGCATTGTCATGGTGGGTGGAGATTCACACAATAACTGAAAGAATATCAAATTCATCTTGGAGAGCTCTGCCACATTCTCTAATGGGACAGCAATAATCCCCGAAGTACAGGGGCAGTGACTAATGAAGGAGGAAGGACTACGATGGGCCCTTGATATTGATGAATGTATTTATGAACCTTTACTTTTGAAATTGAAACAGCCTAGTATCATAAAGTGCCTAAGAGTTACCTATTGAGGGACTTCTTGTTGCTCAAATATAGTCTTTCTCTAAGCCGAACTCAGCATATAAATGCATTACCTTCCCCCCCAGCATGGGACATGACTCCAGGGGATGAGCCTCTTTCGCACCAAGGGACTACTACCAAGCACCAACCAGCAATGCAACTGGAAAAAGACCTTGACCAAAAGGGGGAAAAGGTAAAGACAAAGGAGTTTACATGGCTAAGAGACTTCAAAATAAGTCGGGAGGTCATTCCAGAGGTTACACTTATGCATGTCTCAGCAGGATCTCAATGACTGCCAAAGTAAATATTACCTCAAATAGTGGGGCTACTGAGGGGTCTAGAGACATCCAGACACACAGGCAGGGCAGACAGCTCAAGAATCTGGTGCTCTGCCAGTGGGCCCTACTTGGGAGCTTATGCTCCCCAGTGTGACAGCTGGACTTAGGTGTGGTTTCCCTACACATGACTCTTCAGCCCCTTCTATTTGAACCTATAGTTAGTGCTAGAGTTGACAGTTATATTTCCAAGAGATTTAAATCTTTGGGCTATCCACGTGCCAGCTGGGCCCTGAATCTCAACAGAGTTGCAACACCTACTCTACAGTTCATTGGACTCACCCAATACAACTAACATGATGATGATGGACAATGACCATCCCAAGAAACAGAGTCTGCAACTGCAAGCAAAATACTCCCATCCATCTGCACCATGGGATCTAAGCCTTCTCTCAATTAGAGGTGTAGTGGACATCACCATCCCAGAATCCTCAGGATTGGGGAATGAACAATGGACTACAGTAGACTTATTGTTATTCTAGTATAGACTTATTGTGATTCTATCAATGGAAAAACTTTTATCACTGATGTGGAGGCAATGGCCACTGGAGGTTCTGAGGGCAGGGAGAGGGAAAAACAGCTGTAATATGGGGACATTCCTGGGACTTGGGAATTGTCCTGAATGATATTACAATGACAGATATAAGCCATTATATATCTGGCCATAACTTACAAAATTGTGTGGGAGAAAGTGTAGACTACAATGTAAACTATAATCCATGTATTGGCAATGCTCCAAAATGTGTTCATTAATTGTAACAAACGTACCACACCAACGAAGGATGTTGTTAATGTGGGAAAATGTGGGAGATGTAGGTAGCGGGGCATATGGGAATCCTCTATTTTTTTATGTAACATTTATGTAATCTAAGTATCTTTAAAAAAATTTAAAAACTGTATTAAAAAAATAAGTGTAACTTAACTATAGTCCAAAACAGGGTCACTTCGTTGTGCAGTTCCATGGATTAAAAAAATATTTATTCTAGTATATATGTACAACCTCAAATATCCTCTTTTAACCATATTCATATATACAATTCAGTGCTGGTCATTATGTTCATAATGTTGTCCTACCATCAGTACTATCATTCTCAAAACTTTACTATTGTGCAAACAGAAACTGTATACATTTTAAGCCTTAACTCTCTAATCCCTAACCCCACTCCATCTCCTGATAACCTATATTCTAGATTCTGACTCCAAGAGTATGCTTACTCTAGTTATTTCATAAAAATGAGATCAAACAATATTTGTCCTTTTGTTTATAGCTTATTTAGCTCAACATGATTTCAAGATCCATCCATGTTGTCCCATGTATCAGAATGCCATTCTATTTTAAGGCTACATAACAGTCCATTGAATGTATGTACCACATTTTGTTTATCCTTTTATTGTTTGGTGGATACAGGTTGCTTTCATTTTTGGCAAGTGTGAAGAATTCTGTTATGAACATCAGTGAATCCCAGCTTTCAATTCTTTATACCAGGTAAGATTTCCTGGTCATATGGTAATTCTATACTTAAATTCTTAAGGAACTGCCAAATTGTCTTCCATAGTGGCTGTACCATTTCCATTCCTACCAATGAATTAGGAACCCTATTTTCCCACATCCTCTCCAACACCTGTAATCTTCCATTTTTTAATAGTATTGATTCTAGTGGGTGTGACAATGTATGTCATTGTGGTTTTGATTTGCTCTTCCCTCATGACTAATGATGCTGAACATCTTTTTGCGTGCTTTTGGTTATTTGTATATTTTCTTTGAAGAAATGCTTACTCAAGTCTTTTGTTCAATTTTAAAGGGGTTGTCTTTTTGCTGTTGAATTGTAGTTCTTTATATATTCTGGATATTAAACCTTTATTGGATATATGGTGTGATGGTTAGGCTAATGTGTCAACTCGGCCAGGTAATTGTGCCCAGCTGTTTGGTCAAGCAAGCACTAGGGTATTTGTAATACAAGGACATTTATGGGCTTCAGACATCAGCGAGTTTACTGCATAGATGGCTGATTACATCTACATCAACCAGGGAGACTGCCATCAGCAATGAGTGACACTTTATCTAATCAGTTGAATGCCTTAAAAGGGGAAGTGATTTCAGCATTCAGAGAGAATTTACCAGCTCATCTTTGGACAGCCAACATCTCCCAGAAACTCATCAAGAACCTTCAGTGGACATTCATTGGAGCCCCTGATTTGCAGCCTGCCTGCGGAACCTGGACTTGTGCATCCCCCCAGTCACATAAGAGACTCATAAAATCTCATACTATTTACAGGTATCTCCTGTTGATTCTGTTTTCCTAGAGAACCCTAATACATATGGTTTCCCAACATTTTCTCCCATTGCTTAGGCTGTTGTTTTACTTCCATGATAAAATCCACTGAGTCACAAATTTTAAAATTTTTATGAGCTCCCATTTATCTACTTTTCTTTTGTTTCTTGTGTTTTGGGTGTAAAATCCAAAACACAAGGTCCTGATGATGTGCCCCTACATTTCCTTCAAGGAGTTTTATACTATTGGCTCTTATGGATCTTTGTTATATTTTGTGTTAAATTTTAAAATATGGTATGATGTACAGGTCCACTTTCATTCTTTTGCAACTAGAGATTCAGTTTTCCCAGCATCATTTGTTGAAGAGACTGTTCTTTCCCAACTGAGTGGTCTTTGTCTCCTTGTCCAAAATCAGTTGGTCATAAATATAAGAAATGATTTCTGAGCTTCTACTTTTATTCAATTGGTCTATATGTCTGTTCTTGTGTCAGTACTATGTTCTTTTGATTACTGTAGCTTTTTTTATAGGTTTTAAGATTGGGAAGTATGAGTTCTCCAACTTCATTCTTTTTTCAAGATGGCACCGGCTATTCATGGCCCTTCGCCCTTCCATATAAATTTCATGATTGTCTTTTCCATTTCTGCAAAGAAGGCTGTAGGCATTTTGATCAAGATTGTGTTGAATGTGAAAATTGCTTTAGGCAGAATTGACATCTTAACAATATTTTGTCTTCCAATTCATGAACATGGAATGTACATTTATTTAGGACTTAATTTCTTTTAGAAATGTTTTGTATTTTCTGCATGTAAGTCCTTTACATCCTTTGTTAGCTTTATTCCTAGATACCGGATTCTTTTTCTTGCTGTTGTGAATGGAATGTTTTTCTTGTTTTCTCCTTGATTGCTCATTACTGGTATATAGAAACACAATACTGATCTTTGTGTGTTGATCTTGTACCCCGCCACTTGGCTGAATTCATTTATTTATTACCTTTAGATGCCTTGTTATGGACTTTTCAGGGTTTTCTCTCTATAGGATCATGTCATCTGCAAACAGTGAAGGTTTTACTTCTTTCTTTCCAATTTGCATGCCTTTTATTCTTTTTTCTTGCTTAACTGTTCTGGCTAGAACTTTCAGCACAATGCTGAATAACAGTAGTGACATAAGCATCCTTGTCTTGTTCCTGATCTTAGAGGGAAAGCCAATGAGTATGATGTTGGCAGTGAGATTTTCATATATGCCCTTTATCATGTTGAGGAAGTTACCTTTTATTCCTTGTTTTCTAAGTGATTTTACCAAGAAGGGTAAAATTTCAAATGCTTTTTTTTTGCACTACTTGAGATGGCTGTTTTTTTCCCCTTTGTTCCGTTAATGTGGTGTGTTACATTAACTTATTTTCTTATGTTGAATCACTTTGCAAACTTGGGATAAATCCTACTTGACCATGGTGTATAATTCTTTTTGTGCCATTGGATTCAGTCCACTGCATATATCCATACGATATATTGTTGTGGAATTTTCTTTTCTTGTGTTATCTTTATCTGGCTTTGGTATGAGGGTGATGTTGACCTCATAGAATGAGTAGGAAGGATTTTGTCTTTCCAAGTCTTATACCTTTTACTCCTCTCAATTCTTCCATTAAGGCTTACATTCATATTTATTTGATCTTTTGTATTGTACCTTTTTTGAGTCACCTCTCATTTATTTATTTACTTACTTAAATATTTATTTATCCCCCCACTCCCTCCACTGTTTTGCACTCACTGTCTGCTCTGTGTGTTCTTCTGTCTGCTTGTCTTCTCTTTAGGTGACACTGGGAACTGATCCTGGGGCCTTCCGGAGTGAAGAGAGACTGCTCAATCTCTTGTGCCACCTCAGCTCCCTGGTCTGCTGAGTCTCTTACTTTCTCTCTTGTGTGTCTCTTTTTTTGTGTCATCTTGCTGCACCAGCTCTTCGCATGGGCCGGCACTCTGTGTGGGCCAACTTGCTTTTCACCAGGAGGCCCCAGAAATCAAACCCTGGACCTCCTATATGCTAGACGGGAGCCCAATTGCTTGACTCACATCCGCTACCCTCATTTATTTTTAATATATTTTCTTTGTGGTTGCCATGTGGTTAAAATTTAAAATTTAACATCCTAAATGTATAATAATCATATGTGAATTGATACCAACTTAATTTCAATAGCATACGTTATTCCTATACACCTCCATCCTCCCACATTTTTGTTGTACTAGCTGTAAATTATATCTTTATATGCTGTATATCCAAAATCAAGTATTTATCGTTACTTTTTATGTATTTGCATTTTAGAACCCATAAAAATTAAAAGTGGAGATACATACCAAAATATAATACAGTGATACTGCCATCTATAATTATTCATAAGGCTACTCTTACAAAAGTTCTTTATTTCTTTATGTCTCTTCAATCCACTGTCTAGTGTCATTTCCATTCAGTCAGAAGAACAACTCTCTAAATACTAAAATTGTTTTTAAGGCAGGTGTAGTGGTGATGAACTCCCTCAGATATCTGGGAATGTCTTAATCTTTCCCTCATGTTTGAAAGACAGTGTTGCCAGATATAAAAATCTTGGTTGGTAATTGTTTTCTTTCAGCACTTTAAATATTTCATCCCACTGCTTCCCTGCCTCCATGGTTTCTGATGAGAAATTGTTATTTAATCTTATTGGGGTTCCCTTGCACTTAGCATGCTCTTTTCTCTTGCAGTTTTCAAAACTTTCATTTGCCCTCGTTTTCCAAAGTTTGAATATTATACATTTGGGTATAGTTCTCTTTTAGTTAATCTTGTTTCAGGTTCATAATGCTTCCTGAATGTGTATATTCACATCTTTCATTAAATTCGAGAAGTTTTCTGCCACTGTTTATTTGAATAAGAGACATTCTTCTGTCCTCTCACTTGCTATTTCTTCTGGGACTCCCATAATACGTATATTGGTATGCTTGATGGTGTCCCACATGCTTCTCTGGCTCTGTTAATTTTTTTTTCATTCTTTCTTTTTGTCCCTCAGCATGAATCATTTCAATTGTTTTACCTCTAGTTTCACTGATTTTTTTTTTCTTTCTTCTGCTACCTCTAACTTGCTGTTTAAGCCCTCTAGGGCATTTTTAATTGAAGATACTGTTGTCTTCAACTCCACTATTTTGTTTGGTTCCATTTTACGATTTCTATCTCTTTACTGAGATTCTCATATTGTTCATTCACCATTTTCCTGATCTCACTGAAAATTATTTTTAAAACTTCTTTGTCCAGTATATCCAAAGTCCAGTTTTCTTTGTTGATAGTTTCTGAATTTTTATCTTATTCCTTTGGATGGACCATCATTTCCTGTTTGTCTTGTAATCTTTTGCTGCACACTGTACCTTTTAATATTTTAATGTGTTAACGCTGGGATTTAGTCCCTGTGCTGTCTGTTCAATAAGTTTGTATCTCATAGAGATATGACAGATTTCGTTGAGTGCCAGGAGCTAACAAAAACAGACAAAAAAATGTAAACTATACCTTTCACAGTCTTTGCAAAGGGGCTCTGTGTTGGCTATACTCTCCTTCAGAGGTTAGTCGTGTGAAGATCAGCCTGAAGTGAAAGTCTAGGTTTTCTTCACCTTTTCTGAGCCTATGTCTTACCCTGGGCTTGCATTCATGATCTCAGGAATTCCATTGTTTATAGGAATCTGAGTGCCCCTTCTACTCCCTTTGAGGTCAAATTTCCCCCCTTCCCAGGTAGACTACTATATGTCTTAAAGTCGGTAATTCTTTACCTTAGGCTACTTTGATTTGTTTCTTCCACTGCTTTAGCTCTCAAGGTGCTTTTGCCTACAGGGCAAATTCTGTAAGAGTGAGCCAGAAAAGTATCCTGGTTCAGTCTTTCAGGCTACCATCTGACAGAACGGTGCTGACCTACAGGCACACCAGCATGTACTCAGAGGTTAATCTGTTCCTTCCAGAACAGGGCCAGGGACTTATAAAGGGAATGCAGTCCAGCTTCACACTTTAATGGGGAAAAGGTGGGGAAGAGCCAGTATAGGCTTTACAAGCTTTTCCTACCATTTTTTAAGATGAATTTTCTTGATTTGGAACTTGCCCAGTTATTGCAACCCTTTTGTTTTCCAGAATTTTGAGGAAGATGGCTCTGCCAGTATTTGCTAGTTGTTCAAATATTTTGTGGGTTTTCCCTGGAGCATCTTCCACCACCGCCTTGGTCAACTAAAAGACCTCCTCATGGGTTATTTAGAAGTATACTGTTCAGTTTCTAAATATCGGGGGGAGAGGGGGATGTTTCTAACTCCCTTTCTGTTACTGATTACTAGTTTAATTCTGGTATGTCAGAGCATGCTTTCTTTATGCTTATAATCCTTTTAAATACACTGACATTTGTTTTATGGTACAGAACCTGATGTAGCTTAATGAAAGCTTCATATGTACTTGAAAAAAATTATGTGTATTCTGCTGTGGTTGGGCTGAGTATCCTATAAATGACAATTAGGTTAAATTTGTTGATAGTGTTGCTAGGCTTCTATATTCTTATGGATATTATTTATTGTATTATTTACTGAGACAGGAATATTAGAATCTCCGATTGTAACGTGCAGTTTTCTATTTATAATTTCAGTCCCATTTAAGGGAATGTTTCAGAAGCAGAATTTATTCCAAATACATACATGTTTCCTCTTCCTTTTTCTAACTAATAGGTGGAGGGTAGTTCAGTAAACAATAACAAATCATTTCCCGTTAATGAGATCTTGCTTTGAGGTTTATAATAATTGGGTAGGAAATGGTAGATATATTCCATGTTTTAGGAATTTTCCTCACTTCTATTAAACTTTTTTTTGGACTCAGTTTCTCTTTTACTTAATAATAGATAGGGTCCATTGCTGACTAGTGGTATTGTCACTGTATATGCCAGCCTTCTTGCATTCTGTGATTGAGCTTATAGTAGAGAAAAGTAAGAGAAAATGGGGTTGGAAAAAGACACAAAATGGATGAGAGTTTTCATACTGGGCCTCTTATCCACAGTCCTTAGTAGCCCTGCCAGGGTTCCACCCAATTCTTTCACATCAAGAATTGATCTTGCAATCCATTTCCATGTTGTAGATCTGCCAGCAGGTTTCAAAGCTTTCCTGCTGTCACCAATGGCACAGTTTCTCACAGTCCTATCGTCACTTAATATCTTTAATGAGCCCATTTATGCTAAAGATTCTGTTTAGGGTCCTGTATACACCTTGCATATTCTCCTCATGTTATCATCACAGTTCTGTCAATGAACTTCAGATGTTTTGTTATGACTTTGAATTTAAGCCTTCATTTTGGAGGACCCCATGCTCTCAAGGCTCCCACCAACCCAAAGTCTCAAATTTTGTTTCAGGAATTTGGAAGCTCTATTATTAAGTGCATACACATTTAGTTTTACTATGTCTTCCAAACGAAATAACTGATTTATCAATATAAAACACCCACTCTATCCCTGCTAATACTCTTTGTTCTGATGTGAACTGTTTGATAATACAGCCTCTAGCTTTCTTATGGTTAGTGTTTGCATGGTTTATCTTCTTCCATCCTTTTAATTTCAATCTATCTGAATATTTATATTTAAAGCACATCTCTTATAGTTATTACATGGTTGGGTCTTGTTTATTTATCCTAACAATCTCTGCTTTTTAAGGGAGGATTAAAAGCACTTACAATTTTCTTATCAATATGACTGGGTTTAAATGTACCACCTTTTTGTTTTCCATTGAGTCTCGCTTGCTTTTTGTCTTTTTTTGTGTGTGGTTTCTCTTGGACTGAGTATGTTTAAGTTTCCATTTTATATCCAATATTGGCTTATTAACTATAACCTCTGCTTTTTAAAAATTATTGCGCTGAGCATTACCATATGCATTTCTAACTTATTATAGTCTACTTTCAAATAATGTTATGCCATTTGTATAATACAAGAACTTTACAACACCAAAATTCCATTTTTCTGACCGTCTTTTGTTCTGTCAGCATACATTTACTTGCACATATATTATAAACCCAACAATATGTGTTATATTCCTTTCTGTGATTCAATTTCCATCTGCTTCCATTTTTTTTTGATCTAAGAACTTCCTTTATTTCGACACTGCAGATCTGCTGGTAATAGGTTTTAAAGTGTTAATTTTGTTCTAATTTTTGAAACTATTTGCTGGTTACAGAATTCCAAGTTGACAGCTTTTGATACCAGCCCTTGATTATGCCATCCCACTGTCCTTTTGCTTGAATAGTCCAGAAGTCTGTGACTTCTTTGTGCTTCTATATAAATTGTATATTTTTTTTCTCTGACTGCTTTTAAGATTTTTCTGTCACTGGTTTTTAGGAACTTGATTATAATGCACATTAGTGTGATTTTCGTTATCTTTACCTGCTTGGAGTTTGATGAATTTTTTGGATATATAGGTTTATATTTTTCATTAAATTTGGAAAACTTCTGGCCATACATGTTAGATGCTTTGCTCGTCTCCAATAGTTCAAAGGATTGGCCCTTTGTAACCCCTAGTCTTTATTTTTTTTTATCTCTGTCTTTAATTTGAAAGTTTCTTTCCAAACTATTTGGTTAGGTACTACTTCCTCAAGTGCACTCGTTTTTTTTTTTTTTTCTTCATCTTCAGTGTCTAATCTACAGTTTAATTCAATTTATTGAAATATAGGTTTGGGTTTATTCTTCCATTTGATTCCATTTTATATCTTTCATTCTCTTATTATATTCCTGTTTTCTTTTAAATGTTTGAGAATTTTATTTTTATTTTTTATACTTAGATTACACAAATGTCACAAAAAATATAGGGGATTCCCATATGCCCCACTCCCCACACCTCCCATATTTTCCCACAATAACAATATCCTTCATTAGTGAGATACATTCATTGTGACAGATGAACACATTCTGGAGCACTGCCAGTAAGTGTGGATTAAAGTTTACATTGTAGTTTATATTCTCTCCCACCCAATTCTGTAGGTTATGGCAAGATATATAATGGCCTGCACCTGTCATTGCAATGTCATTCAGGACAATTTCCAAGTCCCCAAAATGTCCCCATATTACACCTGTTTTTCCCTCTCCCTACCCTCAGAACCTCCCGTGGCCACTGCCTCCATATCAATGATATAATTTCTTCCATTGCTAGAATCACAATAAGTTTATAGTAGAATACCAGTAATCTGCTTTAGTCCATAGTTTATTCCCCAATCCTGAGGATTCTGGGATGGTCATATCCACTCCACCTCTAATTAAAAGTGGGCTGCAATCCCATGGGTATAATTTTTTTTTTTTTAAAGTTCTTGCTGGGTAATTCTATCATCTCTGTTATTTTTAAGCCTGCTTCCATTGACTGCTTTTTTTCTTTGGTCTGAATTCCATTTTCTTGCTTCTTAGTATTTCTAGTGATTTTTTAAATTGAATACTAATAATAATGAATTTTTATATGGTTACGTGCTGAATTTTGTTATGTTCTTTTAAAGAATTTTGGATGTTGTGTGATAAGCCACTGAGTTACTTGCAGTTTAGCTTGATCTTTTCAAGGCTTGTTTTTACGTTTTGTAAGGCAAGGCTAGACTTACCTTTAACTCTAAAATTACTTTACACCCAGATACTCAATGAGGACATAACACTCTGGCTGGTCAGAATAGAAACATTTATTTCTGTATGAACTCTGGAAATTGTTCAGCTTAAAGCTCCTTTGGTCATTTGCTGCCCAGATTTAGGTATTGTATTGTATTTTCACTCTAGCATGTGTGGCTTAATACTTAAGCAGAGGCTCAAGATAATCAATACCTATACTAAGCTCTTTCTCTGAGTAGATCCTTCATCTCTGGTGTTTCTCTTCCCTTCAAATTCCAATTGATTCGGCCTCTCAGAACGCCAATCTCACTTTCCTCAACTTAGCAAGACCACAATTCTCTGCTTAACATCTTCCTCACTACACCAACATTCCAGGCAGAAACCTGAGACAATCATAGGACTCATTTCACTGCAATGACTGAAAAAAAATTTTTTTTTCTTATATTTAATTTAATGTTAGTTGTTCATTACAGGAAGGCTAAGTTTGGTCCTAGTTACTCCATCATGACTCTACATATAGTTCTAGACTTATTTTTTTTCCTTATTATATTGTTAATATGTTTACATCAATACACATCCAAAATTATTTTTAATGGCTGAATATTGCTGTACTGTATAAATAATAATTTGTTCAATTAATCCTTTATTGATAGACAGTTAAATATTTCCAAATTTTTATTTTAAAAAATAGTGCTGCAGTGAATATTGTCACATTTACATGCACACTAGACTTTAGTTTTGTCAGATTAACTCCTCAAAAGATTTTTGGGTCAAAAGTCTTGCATATTTGTATTGTTTTTTGATAATGACAAAATATCTTTCATAATTATGAAATTTCAGAATTTTCAGATTGTCAATTTATACTCCCATTTTCCTTTAAACTTCTGTTGCAGAATTTCTGCTGCATTAATCTCATTCATCTAATTAATTAGATTTTTTGAAAGTCTATTATGTGCCAAGTACTGTGCTAAAAAGGATAGAAACATACAGATTAATAAAGAAAACAATGCTGCTGAAAAGAATTTCAAGCCCTTTCAGGAAGACAGGTATATAAAGAAATAATTATAGAGAAATGTAATAAAGCTATAAATGGGTATGCACAAAATACCAAGGGTGAAGAAAGAAAGGAATGTCAATTCCTGCCTAGAATGAATAGCTCAGCACAACTTTCTATTCTGATTATTAAATGATGAGAAGTGAGGTCATTAGATAAGCCTAGGGAAGTAAACTGTGAATGGAGAGCATTCCTGACAAGGGAACCAGATAGATAATAAGGAGAGAAAAAGTACTGCCTACTGCAAAACTGTTAAGGTGTAGGTAAAGAATCTGTAGAAGAGGGAAGTGGATGTGGCTCAAGTAATTAGGCTCCTGTCCACCATATAGAGGGTCCTGGGTTCGGTTCCCGGGGCCTCCTGGTGAAAGTGAGCTGGCCCACGCGGAGAGCTGGTCTGCTGAGAGAGCTGATGCAACAAAAGAGACACAGAGGAGGGACAGTGAGAGACACAACAAACCAGGGAGCTAAGGTGGCATAAGCAATTGAGTGCCTCTCTCCCATATCGGAAGGTCCCGGGGTTGGTTCCCGGTGCCTCCTAAAGAGAAGACGAGAAAAGAAGACAAGCAGACACAGAAGAACGCACAGCAAATAGACACAGAGAGCAGACAATGAGTGCAAGCGGTGGGCGGTTGGGAAAAATAAAGAAAAAAAAAAAAATCTGTAGAAGATAAAACTGGAGTTTTCAGGGCCTAAGTCATTAAGGATCCTGTATGTCTTGCTAAGGAATTTTGATTATATCTTGAAGACAATGACATAACCAAATTTTTGCATAGGAAAGAACATTTCAGTGGCAACTTGGAAGACTGATCAAAAAAAGGTAAGATGAGGCAGAAATATAGTTAAGGGGTTATGTCAATAGGCCAGGCTAAACATGATTGAACTATGACATAAGGAAATATATGGGCCAGATTTGTTAGTTTTTCAGGAGATAGAATTGGTGTGCTTAAAAACTGACTAGATAATAGAATGAGGCAGATCTAAAAGTTTAAAAAATGATTCTAACAATTCTGCTTTGGGAAACTGGGTAAGATGATGATACCATTCATTAAGCTTGGGAATATGGTTAACAGTCTAGGTTTTCTCTGACTAGCCACATCCTTCCTTTGATCTGGACATTTTATTTTATTTTTTTTTAAAGATTTTATTTATTTATTCATTTCTCCCCCCCTTGCTGCTTGTGCTCGCTGGGTCAGCTAACCACGCCGTGCGGGCGGGCTTGCCTTCACCAGGAGGCCCCGGGAACCGAACCCAGGGCCTCCCATATGGTAAACGGGAGCCCTACTGATTGAGCCACAGCCACTTCCCAGATCTGGACATTTTATAGGACAGACTTATGCCACTAGGTACTACAGCATGAATCAGCATTATATATCTGTCCTAATGCTAGTTTTGAAACTGAAGACCACCAAAGCTAAGAGCTATGACTTATTTTGTTAAGCACAAAATGAATCTATATGCTTACATTTTATTTTACTGCATCTCAAATCCTTATTATATAGCTTAGAAAAGACTTTAGTAGTCTCAATCATTAAAAAGTAACTGATTACTTCATTACAGGCGCCAATCCATTATTCAAATTTATATTTATAGCCTTCATTATGAAACTGGAAATTTAGGTTGTTTTTTATTCTATCATGAAGTACCTGGATTCTAATGGTTCTAAGCTTTCCTTGGGTCGATAATTGAAAGAGTCTAAGGAATTGGTCTATACATGTCATATCCTAATCTCCATTCTTTAATATTACATAATTATTCTAAAGCTAATAAACTCATTCCAAATGTTTTATTCAAAAGAGTAACATTAAACACCCAACTGGAGTTGTTAAGAGATAATGAGAATTTATAATGGATTTCCAGACCAAGGACTACATTTCACTTCTTTTTCTATAAATCTGAGGAAGAAGGCACTGCTGTCACTATCCCTCTACATTTATATGTTACAATCTAGACCCTGTTCCTATATGCATCCTATCATAGCAGCTACTGCTATGGTTAGGGGAAAAAAATGTTGTGTGAATGGAAGGCAAGTATAGCCCCAAACTGGAAGATCCCAGATGTCCTTCAATGGGTGAGTGGGTGAGTGGTTAAACAAACTATGGTAAACCCATACCATAGGATACTACCCAGCAATAGAAAGGAACAAACTACTGATAAACACAACTTGGAAGAATCTCAAGGAAATTATGCTGAGGAACAAAAGCCAATCTCAGACAGATACATAATATATGATCCCATTGATATAACTTTCAGAAAATAACATAATATATGATCCCATTGATATAACTTTCAGAAAATAACAATTATAGTGGTGAGGAACAGATTAGTGGTTGTCAGTGGTTAGGAATTGGGGCAGGAGGTAGGTGTAGCTATAAAGACAGCCTTGTGGCAAAACAATTCTACTGTAACTTGACTGTAGTGGCAGTTACAGGAATCTACACATGGGATAAAATTGCAGAGCTATAAACACACACACAATGACACCACTTCATAAATAGGTTCAGTGCATTTTGAGATGCTACCCTCCACTCCCTCTTAAAAAAAAGAAAAAGAAAAAGAAGAAAAAAAAAAAAGACCCTTTACCTGTGTTGCAGTTGGATAGACCTTCTTTTGTTAGATCAATAACAGGATCAAGTTTCTTCTTCTCTATACTCTGAAAAGTTGTTTTAAAAAATTAGGTTTCATCTCAATAGCAGAAAATATTGTTAAAGAGAAAAACACATATAATTTTTAATTAACATTTAGAAGGTAAAAATTGAACACTGCACAAGTTTCTTGTGGTTTAATTTAACTCCACCAAGAGTAATCCTCATGTATTACTAATTAAATTATATGACCAATTGTTCATGATAATCCAATTATAGACCTATGAAAGAGAAGCTCTTATAAAATACTGTGTGATTTCTGGGAATACGACTGAGAAAATTCTAAATGAATTAATTCGGTAAATAAGTATGGTGGTGAAATATGTTTATTATTAGCTGTTTGCTTTTTAATGTGTCAGTCAGACTGGAACCTGGTTATGCTGCTCAGAGACTCAATCTCCCAAACAATGAATTACAAAGCTAGAGCATTCAACACGTAGTAACACTAAAGTTTGTAGAACTAACATATTCAAATGAATAACATTCAGAGACAATATTTATTACATACCATAACTTCTGGTTCAGCATCAGGTAAGTCACTGGAATTTCTTGATGTAATTTTTCCAATATCTGAAAGAAAATGATTAAAATATGAAAACATTAAAAAAATTATTAATTATTTATGGATTGGTAATATATGAATACTGAAACACAATAATACTGGGGATATAATTGTTAATTACACAATCATAGAAAATAACAATTGATTTTACCCACTTTAAGGACTGCTGATGCAGTTCAATAAGAAAGAAAATCTAATTTCGGTTCAAAAGATTTTTTTTTCCTTCTGTAATATTACAATTACATTAACTCTTTTTAAAAATCTATCTGGAAATTAATTCAGCATTTGAGGAAAAAAAACCTTGGAAATGCACAGAGTTTTTCATTCACAGTATCTTTAGATTAGACTTTCCAAATTAGCTAATGAGCACTATTACTAGAACCAGTAGAAAGCCTCAGATAAATGCTTACTAACCTTGGTAACTCTTTGAATTCAGTCTTAACAGGTCAAATCTTTGGGGAAACTAAGTAGCTACGTAAGTGGAGGCAAAGCTTTCTGGAATTAAAATGCAAATATTCTAATATTCTAAGAAATGAATTGGAATTGGGAAATTCTGGTTGAGAAATCATGGATTAACAAGATGGCTATTATAAGAGAGTGGAAATTTATCACTGGTTATCTGAGATTAAAGCTTTTTACAAAACTTTAAGCAATAAATCAGAACTTTAAGCAATAAATATATAACATACATGAAAATTAATTAGTTTAATAATTTGCAAAGCCACTGAAACAAACAGCAAAGAAATAAAAGGTGATAAACTGATAATACATAAAATTAAAAAATCTCAACTATATTAAGAAGTCATTTATTCAGGTAATAGTAATCACAGATATAAGTTAGAGCATGATTGAGGGTAGACTTACATTTTAAAATTTTATTATAAATTTCATACAATTCTCTATTTTAAACAAATACTGACTTGAGGCTTTCTAATTTGGTAGAAGATCATATTATAATCAACATAAGATACCTGTTGGATTTGATGCAATTGAAGTTTTCAAATTAGGACTTGCCACAGAAATCAACATAACATCATCGTTACTAAAACGGTAAAAAAATAAAAAATAAAAAAAAATAAACTAAACATGATGTATCAGGCTTTTTTATGCATTCAATGGTTAGAATTCTTCTAACTTATTTCATAATTGACATTTTAAATGGAATGTATGATGGGGAAAATGGAGATAAAACCAAATATCCAAGAATCCTCATGTGTTACTAATTCAATTACATGACCAATTGTTGGTAATAATCCAGTAAAAGACCCTTAAAACTTAGTAGGGATCCATTCACAATGAATCTAAAATTATAATGTATAAAATATACAAACATACAATATACATGAACAGACAAAATATACAAATATCACTTTAGCACATACACTTACCATGATATGAAATAATGTATGACTGAAAGCAACCCATCAGTACCCATTAAGACCCTTTGACACTTATACAGGACAAATTTCATAAATGAAATCATTAAAAAATAAAGCCTGCCATTACTCTGCATTATATCACAACAGTAATATGTACCACAAATATAATGGCAATAAATGATGGTTGTGGTTAAAGAATACCCCAAACCAGAAGATTGCCTTTTACTGCCATTTTGACCCTGACTCTACTTTGATGAGTTTGACAAACATTTTGAACAGATTTTTTAAAAGAAAATCTTGAAACAAATTTTATAAGCCCGTTAAAATTGCTTGATTAATTTTCTATTTTCTATACATCACAGTTATACTATTTTCTCGTAGATATTTTCTATTTTAAACTTTCACATTTAGGCTGATGATCCATTTCAAGCCAATTTTTGTATGCGGTAATATGTTAAGAGTTGAGGTTAGATTTTCTGTTAGTTATTCCAGCAACATTTGTTGAAAAGACTATCTTTTCCCCATTAAATTGCCTTGGCACCTCTGCTGAAAACCAACTGACTATACGTGTGTATTCCTGTCTGTCTATTCATCTATATATCTATCCTTAAGCCAGAATGACAGTCTTGACTACTGTAGTGTTAGATTAAATCTTAAACTCAGGTAGTATAAGTCTTCCAACTTTGTTCTTCTTTTATAAAACTGTTTTTAGCCTTCTAGGTTTTTGGTAATTTCACATAAGTCTTAAATCAGTTTGCTACTTTCTACAAAAAAAAGGCTGCTAGGATTGGAACTGAGATTGTATTAAATGTTCAGAGTAATTTGGTTTTAAAATGACATCGTAACAACACTGAATTTTCTGATCCATGAACATGGTATACCTCATCATTTATTTAAGTGCCCTTTAGTTTCTCTTAGCAGTATTTTTCAGTTTTAAGTTAGATCTTATACATACTTTGGTAAATTTATTGCTAATTATACCATGTTGTTTGATGATCAAATTTCAAATTCCAGTTGTTTGTTGCCAATACATAAAATAATTGTAGAGAAATAGTATGTTTATATATATATATATATACACTATATAGAAATACAGAAAAATATTTCATATTTCTCACACTCATTACTTTGCAGATTCAAAATTCCCCTATCTGGAGAATTTCTTTTATTATTATTATTATTATTTTGCATCTAATGATGAAAAACTTTATTTTGCATAAAGATCTCTGGAAAATGAAGCTGTTCTGGGAACATGTTATAGATGAGGAATGATCCATACATAGTAAAAACTCAATTACAGAATTATTTTCTAGCTATTACCAGATACTCCAAATTACTAATGCTTAACTGAAAGTTAAACATAAATTGCCACACTAAAAGGATAGAAGTAGTGAAATATGACAGAATTTAAACCAGCAGATATAAATGCAGCACCTATGGGTATTTTAAAAAAAGTCAAAATATTGGAAAAATCAAATACTGAGGAAAAGCTCTGGCCTTAAATACATTTCACTTGAAATCCAAGCATAAAAACCCTGTCCTTGACTTTTTGGCAATTTTAATTCATTGTCGGAGAACATATTATGAATGACAGATGAGTTCACTGACAAAAAAAGGGCACTTTTTGGCTAAAACTACAAAATAAACTGGTTTTCTGAAAATATATAGGAAAACATTTCAGACCATTTTCAAAATGTCTAACTGGTACACTGATCTTCAGAAAAACTTACGTAGTCTGTAGAAATTTATCTTGAAATAAAAATGAGGCAAAATTAATATTATAAAAAGGGTTACTACATCTGCCCTTCAGATCAGTGTAACATGAGGACTATGATCATCTCTAGAACCAAAGCAAGAGACAAACAATTCAGAGAGCACATGGCCATGGAGACCACCCACAGCCACACAACCAGGCTTTGCCTTCAGATGAAGGCCTGGGCAAACACGTTTCAGTAACAGAGGTCAAATGTTTAACATTTCTTGTAGTGCAGGTCTGATGTATTCTCTCTCCTTTTTGTTACAAGAAAGTCACCCCCCCACACACACACACACATACCTATGAAACATTTTCAGTGGGTGCAGAATTTTGAATGGGTAGTTTTTCTTTTCCAGTCAATACTTTTGAGATGTCTATTGTTTTCTAGTTTGCATAGTTTATAGCAAGAAGTCTGCTGCCATTCTTATATTTTGTTCCTTTCTGTGTAATGCATCTTTTCTCTCTGGTTGCTTTTAAGATTTCTCTTCATCACTGACTTCATCACTGTGGCTTTGTTTTTTCTTTTGGGTGTCTGTTAACTTTTCATTTTCTTTTTTTACATTTATGAGTTTAGAGGGTTCATCAAATTTCAGACATTATATCCTCAAATACTTTTTCTATTCCCCTCATGATACTCCAATTATATGTGTTTTAGATTGCTTGGTACTTTTACATAGTACCAATAGTTCAATTTTTACATAGTTCAATTTTTATTTCAGTCTTTTTAGTTTCCATGCTTCATTTTGGAGTTTCCATTGTCATTTCACTGATTTTGAAAAAATCAATAATTGTCTACTCTTTTGTTAATTCCACCCCACTCTACCACTCTGCTTTTCACTTTTGTCTTTTTCATCTCTACAAGTTCCATCTGAGACTTTTTAAAATCTTCCATTTCTCTCATCATATTCATGTTTTCCTCTATACTGTTGAACACGAGGAGTTTGATAATAGATCTTTAAAGCTGCTGTCTCCTAAGTCCATCAAATATACTATTTCTAGGCCTGTTTCTATCACTTCATTTTTCTCCTTATGGGAAATATATTTTAAAACATTTTTTTATTGAGCAGTTGTAGTGCAGTGTACAGAATTCCCATCTCTCTCTATCACACACAAAGTTTAGCCTATTAACATTTTGCATCTGTGTGGCACCTTTGTTAAAACTGATGAAATATTATTATAATTATACCACTAACTATAGTCCATAGTCTACATTAGGGTTTATTCTTTGTGTTGTACAGATCTATGTTGTTTTTAATTTTTATTCTGGAAAAATACATACAACCTAAAATTTCCCATTTTAACCACTTTCAAGTATAGAATTCAATGGTGTGAATTACATTCACAATGTTATGCTACTGCTACCATCACCACCCATTACCAAAACTTTTCCATCACTCCAATAAGAAACTCTATACCAATTAAGAACTTTTATTCCCCACCTGTATTCTAATTTCTGATGGGTTGTATTTTTTAAATCTTTACATGCCTGGTAATTTTTCATTGGCTGTCAGATATTGCAAATCTTATGTTGTTGTGTGATGGATGTTGTTTCACACCTTCAAAGAGGGTTGGATTTTGTTCTGACATGTAGTTAAATTACTTAGAATTAGTCTCATTCCTTTTAGGCTTACTTTGCTTTTTGCAGGGTTAGGTCCACTGCAGCCTTTATTTAGCCCCACAAAGGTCATACCCTTCCCTTCTGAGACCTCTACCAGCTGCAAGGCCTCTTCATTTTACCCAGTGGGAATACAAAACATTTTCAGCCCTGTGTGATATCCAGGAATCATCTGGCCGCCTTCTTCCCAGTGGTTCTTTTCCAGTTTTGTGTAGTTTCATCCCACATATGTGAAGCTCTGTACTCAGCCAGTGATGCAAGGGGTTCCCCTCTAGATCTCCAGAGTTGTATCTCTATGCAGTTTCCCCACATATTCTATCCAACCCAGGTTCTCCAATCACTGATCTCAACTCATCAAGATCATGATTCTAATACCAATCTTGCTTAAGTTCTTCCAAAAATTTTAACAGGAAGGAACGCTACCAAACTCATTCTGTGACGCCAACATCACTTTAATACCAAAACCAGATAAAATACTACAAAAAAAGAAAACTACAGACCAATTTCTCTAATGAATATAGACACAAATATTCTCAAAATACTTGCAAATTGAATCTATAAGCACATTAAAGGAATTATAAAAGCACATTAAAGGCATTATACATCACAATCATTTGAGTTTTAACCCAGATATGCAATAATGTTTCAACATAAGAAAATCAACTAGCATAATACACCACATTATTAAGAAGAAAATTAACATGATCCTCTCGATTGATGCAGAAAAGGTGTTAGACAAATTACAGCATCCTTTCTTGATAAAAACTCCAAAAGATAGGACTAGAAGGATGCTTTCTAAACATAGTAAAGTACATTTATGAAAAATCTACAGCTAACATTGTACTCAGCAGCTTTCCTGCTGAGATCAGGAACAAGACAAGGTTGCCCACTGTCACCACTATTGTGTTAGAAGTTCTAGCTGTAACAATTAGGCAAGAAAAAGAAATAAAAAGCACCCAATTAGGAAAAGAAGAAGCAAAACTTTCACTATGCACTAATGATATGATCCTAGATACAGAAAATCCCAAAAATTCCACAAAAAAGATACTAGATTCACAAATGAATTCAGCAAAGTGGCAGGATATAAGATAAGTATGCAAAAACCAGCATTTCTATACACTACTGATGAGCAATCTGAGGAGGAAGTCAGAAAAAAATTCCATTTATAATAGCGACTAAAAGAATCAAATATTTAGGAACAAATGTAACTGAGAACATCAAGGACTTTTATTGAGAAAACTACAAAACACTGCTAAAAGAATCCAAAGAAGACCCAAATAAATGGAAGGACATTCCATGTTCACAGTTTGGAAGACTAAATATTGTTAAGATGTCAATTCTACCCAAACTGATTTATAGATTCAACACAAAAATCCCAACAGCCTTTTTTGCAGAAATGAAGAAGCCAGTTATCAAATTTATATGGAAGGGTAAGGGTATCCAAATAGCCCAAAATGTCTTAAAAAAAAAAAAAGAAGCATGAAGTTAGAGGATTCTTACTTCATGACTTTACAGCATATTACTTAGCAACAGTGGTAAAAAAACAGAATAGTACTGACATAAAGATAGAGAGTCTGACCAAAAGAAACAATCTGAGAACTCAGAAATAGACCCTCACATCTCCAGTGAAGTGATTTTTTTTTACAAGGCTTCAAGACCACCCAGCTGGGCCAGAACACTATATGCAACAAATGGTACTAGGAGAACTGGATATCTGTAGCCAAAAGAAAGAAAGAAGACACCTATCTCACACCTTTTATAAAAATTAACTCAGAATGGATCAAGGACCTAAATATAAAAAACTACAACTATAAAAGTCCAGGAAGAAAATGTAGGGAAACATCTTCAAGATCTTGTGGTAGGCAGTAGTTTCTCAAACCTTATACCCAAAGCACAAGAAATGAAAGAAAAAATTAGAAAATGGGATCTCCTCAAAATTGAATACTTTTGTTCTTCAAAAGACTTTGTCAAGAAAGTAAAAAGGCAGCCTACTCGATGGGAGAAAATATTTGGAAACCAGACATCTGATGAGGGTTTTTTATCTACATCATATAAAGAGATCAAACAACTCAACAATAAAAAGACAAGCAACACAATTAAAAAATGGACAAAAGACTTGAATAGACAGTTTTCCAAAGAGGAAATACAATGGCCAAAAAGCACATGAAAAAATATTCATCATCACTATTAGGAAAATGATTATCAATACTACAATGAGATAGCATTTCATATCTTATAGAATGGCCATTATTTAAAAAATAAAACAGAAAACTACAAGTGCTGGAGAGGATATGGAGAAACTGAAACATTCCTTCACTGTTGGTGAGAATGTAGATTGGTACAGCTTCTGTGGAAGAAGCTTGGCAGTACCTCAAGAAGCTGAATATAGAACTGCCATATGATCCAGCAATCCCATTACTAAGAATATATTCCAAAGAACTGAAAGCAAGGACACAGACTGGCATTTGCACACTGATGTTCATAGCAACATTATTCACAACTGCTAAAATATGGAAACAGCCCAAGTGTCCATCAACAGATGAATGGATAAACAAAATGTGGTATGTACATACAACGGAATACTATTCATCTGTAAGAAGAAATCGGGAGGCATATGACAGCATGGGTGAACCTTGAGTACATTATGCTGAGTGAAATAAAACCAGACACAAAAGGAAAAATATTGTATGGTTTTACAATATGAACAAAATATGATGAGTAAAGTCATGGAGCTAAACTCTATAGAGTATAGGTTACTAAAAGACACAATATAGGTTGAGAATGGGAATTGATGCTTAATGTATAATTTTTAATAAGGTCTATTGTAAAATTGTGGAAATGAACAGAGTTTATAGTAACACATTATATTGAGTATACTTAAGACTGCTGATTTATAAGGGTGATTGTGGCCAAAAGGAGTTGTCTGGCGATGTAAATGTCAATTGAAAGGAAGCTAGAGGAAAATTTAGGGACTTTGTAACAGTGATTTTGGTGGTATTTGAAGATTGTGGTTAACAGCAGAAATGTAAGAATGTTCTTCTTTACAAAGTATTAATACAGGGTGTTAAATGATCAGGTGGGTTGGGTGAAAACAAAAAACAAGTAGTAACTCTGTAGTTACTAACTTACATATAACTAAGATTACATTAAATATAAATAGTCTAAATTTTCTAATTAAAAGATAAAATTATTTTCAAATTGGAATAAAATACATATTCAGTTTAATAAATAATTATAAAGCCAGCATCCATGTAGCCACCACTCAGGTATATTTTAAATTATCAGCATTTTAGTAACACATGTGCCTCTATCCTTTATCATAAATGTCACCAATAAATAGCATTTGTGGTACTAATTTACTTGATTTTCTCTTTAGAGTTTAGCTTTCATTCCTTAAATAGTATACTTTTGCTCTGGGCTATTTTTTAACTTCATTTGAATGGAATCATACTATTCCTTTGTGTCTGCTTTTCAATTCTGCTTTTATGGGGGTAACATACTGGTACATGTGACTGAGGTTTCTTCATTTTCATTAATGTATAATAATATTCCACTGTCTGGACTTACCACAATTTATTTTCCTTTCAACTGTAGATAGATGCTTTTTTCTTCTAGATCTTGGTTATTATAGAAAATGCTGCTAGTAAACAATTCTATACATATATACTACTGTATGTGTACACATCTCTAGCTATGATATATTTCAAGGACTGGGACTACTGGATCTTCAACATTTCTAGATATTGCCAAATTTTTTTCTAGAGTATTGTAACCAATTTACTCACCCATAGCAAAATATTAAATAAAAACAATTTCCATTATTTGAAAACCTCACCAATACCTGATATTGTCAGAGTTTTAGATGATTTATTTTTCCTTACCTGACATGTAATGGTATCTCATTGTGATTTTAATTTGCATTTCCCTGATTACTAATGAAGATGAACACCTTTTCATATGTTTATTGGCCATTTGGAAGTCCTCTTTTGTGAAGTGGAAGTACAAGTCTTTTGCCCATTTTTCTTTTGTATTATCTGGCTTTTACTCATTGATTTGTTGACGTTCTTTATATATATATTCTGAGTACTAGTCCTCTATAGGTTATATGTGCTGCGAGTATCTTCTCCCACTCGATGGCCTGTCTTCTCACTATCTTTATAGTGCCTTTTGAGAAAAGAAGTTTCTAATTTTAATGTGGTGAAATTTATCAGTGTTTCTTTTATGGTAAGAGTATTTTGTGCCTTAAGAAATACTTCCCTAGCCAAGTTCATGGAGACATTCTCCTATCTTACCTTCTAAAACCTTTATTATTTTCCTTTAGGGGCGGATGTGGCTCAAATGGTTGGGCGTCCGTCTGCCATATGGAGGGACCTGGATTCGATCCCTGGGACCTCCCGGTAAAATTAAAAAAAAAAACAAACAAAAAAAAACATAATCTATTTTCCTTTAGATACAATTTCTTAATCCACATGAGATTGATTTTTGTGTGCTGTCTGACAAAGGGGTCCAAAATAAGACAAAACCATTTATTAAAATTCAACAATTTCCTAAATTACCTCCATACAATCTCCATCACATATCATATGAACATATATGCATGGTTTAGTTTTTGGATTCTACTCTATTATACTGATCTATTTGTCTAGTACTTGCCCTTATCCCATTATCCCAATTATGTAGCTTTGCAATGTCTTGACATCTGATGGCAAATTCCTTCCATTTTGTTTCTCTACTTCAGGGCATTGTGACTTCTTCACCCATTGCATTTTTATGTACATTTTAAAATCACATCAGCTTGTAAAGTTCCATAAAATTACACAGTGTAATATTGATTGGAATCAACATCAATTTGAACAGAAATGAAAACATTTTATAATACTGCATTGTGCAAACCATAAACATAATTCATCTTTCCATTTAATTAATTCTTCTCTAGTATCTCTCAATAAAGTTCTGTAATTTTCTTTACAGTTAATACATGTCTTGTTAAATGTATTCCTAGTACTTGATATGTTTTTGTGCTATTTACTGTTATTTCATCTTTTAAAGAATTTCACTTCCTAATTTTTTATATCTGGTATATAAAAACACAACTGATTTTTTATATATCTGAGTTCAGCTCTCTTGCTAAACTCCTAATTGTAATCATTAATCTGTAGGGTCCTGTGGGTTTCCTACATACATATACCCCAATCATACAAGAATAGTGGTAAGATTGTTCCTTCTTGTATTGTGAAAATTTTGATTTTTACCCACAATAAAAAACAAATAAAAAAAAAAAATTTTTTTTTTAACACAAATGAGCAAAGGGAAAAAAAAAAAAAGATTGTTCCTTCTTTTCTGGCCCTTTATATTTTTATTTTTCTTGTATTTTTTGCATTCTTGCTTTAGCTAAGACATCTAGTACAATGTTACACAAAACAGTGAAAGCAAGCATCCTTCTCCTATTGTGTATCTCTAAGGGAATACTTCTAATGTTTCACCATTAGGTTTGTTTTGGGATTTTTGTAGATATTCATTATCAGATTAGGGAAGTTACCTCCTACTTCTAGTTGGCCAAGAATATGTTTTTAATCCTAAATGGATACTGAATTTTATCACATCCTGCATCTATCATGCACAGATTATAATTTTTCTCCTGGAAAATTGCATTGATTTTTCACTGTTAAACCAACTTTGCACTCCTGGAACAAACTCAGCTTTTATAGACTGCTGAACTTGGTTGACAAGTATCTTGTTTAGGAAATCTGCACCTATTTTGTGGGTAAAAGTGGGCTGTAATTCTCCATTTCGTTTTTTTTTGGATTTTATTTATTTATTCATTTCTCCCCCCCTTGCTGCTTGTGCTCGCTGGGTCAGCTAACCACGCCGTGCGGGCGGGCTTGCCTTCACCAGGAGGCCCTGGGAACTGAACCCGGGGCCTCCCATATGGTAAACGGCTGATTGAGCCACAGCCGCTTCCCTGTAATTCTCCATTTCGATAAAATTTTTTAATCTATTTTAGGATTAGGGTTTTGCTAGCCTCATAAAATGAACTAAAGAATGGTCTTTTTTTTCCTATTCTCTGGAAGAGTTTGTTTAAAAGTGGTGTTATCTCTTCCTTAAATGTTCTATAAAACTCCCTACTGAAGTTATCTGGGCCAAGTAACACATCTATTACACCTATTCTCATACACCAAAGGCTTATAATGCAACTAGAAAGAATGTCATAGATTGCTGTTCTTCCTCAGTATAGAGCATAAGGTGGATTTGTTTATATTAAAGACACAAGCCACTGCTAAATTGTATATATTAGCCTATGAAATTCTATTTTAATGCTAGCTTCACTTTTTCACTTCCATCACCAGCACTCTTTCTTTTTTTGTCATTTTATGAGTTTCAGCATATGTGTCCAAAACTGGAACAACCAAGACTAATTGAAATGTGGCTGCTGCCTTCACCAACTAAATGCAATCTTCATAGTAGCTTCCTGGTTCAAAACTAAAATGTGGGCCTCAGTACCACTGAATACTGGGGTTTCTCTTAAAGAGTCAAAACTGCATGTTAAATCCCCAAATACCAAAAAATCTACTGTAAGTGGTGTAAATCTGTGATGTTTTTCTTCATTTTATGGCATCTTTATCTGGAAGGAAATGTAGTGTTCTTCAATGACCATCCTTTAATTTACTTATTTTTGGTTATATTATTTTTCTCTTTTTAAAAACTTTACAATCTAACATATAAAGTAATACTGTAAGGCATTTTTAAGGAGTGAATGTTAAGAATAAACTCTGTGATAAAAAATGAGAGCCAGTGAGTGTACTTTGAATGGATTGTACAAAGCAAAGGACTGTATAACACAGGGAATCCAGTGGTGGATGATGGACTGTGGTTTACAGGACAAAGATGAGAATGTTTTCTCATGAATGATAACAAATACATAATACTAATATAGGGTGTTAATAATTGGGGGTTGGGATAAAAATACACCAAATGTTAGCTACGGGCTATAGTTAATATTTTGACAATGCTCTTTCATAGTTTGTAACAAATGTTTAACAACAATGCAAGGTGTTAGTGGTGGGGAGACATATGGGAGCCTCGTATGTTGATATGAATGTTTGTTTTGTAAATTCACAACTTTTACTACATACTTATTGTTTATGTATGTTCATGAATGAATGAGATACGTCAATAAAATTTTATTTTTTAAACAAAGAATAATCAACATTATAAAGATCCAAACCTATTGAGAATCACCAGTTAAAAAAATCCATTAAATGGGACTTCATGAAAGTTAATACAGGCCAGGTTTACCAATGATGCTTCTTTGTTAAACTAAACTACTTCTTTCCCACTAGACCCAAATCTTTTTAAACCAGATCTGAGATTAGGTATCCAAGCTGCTTTGTGACTCAACTAGATAAATAAAATAACCTGTTCACTCTAACTTGAAGTTATCATGATACTACTTTAGGTATGCAGGGAATTAACTGAAGGCACTTTCCCCCCTAGCCTTATCTACTCTCCCATGTAATTTTTTTTTTAAATTACTGTTTCACAGGGCCTTTAATCCTTCCATGCATAGAACTAGAAATCTAAAGCAATGATCTGGTTAATAACTCCAATTACCATACCAAAGATGGAAAGCATCTCAGGTGAAAAACCTGATCACCTAACCAATTCAGAATTTTAGTAGTCTTAAAACAATAATAAGTGCTTTGGAGAACTAGTTCCATTCTTTCATAATGACCAAAAATAGTATTCATATGAATATGAAGCTAAAAGCTATTTTATGCTTACATAGGAAAAGGTGATATGTTTAAAAGTGTACATTTAGATACACAAGCTTACGCAGTTTTGTATAAATACCTACCTTTCAGAAACAGTCTCAACATGATCCAGTGACAAATTCATCTTTTCATTTGCTTTCTCTGGAGGTTTAGAAGGTTCAGAGTTCATAGAAGTCATTTTTTCATTTGGACTATTAACTGACTCTTGAATCTTATCCATATTCATAGTTTCTGAACTTGCAACCTGTTAAATAGGCAAAGAAAAAGCAGTTCAGGGGAGGGCTACCAAATGCGTTTTCCACACAGAATTCATGAGTTAAAGTTCACTTTGAAAATATTCTTGCATATATATAGCAAAACATAAATTACATGAATTTCAATGGATGATAACCAAGATTGTGGTTTTTCTGAATTAAAATGAATTCATGTGAATTAAAATGAATTTAATTCAAAATGAATTAAAAAAAAAACATCAAAGAAATAACGGTAATGGTAGTACAAGTCAATTTCCTAGTCTGGATGGACAGAAGGAAAAACAAATACCTAAGTACTACTAGTAAGTATATTTATAGGTACTAATGACTACTTACCTTGATAAAAGTGAGTCCTGAGACAATATTCTATTCCTATTACACTAAGATTTAGAACTATTTAACTATTCGACTTTAACAAGGAAACTTAAATTTTTGTTAAACTTCTATAAAGTGAAGACCAGAAATGAGTCAGATTTCCAGCTTGCTCTTCCAATTGGTAAGTTCTGTTTAAAAAACTTGGCGCTGAAACATTTAGATTCCATGGCAAATACACAAAGACAGAATTTTGAAACAAATTCTGTTTTATATTATAGCAATATGATATATTATTACTATAACAAATGAACAGATTAAAATATAGGAATAGGTTCAAACAACTTTGGGAAACATGAGAAAAAATACTTGGTACTTGTTATCCTTTCAGTTCTAGGGCAAGGTTGCACAGATGCTCTCTTCTCTGTTTCTACCCTCAAAGTACAACTAAATACCCTGGAACTCATTTAACAGATCATCATAAAATAACTCTGAAAGCTGAAAGAACGTAGATTGACTGGGGACCTTGAGACTTGAGGAATTAACCCCACTTTGAGTGCTCTAAGCTTTCTTTTTAATTCCCCATATATTCTGTAATGGATGCTGGAGAGGCCAAGTACCAATCCCTCAGTCTACATTCCAGACAGCAGGGCCTGGCCAGAAACTCATCCTTTACTCCACACCTGAAGGATGGGTGGGCCTGATTCACCACAGTAGCGTGTTAGCTGGGTCCCCACCTGATGACTGGGGCCACAGTAGCCTAACTGGTGGCAGCAGCAGTGTCAGTAGAGCCTAGAAGAGACCAATCCCTCACGCCACATCTGGAAGAGTGGTGGTCAAGTCCACCAGTGTCAGTGGGGCCATCATACACACTTGGGGCAGTAGCGGGCCTGAACTACTGAAGCATCACCAGCATCCCTGCCCCACATCTGGGGGAGCAGCAGGCCAAATCCATTGCAGAGGCAGCAACCAGACGGGCATTTCCTGAACTTCCCACCCAAGAGCACCTGGGAGTTCAAGCTGGAAGAATGAAGTTACCCCAGAGTAGTATTGCAAGGGCTCTGAAACTCAATTGTCATTGGGACTACAGTTCACAGAAGGAGGCCAGGACCTAGGTGCTAAACCTAAAAAGGGTAATTGCCTACTGAAAAAGAATCATATGCCTAATCTCTTCAAAGAGTCCTCTGTGTGACTGAATACTGTGGCTTTTTGATCCTTTCAAGGCACAAGCAAAAGCTATCCAAATACACCTTTGGCTTTCTCCACAGAATGCTTTTCTGACAGTGAACCTCCTAATTTAAGAGTATTTTGCTATCTGGATAGGCTGAGAATTTCCCAAATCATCAAGTCCTGGTTCCTTTCTGCTGAACAGTTCCTCCTGCAATTTATCTCTTTCTCTCTCATTTTATTATGAGCAGCAAGAAGAACTCAGGCTGTATCTTCCACTTTCCTTAGAAATTTCCTCAGCTAAATAAATATCCAAGTTCAATGTTTACAAGTTCTGCTTTCCATATAAATGTAGCATACAATTCAGGTATGTTTTTAGCCACTATACAACAAGGATCCTCTTTTCTCTAGTTTTCAATAACATGTTCCTCATTTCCTTCAGAGCCCTCACTAACCCTGATTTTAATGGCATATTTCTACCATATTCTGAGTGTAGCAAGGGTAGCTGTAAAATGACAGCTTCCCGCTGAACTGAGAGGACTGTGTCAGACCAAAGATGATTTGGAAAAGTCCAGCTTGGTGAATAAGTGTGATTTGGGGGGGTGGGGGGTGGAGGCTTATATGGGGCCCTCAACGGCGGCAGCAGTAGGAGAGATGATAGTTATGAGCTCGATTGTCCATACTCCCCACAAAGCAAGAAGGGTCTTTTATAGTATATGTCTATGTGCAGATAGGGAAAGCACATGAAGGGGAGCGTGAGTTTTAAAGAATGTAGTGTTCTGCACAGATAACTAGAAAATGGAGCTTTACAATGTTTATTTGTAGGGCAGATGTTACATATTCACAGTAATTACTGATATGAGGGTATCTAGGCAGGATAAAGGAACAGATTTTCTTAAAGGTTTCTAGAAGAAGAGGTCAAACATTTATGGTACAAGATTTACTGATTAGTCACATGAGTTAGCAAACAATCATTTCCTGAGGCTTATCTTTTAACTACTTAGGAATAGACCGCTGCTGCTGCTGGGAGTGAAAATGGAAGGATTTGGGGGATGGGGGTGGCGGGGGATGCAAAACCATACATGCTACAATGTCCTGCCACCAACTGCTGCTTTGTTTCATTATATAGATGACATCATGCTGACCTCTATTTCATTTGCAAATTTGGAAATGGCTTTAACAACCATACTTGATGGGTTAAAAGCTAGACGATGGGAAGTCAAGATCCAAGGGCCTAAAAAAATAAACAAAAATAAATAAATAAAAGAAAAACATAAAAATAAAAAATAAACAAAAAAAGATCCAAGGGCCTCAGGTAGGTAAAATTCTTGAACGTCACCTGGTCTGGTAAGACCTGGAACATTCCAGATAAAGTAATAAAAAAAAATTTCCAACAACCAATTCCTACCACAGTTGAACAACAACAAGTATTCATGGGCACTCAGGTTTCTGGAGACTGTTCATCCCAAATTTAGCCCAAGTCTTCAGACTTTTGCACATGCTTTTTTTTTTTTTTTTCCTCCCCCCAAGATGGCCCCCTCATCTGTCTGCTTGCTGTTTTCAGTAGCTGTTTGCACTTGTTGTCTGCTCGCTGTTTGCGCTTGCTGTCTACTCGCTGTGTCTGCTCATTGTCTGCTTGCTGTGTCTGCTCATCTTCTTTAGGAGGTATTGGGAACCGAACCTGGAACCTCCCATGTAGGAGGCAGGCACCCAACTGCTCTAGCCATATCTGCTCCTTGCTTGTTGTGTCTGCTCATTGAGTCAGCTTGTCTTCTTTAGGAGGCACCGGGAACCGAACCCAGGACCTCCCATGTGGGAGGTGGGCACCCAACTGCTTGAGTCACATGCACTCCTCCAAGGCACTTTTAAAATAGGGGACTGGGGATGAAATGTGCAAAATGTTTTTGAACAAGCTAAGCTCCTAGACTCACAAGCCAAAGCCCTCTGCTCTCTCCTGTGCCAGCACCCATTATGTGTTGGAAGTAACAAGAAGTGCTGAAGGTATGAGCTGGGACTTGAGACAAAAACTGCCCTCAGGTATGATGCCCACAGGGTTTTGGTCTCAAACATGGGAAGGACTTGAAGCTAAGTATACTGTAATGGAACAACTGTTAGCTGTATAAAGGGATCTCCAGCAGGTTGAATCTATCACTGGAGCCTATACTGTCTGTCAAAACAGCCTATCCCATAAAAGGCTGGAAAGGCTAGACAGAGGGGCTGTTAACCAGACCCCAATCAGGAGTAGCTCAACCACAAACCTTACAAAAATGGCATGCAACCAAGGGAAATATAATCCAGCAGCCTGTTTAGTCAGGCCTTGCAACAGGTTTTGGGTCCTATATTGTTTAAAGAGCCAGGATGTCCAAAAAAGTAGAAGCCCGTGCATCCATCCTGTCTATGGTGCATAAAAGGGGTCCCTGAATCCCTGATAATGCATGGTACACTGATGGAACTAGTAAAAGAAGAGCTCAAAGCAAAGCCCGTATAAACAGCCCAACTATCTATGCAAATGATGGGCCATGTTTCTTTAGTGATTACCATCCATGCAGCCCTCAATTCAGCCCACTGGCTTTGTCCCAGACCAGAATCTATCCAGATAATATCACTTGGTAGCGATATGGCCATGGCCACCAAACTTAATACCACTGAAGGATTAAAATGGCTCAGCAAATTGTATGGAATACCACGATGCATAGATAGCGACCAAGACACATACTTCACCAGGCATGACATACAACAATGGACTAGAGACCAAGACACTGGCACTTTCATTTACTCTATAACCCCATGGGGCAGGGTTGATAGAAAAGAAAAATGGTCTGTTAAGAGAACAAATAAAACAGTTAACTAAAAGCCACTCGTTGCAGGATGGACATCAGTATTGTTGGGCTCTCTTGTGCACTGAAATCAGGCCTCCAGTACTGTACATGATGTCGCTCCATTTGAGTTATTAGCTAGATCAATCATTATGACCTCTAAAATGATAAAAGTATCTGCCACATCTCTTGGTCATGCTCCTTAAGTGGATGGAAATATGATGCTGCTTCAAACTCCTAGGACTCTGCCAGGTGGCATTGCTCAATATTGCTACATCTATGATGGACACTGCCTCCAGACTGGCTCTGTTTCATAGTATCTGAGGGCACTTTGTACCAGGCTGGTAGAATACTGGAGCCTGCCTTCTCATTCTCTCACTGAGTATAAGTGTTCACTGTAAAATTCTTTCAATTTTACTATAAATGTTTGAAACTTTTCATGATAAAATAGTAGGGGGAACAGTCTAGGTAATAACTAATTCCCTCTCTACTTACTTTACTAAAAAAATACAAGTGGCAGGAGCAGATATAGCCCAGTGGTTGAGCGCCTGCTTCCCATATACGAGGTCCTGGGTTCAATCCCCAGTACCTACTAAAAAAAAAAAAAAAAAAAAAAAAAGGAAAAAAATACAAGTGGCATTTACCTTTGGCTACCTAAGGGTGTCTTTGCCAAAAAAGATTCACAAGAATGCTCTAAGTTTAAACTTACTGTCTTTTAAGCCTTCTCCTTTAGCTTGGAAATGTGTTCATTTCTTAAAATCCAACTACTTAAAATGTAGATCAAAATAAGTAATGAAAATTCCTGTGTGTTTATACCAACCTCAGAGTCTATATTACTGGATAACATGTTTGGTTCCAAACAATTCCTCTGAGATAACAATACTGTTTTGATACGTCTTTGAAGTTTTGCTATTCTTGCCTAGAAGGAAAAGAAAAAAACAAATAAATACTAAACCAGAGTACTAAATAATATATCCGAGGGGGGGGAAAGGGGGGGGGGGGGGGGAGGCAGGTCAGGGGGGGGGGGCGGTGAGTAGAAGCTACAGGCCAAAGTAGTTTCCTGAGACTTAGTTATCTCCCAAAATGAATGAGAAAATTTTATATATGCCATCAAAAAGATTTAAGTCAAGTTTGATCTAGTATGATATTCAAGAATGGAAGATAAAAGAATCAAACTCTTAATTGGTCCACAGTGAAATCGACATTGGTAGAAACACTATTCAGCAAATAACCCTAGCAGAGTTAAAAAAAAAATAAAACAAAAAATAACTACAAAGCAGGTTTACAAACTTCTAAGTGTTCCTTCACTTTTTTCTTTTTTTTAAAGGGAAATCTCATCCTATTTGATCTCAGAGCAATAATAGTATAGAATATATTTTGGAAAAAAAAAAAAAATTTTTTTTAATTGCCTACATATTAAGCCTGTCAGTTGACACAGAATGGCTGATAGTTCCCAAAGATTATTTCTAAAGGGCTGATGTTGCTCAGATCTAATAAATTCTATGGTATAGTCCTACACAAGGCTTTTGGCCAGGAATCAATTTTGGTCTGCTCTTGTTTTCCTTTCCTAAGATGTAAGACATCACAAAATTTTACTATTAAAAAGGATTCAAATGTAAGCAAATGAAATTAGAAACTTACAAAGAGTTCATCGGCTATTGCTTCATGTTTATGCCTGCACTGTGTCTTCCCAATGCGTTCATTCAATTCTTTCAGTTTATGATCAAATACTTTGTAATTTATACTACAGATCTCCTGTCGAATCAAATGTTTGACCTAGAATTTTAAAATAAAAACCAAACACCCATGTTTCAAATTAAAATCAATTTTATCTTCTACTTCTTAAAAATAGCTTTGTTGTCTTCTGGATTACTGTAACCAATAGTGTGCTTTTTAGGTTTATATTTATAGTACCATACCATTAAGTTCTTTAAAACCTGCATATCAAATTCAGCAGAAGACACCTAATATTTAAATATATGGTCATGTTAGAAACCAACCTTATTCCTATACTGCTAATTTTAGTTTCCTAAAGTTCCACTGGAATTGCATAACACATTATAGGAACAACGGAGTATATACCATTTATATTTTTAATATCTTTTAATGACCACAACTGAAACCCAGTATTTCATATAAAGGAGCTCTAGCTATCTGAAGTCCAATGAAAGTGGCAGGATGATGGTCTGCAGTAGAGTAGATATGGGGCAAATCACCCAAGTTTGAACCTTGACACTGCCATTAACAATCCATGTGACGCTGGAAAGTCACAACGTCTCCGAGCATCATTTTCCTTGTCCACAAATGGGTAGATGACATAATAAAAACTTGTTCAATGAATGATGCTCATAGGACATTTTTTTTTTTTTTTAAAGATTTTATTTATTTATTCATTTATCCCCCCCTTGCTGCTTGTGCTCGCTGGGTCAGCTAACCATGCCGTGTGGGAGGGCTTGCCTTCACCAGGAGGCCCCGGGAACCGAACCCGGGGCCTCCCATATGGTAAACGGGAGCCCTACTGATTGAGCCACAGCCGCTTCCCCTCATAGGACATTTATGTGAATATAAAAAGATATGTGAAAGGACTCCATAAAATAAAAAAACACTGAATTGATATAAAGGAAATAAATGTGCAAGATAATCATCATTACTTCACTTGCATAATTTCTTTGTGGGTAAGGGCTTTTTTATGGTTAAAACAAATAACACGGACAGAATTGTGTAGTGACTGATGCTATGTGGCATAATGCACGCTATTCTAACAGACTGTAGTAACTATCACATGAAACATTAATGCATTTCATTATCTGGCTTTTTTAAAAAAAAAAACAAAACATTTTTTAAAATGGACTGACCCATTTCCAGGGAGCATACTTAATCCCAATGCCCACTGATAGGAACAGCTCTGATGACTCATTCATTGTAGTTTTTCTGATCAATGTATATCCTCCTGTAAGCAACCTTCATAATAAAGTGGGTAAATTTCTCTTAATGAAACCTTTCTGTCATGATATATTGAGGTTATTTATTAGTAATACGAATATCCTTTCCCCAATATCTTGATTCATGGTATCCAAGTCAGAACACATACTTCTTATGTAAAATGCTTTGCATTGATACCACCTTGTTGATTAGTCACATTCAGTAATTTTACTTGATTATTCCCAAGGTTTTTATTTCTTGTTTCCAATTATTCTTTCTTCAACATTGTCTGCATTTCCATTAATGTAGTTTCATGTTGTTCTTGTACTCTATTTGATCTCTTCTGTATTGCTTCATTAACATTTCTTCAACGGTTTCTCAAAATTGTAATTGTCACATATTTTCACAACTTGTAAATGTTTGATTAAATGAATAAATGCTCAAAATATATGCATTTTATATTATGTAAATAAATGCTCAGAAACACATACAATTTTTCTGTAGCAGTTACCTGTCACCCATGTGTGGTTTTTTTTTTTTTTAAAGATTTATTTTCATTTATTTATTTATCCCCCCCCCTTGCTGCTTGTGCTCATTGTGTCCATTTGCTGTGCATTTTTCTGTGTCTGTCTCCCTTTGTTGCGACATCTTGCTGCACCAGCTCACTCACTGAGCCACGTGGGCCAGCCTGCCTTCACCAGGAGGCTCCAGGAATCGAACCCGGGGCCTCCCATATGGTAAACGGGAGCCCAACCAATTGAGCCACAGCCATTTCCCCCACGTGTGGTTTTTATGGATCATTACATGCTTGCTGGTTTACTAGCCAGGTCAATATGTCAAGCTCATACCCAGATGAATCTTGGAGAAACATATCCAAATTTTTTGAATATGAGACTGTTTTGCTAACAAGCTAAGGCCCCACAGTGTTTCCCAAACTTCCTAGTGAGGAAGAGTCACATGGGATCCTTGTTAAAATCACAAATTCCTAGGTCTCATCCTGGATCCACCAAACGGAATCTCCGAGGAAGGGACCTGGAAAGTTGTATTAGTACCACCAATGAGTCATCTCATAAGTTTGAGAAAACAGTAGCCTAAAACAATAGTCTTTAACTCTTTAGCGGGCTCAAGAATCCAGAATTTAAAAAAATATTCCTGGTGATTAAGACAGACCCTTAAACTTGATTATTGTGAACTAAAGCGCCTACCAAGAGGTGATTCCTCTTGGTGAGAGATAGACACAAAGTCTCATTCAGTGGTGATGTGCTCATAAAGAAGGAAGACACAATCATTTCCATCCAATACCTCAAAAATGTCTTCTACCGAAATGGTACTGTGACCTACATTATGGAAATAAATGGAAGCCCTAACTTCAGTTTCCATCTGGCAGCCAAACTGGCTTGAAGACTGGAGAAAGAATGGCATCTGCATATCAGCAATCCTGCCTCAATGTTCTAAGATTGTAAGTCAAGTGAATAAACTTCGATTTTAGAAGAAGAACCCCTCCAGTTAAATAATTTATCTGATACCAACTAGGCCAAGATCCCTCTGAAACCTCAAAAGATAAGGCAATAGATTTGGGATTCTTTCAGTAGGGAAAAACAATGTCAGAATGGGAGATCCTATCCCATTGGGATTCAACTAAGAAAAACACAGAGATGTGATTTAGAGAGGTAATTTTTTGGACAGGGAATACAACAAGTGAGGGAAAGTCACTATTTAGAGACGGAGAAAAAGATAGGAACTAGGTAAAACCCGGAGTTGTCTCTGGAGACGGAGCAACAAACATCTGGAGGATAACAAATAAAGATAACTGTATTCTTTATACTTTCCTGGAAGTAATTTTCTATGTATCAACTTGGGCCAAGTATTTGTGAGGTGGTAATAGCATTGAAAACCCTGATTTTTCCATGCCAATAAAATTAAAATGTTCAAAGGTTAAATAAATTTTGTCTTTATATGCCAATATCAGAACTTATTTGTGAATGCAGCTACTGACCACTGGGGAACAAGATATAGCTGGAATCTCCAATATTTTTCTTGGATAATATGGCCCTGGAATAGATTCATGCTGACCATAATTCTACTACCACCCCCCAAGCAATACGCCATTTACAGATTTCTTAGTATCTCCTTTGGTCTTCCTGTGGGAAAACAGGAGGTGGAAAGGAAAAATCTGTTGATTCCCCTTTTATGCTGGTTCTAAAAGAGTCTTTCAAAAAGGTTTCTTTTCATTAGATGAATATACATTCATATGATATACAATTATATGATTGTAATAGTCTGTTTTGGAAAGCAGTTGTGTTTTTGTTCCTGAAACAGTTTGTAGGATACTTTGGATTGGAGAATTTGCATTCATTACAGATGAAAGACAATCACCAAAATGATTTGTGGTGGTGGAGGTCTAATGGTGGCGATGTAGCAAAATATGATCATCAAAACAGGTCCTGACTACAGCCATTCTATTAAAATTAAAGCCCATTACACATCAGACATGTGTGGAAACTGTGGTACAATAATATGAACTGGGGTAAAAATGAAAGCAAAAAGGATATTTAATGATCTATAAAGCAAAATGTCAATTAATGCAACTTGTGTTGGTTCAGAAATTAGGGGAAATAAACCAGAATGCAGCAGGACTTTGCAAAGGACATCAGGTTGTCTGAGTCTATGAAACAGCAGTCAATTGTACTAGGGTTTATGAAGAGTTGTAACAACAGCTTAAATACCCTCATGAACAGAACAAAACAGATTGGATTGTTCAGCAAAGTCAAGCAACTTGCTTAAGGTCATGCAGTGTTTGACTCGTGTTGAATTGGGGTCCATACTGACTGAAAAGCTCATTTTCTTTCCACCACAGGACTCTACTTACATGATTCTCTAGTTTATTCCACATGGGGGAGAAGTGCTGGTAATGTAAATAACTATCTTTCCCTAATTAATCCATCTGCTAACTTGATTTTCACATATCAGTTCTGCATCAAGTGAAGGTCATTTGCACTTAAGTCATGTGGGAACTCAATAAATTAACTTTTACCATTTTTCACTAATCAAAAGTAAACGTTTTTTTTTTTTTTTTTTTTTTTTTACCGGGAGGTCCCGGGGAACGAACCCGGGTCCCTCCATATGGGAGACGGACGCCCAACCAGTTGAGCCACATCCGACCCCCAAAAGTAAACGTTTTTGAAGCAAGTAATATTTAAGCCTCAATATTTTACCTGTTCCAGCAATGCTCTTTGTCTTTCCAGAGCTAGACAAATATTTTCATTAATTTGCTCTGAAGTTTTCATGCGCTTAACATTTTCTTTGTTTTCTGAAAACATCCTCTTCTTTTGATTATGGCCTTGGGGAGATGGAAAGAACAGATAAAAATTTCCCTTCTAAAGGAGCAAACAGGGAAATTCTCTAATTTGGGGACCCTCTAAGCAAATGGAAAAATTAAACTCTCAAAATGGCAGCATTTATCAGAAAATATAATTGTATAAAAACTTTCTCACAAACTATTTCTTTAAAAATAGCAATTTCTTAAGTAGGGTTCTGGTCTCAGATATTCTCTCCATTTAGCCTTATTTATTACTCATACAGTAACAAAAATAACTAAATAAAGTATAGCATTTATTCCTCTATTAACAGTTACTTACGTGGTCCTACTTTATTTTTATAAAGTTACTTAGGCAGTCCTACCTATTTTTAATAGGTGGTCCTATTATTAATTTTTAGCAATTTTAAATTCATTTTGTTAAATGATCACTCTGTAGCCTAGACAAGAATACAAATAAAATTTAGCCCATGAAATCAGTTTTTTTTCCTATATTTCATCCATTAACAAAAATATCTTATACCTCTAATGAAATTTACTATAGCTATTTTAATGATTTTATAACCCCAGAAATTCATTTGTTAAATATTTGGTGTGCATGTCTCTCTCTCTACACACACACATACACATAAATATACACATATATACAAATTAATGTATACACATAAACGTATATATATGTATGTATAAAAGCATATATTCTTATTATCTATTAGCGTGTACTTGGCATTGTGGTTTACAAGTAATTCAATGGAAAAAATGGGTTCACCAAATGTTTAAAATTCACTTTCTCTTTCAACTAGTCCTAGGGGGAGTGTCTCCTTGTTAATTTAATTTCAAAATAAGGAGATATAGTTGAAATGAGCCAAACAATTGCCATAAAACACCTTTTGATTTTTTTCTACTTTTTAAGGGAAAGGGATGGACAGAATTCACTTCCCTTTAAATATGGTGAATAACCTCCCCTTTTCCCCACAAAGCATTCTTTCTTGTTCATAAACAAGAAACTATGAAATAATTATCAGTTAATTTTTTTCCTTATTCAATTTAGAGGGTTCTATGGGTGCTTTATTTAATCTTTACAGTGAATCCCCCTGCTCTTCTCCCTCATCAAAAGTAGTCCCTTGGTGGTCTCACTTCATTATTAGAACCATCTCCCCACTAAACCTTCTCTTCTTTCCAATCAAGGTTGTTCCATGGGTCTTGGCTACTCTCTGGCCCCACCATAACAACTACTCTTAAATTACATGAAATGTATAAAACAATCCTGCATATATCTTTGAAGTAACTGTCTTGTCTGTGTGTACCCTATATATCTGAGATTTTTAAATCCTCCAAAGAAAAGAGACTAAAATATCCAAAAGATGCAGAACTATGTACTTACTGTAACTATTATCAGTGTCGAACGATGAATGCCACGTTGAGTCTATACTTCCAGAAGTCGAAATGCTGGAATGACAGGTTCTACTAGAGTCTTGGTTTTTCAAAATGTTAGCAGCATGGCAGCTGGAACTGATTGAATTCACCAAATCAGGTGTTTTCTCAACAGGCATAAAACATAAAATGTCATTTTGCCTTTTAACATGTGACTCTGAATTGGAGTCTGTTTCTAAATAGGAAACTATCTTGTCACTCCTCTGATCATCCAAGGTACTGGTTGCTGCATACTTTGGAATTTGAACTATACCACTGAATACTCTAGATGGATAGTAAATGGACTTTAGATGACAATCCCCTTGATGTTGCTCAAAAAATGATCTTGTCACATTTGCCTGACATTCAAAATGATTTTCAGAAGTATTCTGTGAGTCTTTTGCTTCTTGAGGAAACAGTTTCCTAGGAGAAGCTACTGTTTTACCTGGCTTTTGATAAGGGTCCACAACTTGTTCACTGATGCATTCCAATCTAATTTTTGAACCAATGATTTCCTCTACTGGTTCTACTAAATTCTGAGGGAATACTTTACTTTTCTGTGAGCATAATGAATTTTTGCTAGAGTCCAATGAGGAAGCATCATTTTCAGAACGTGTACATTTGCTTTGTATGATACCAGCACTTAAATTCTGATTATAACTTGGAACATTATTCCCAATTGTTGTTGCTTTCAGTGCTTCAACATTCTTTGACTTAGTAAGGATCTCAACTTGCTTCCGGCAACTTGTAGGCATTGTTTTTTTGGCTTTTAATATCTTCCGGTTACTTCTATCTGGACTTGCCATCTTTCATATTCTAGAATTTAAGATATCACATTTGGATACATATCTTCAGTAAAAAATGTTTAACTTATTTATAATATTAAAATAATATTGAGACTATCTTTCCTGATTTAGATAATCACTACTATTAGATAGAAAATATATTCATTTTCATCTATGTCACTGAAAACATACAGATAATCTCCATTTTTTTCTATAAACCTAACTACATAAATTAAAAACTTATACTGCCAGTAAGCCTCTCCTTGATACTAAGCTTTAAAATTTATCTGGCCACTTTTAATTATATTAACTCACCATTATGATCATTTACTTTTGATTTAGTCATCCAAACAAACCACAGTTTAGATTAAATCTAAAGATTAAATTGCATTTTTTAAAATAAAAAAGTTATGCTCCATATAGAACACTGCATTGTTTTACACATAGCACCTTTTCAAATCTTTCTAATGTTAGAGTATCGAAAGTAAAATAGTACTGCAGGAAAAACTCCCAATAGTCATTGTACAGTCATGAGTATAAAACATAAGATTCACCACTTGATGTTGGTTCAAATTAAATTTAATTTAAATTTAATTAAGTTGTACAATGCTTAATAATTATTTTTCATAATTTAAGAAATATCTATTAGTGAGTAGGGAAAATATTTTATTATTTATCCTTTAGTATCAAAATCATGTTTGATCTAAACAATAGACTGGCAACTGGTTTAAAAGAAAGGAATACTGCCAGTATACAAGAAACTCAAAGGTATAAAATAAACAAAATGAATCATATTGACACATGGTAGAGCAGTTATGTAACAAACTATAGGGCACTCATTAAATTCAAAGTCAAAGACAGAAGCTAGGATCATTTAAGGTGCAAATAACCCAGCAGAGCTACCTGAATAATTTTTTCATTTATCATTATGTTTTTTCTTACTTGAAGCTTCCTTTTCCTATATTCTTTTTATTCAGAATATCATTTGATCAGGAACAGTTCCAAGTTTTGTGAGACCTGAAGGCTGAAGTGAATACTTATTTAGAATGAGAAAAGAAATCACAATGAATTATAAGTTTTAAAAAGCTGACATATATACATAAATATCACAAAATATGGAAAAACTAGAATACTTTAACTAGAGACTGACATACGTTTATAATTTTGTTTTCCCTATGACTGCACATTATATGACTGTTTTTCATAATTACAATTTATATTATTTCCTAGAGAGAGAAAGGACAAACCAAATCCAAGTCTTCTTCCTCTAGCATGATTGGTCAATATTTGATTATTTTATTTTTTTAAATTGATAATCAGGACACCTAAAACAAGCAATGGCATCTAAAGAATTGTTGATACTGCTACAGGCTTGTACCCTACAAACACAGAAATTCTTATTCTATTTTGATGGTAGAACTCCTTTCAAAAAAGAAAACAAATATATGTTGAATATAATTATAATTGAATGGGTTATATTATTGAGTATATTTTCAATAAGAGAAAAGTTCCATTTTGACTGGAAATCCATGAGAAATAAATCTTTTACTTACAATTTTATTGGATAAATGGAAACACATTCCCAGACTACTTTCTGGCTTCATAAATTTCAAATCTTGACTTCTCTACTATTCACATATTTCAGATGCCAGGCACCTTGGGCCATTTTCATCACAATCAGGCCAGAAGGCAGTAATGATCTATACCCAGATGTGACTGTGAACCACAAGTGTTTCCCACTTCCATCCTCACTAAGCACATCCCTAATCACAAAATACCTGAAGCTATTATACCACCAGGTACATAAAGGTAGGCTAAATCAAGATAAAGAGAGACAGCACACTTAAATGATTTAGTTAAAATATCTTATTTTTCTAAATCTTACAAAAACATACAGTCATGTAAACACATTATTATTCCTTCTTGGCCTTTGGAAAAGGCCCAAGCCAGTGAAAAGCCTTGAAACTTAAGCTTTGGGGTAAATCTGTCTCTACATTTGATGCATACAAAAGACATTTAATATGTATTAATTACATAGTATTGTATATACTGAATATCTTTGAACCACCCACCACTCAAACAAATGAGTCTGTTCTTCCTAATTTTAGTATAGTCAGATTTATCAATTTCCTTTTATGTTAAAGTATTGTTTCTCTTGCTTGAGAAATCTTTCCTTACCCCATGGTGATGTATGACAGTGAGGCCTACTAGCGGCAGAAAAACCAGCTTTTGCTCTGAGTCATCCAAGGTATGGAGCTGTATCATGACTGTGCAATGATAAAAATATATAACAGGGTAGGTCAGCAAAGATGGCAGCATATGATGCTCTAGGGTGCCATTCCCCTAAAAGAATCTTTGAACAACTAGCAAAAACTGGTAGAGCCATCTTCCTCAGAAATCTGGAAAACAGTTAAAGGGTTGCAGCAATTAGGCAAGTGCCGAATCACAAAAATGTAGGTAAGAGAAGGTAGGTGAAGGTTTTGGCACCTTGCCGGCCCCTTCCCCAGTATGGTGTGGAGCCAGCCTGTGCATGCTCTTATTGTGGGCCCTCTTCCAGAGAGAGCAGAGTAACTGCTTTGAGCATATGGCAGTGTGTGTATGTTAGTGCCAATATACTGGGTGGCAGGATGAAAGACTGAACCAGGAAACCCATCTCTGGCTTGTCTTCCCAGAATTTGCCCTGCAGGCAGAAGCAGCTTGCAGACAGCTACAGCAGTGTAAGAAACAACTAAGTCAAAGAGGCCTTAAGTAAAGGATTACCGGCTTTAATAAAATAAGTAATTAAATAACTAATACTAAAATAAGGAATTAAATAATAATTATAAAAATTAATGAAACAGAACATTAAGGAGGGGGAGAAAGTCTATTTTATAGGGAGTAGGGGAGTATTTGAATTCCTGTAAATGGGAGAATTCCTAAAGTCACCAGCAGGCACAAGCCCAGGACAAGGCAATTAGGGAAGAAAAAAAGAAATAAAAGGCATCTAAATTGGAAAGGAAGAAGGAAAACTTTCTCAATTTTCAAATGTCATGATTTATATATATATATAGAAAATCCCAAAAATTCCATAGCAAGGCTACTAGAGGTAATAAATTCAACGAGAGGTAGGGTACAAGATGAACATGCAAAATTCAGTGGTATTTCTAAATACTACCAATGAACAATCTAAAAATGAAATCAAGAAAAATATTCCATTTACAAGAGCAACTAAAAGGATCAGATATCTAGGAACAAATATAACTACAACTCGAAAGGACTTGTACATAGAAAACTATAAAACATTACTGAAAGAAATAGACCTAAAAATGGGAAGACATTCCATAGTCACATATTGGAAGACTAAATAATGCTAAGATGTCTATTCTATGCAAAGTGATTTGAAGATTCAATGCACCCTCAATCAAAATACCAACAGTCTTCTTTGCAGAAATGGTAAAGCCAAAAAGCCAATCATCAGATTCCTATGGAAGGGTAAATGGCCCTAAAGAGTGAAAACCATCTTGAAAGTGAACAAAGTTGGAGAACTAACACTTTCCAATTTTAAAATTTATTATAAATCTGCAGTAATCAAAACGGCGTGGAACTGGTATAAGGCATTTACCAATGGAATAGAATTGAGAGGTCTTTCCCCATTAAGTGAACTTGGCACCCTTGTTGAAAATCAACTGGCTTTAGATGATTTTTTAAATCAATAGATCAGTTATGACTGCCTCTGATCTTCATATAAATGGAATCAGAAAGTATATCTTTTTTGTCTAGTGTCTTTGGCTAAACTTTGCTTCTGAGATTCATACTGATGCAAGTAATTATTGAATCATTCTCACTTGATTATACTCTATTGTGTGAATACACAGTAATTTATCATTAAATTCTACTACTGATGAGCACATGGATACTTTCTATTTTTGGCTATTATTAATATTGCTAGTCTTGTACTTACTTTTTGGTATACATATGTACACATTTCTTTTCTCTATTACCTAGGAATGGGAAATACAAGGTTTAGGGAATATATGTATACACATATACACATACACTTTTCACTCACACCAGCAGTACATGAAAATTCCAATTTCTCATCTTCATCAAGCCTCATTATTATTTGTCTTTTTTGTTTTTAGCCATTCTAGTGAGTATTATATAGAAGTATCTCTTTTACATAGTGATAATCTAGTAAGTTCAGCCACTTGACAGAAACAAGTTCCTAATCTTAATACTGTGTAAAGTATCATTTGTATTCCTTTTTAGTGTTTATTGTGTCTTAAGATACCCTGACCTACTGCAAGATCATGAACATGTTCTCTGGTCTTCTTCTAAAAACTTTTATAAGTTTGTTTTTCACATCTAAATATACAATCCACCTGGGGTTGACATTAAGATAAGGTATGAAGTAGGGTTTTTTCCCGCATACATCTGTTCAATTGATCCAGTACCATACACTGATAAAACTGCCCTTTCTCCCACTGGACTGCAGTATCACCCTATGTCACACACAAATCAGGTGACTTCATATGTGAGAGTCTGTTTAAGGAATTCCATTCTGTTCCATTGGTCACATTGCCTTAATTATTATTACTTATTTAAAAGTCTTGACATCTCATAGCACAAGTCCTCCCTTTTTCTTGTTCTTCAAGACTATCTTAGTTATTTTGGTCCTTTGCATTTCCATCTAAGTTTTAGAATCAGCTAATAAATATTCATAAAACAAAAAAAAACTGCTGGGATTTTAAAAAAGTATATAGCTTTATTGAGATATAACTAGCATACCATACAATTCATGGATTTTTAGTATAGTCTCAACTTCTGTAATCACCACCGTATCAATTTCAAAACATTTTCATCACCTCCTTATCTCCAAAATCTGGTACCCATTATCAGTCAATCCTCTTGTTGCCCATGCCCCCAAGCTCCAGGCAACCACTAATCTGTTTTCTGTCTCTACAGGTTTCCCCTATAATACACAGTCTTTTTTGTTACTGACTTCTTTCACTTAGCACAGTATTTTCAAGGCCCATCCATGACGCAGCATGTATTAGTACATTCCAAAATAATTTTCCACTGTTTGGATATACCACATTTTATTTACCTATTCATGAGCTGAGGGACATTTGGTTTTGTGGTTTGAATTGTGTACCCCAGTTTGGACATGTTCTTGTCTTGATCTGTATTCTGGTGGGTGTGAACTCTACTTAAAAATAAAATCTCTTGAAGATGTTACTTCAGTTAAGGTGTGACTCAGCTGAAACACGGTGGGCTTTATTCCAAACTACTGGAGTCCTTTATAGGCAGAATGAAAGAATCACCATTCCAATTTTCAGAGGGGGTGTGGCCTACACCCTAGCATTCAGGGAGAGCATGGATGCTGAAAAGTGTTTTGAAAGGGTAGGACTGCCACACCTTCAGACCAGAGGACAAAGAATAAAGCGACAGATAACTTTCAGTGTTACATTCTCATGGAGTTTGCCCTACAGGGTTTTGGACTAGTGTGAGATCTGTGACCTTTTGTTTTCCTTCAGATTTTTCCCTTCTAGAATGGGAATGTCTATCCTGTGCCTAGCCCACCATTGTATACTGGAAGCAGATAATGTGTCTAGATTTCACAGGTCCACACAGGGAACAGAACACAACTATAACCGATTTTGATGAATCTTTGTACTTAGCATTGTTACTGAAATGATTTAAGGCTTTGGGATGTTGTGATGGAATAAAGGTATTTTGTACATGGGGGAAAAATGTCTTTTTAGAGTTCTGAGGAGGGACTGAATTGTGTACCCCAGTTTATACATGGTCTTGGTCTTGGTCTGCATTCTGGTGGGTGCAGAACTATTGTGGATGAGATCCTTTCAAGATGTTACTTCAGTTAGGGTGTGGCCCAACTGAATCAGATTGTGTTTTAATCTTCTGGATTACCAGAGTCCTTTATAAGCAGAGTGAAAATCAGATGGAGAGAAGCCACAGGGACCTGCCCGAAGCCAGAAGTCAATACCATCGTGTATAATGCCATGTGACAGATGATGCCTCAATTATGGGCTTCTCATAGCCCCCAAACCGTGAGCCAATAAATTCCCATTGTACAATATTTATTTCAGAAGCTAGGAAACTAAAACAGGACCATTTCTACTTTCTTACTATTATTAATAAAGCTCCTAAAAAAACTGTGTAAGATTTGGGTGGACTTTTTCTTTTTCTTGAGCATATGCTTAGGAGCTGGTTCATATGGTAATTCTATATTTGGCCTTTTACAGAACTGCCAGACTATACTCCAAAGTGGTTGGACCAATTTATATTCACACCCAAAGTGTATGAGGGTTCTACTTTCAGCATATCCTCACTAATACTTATCTTTTTGATTATAGCCATCCTAGTGCAAATCAAGTGCTATCTCATTGTGGTTCTGATTTTTAATTCTCTGATAGGTAATAATGCTGAGCATCTTTTCATGTGCTTATTGGTCATTTGTGTATCTTCTTTGGAGAAATGTGTATTTGGGTCCTGCACATTTTTTAACTGGTTTGCTTGTGTTTTTATTATTGTATTGTAAGAGTTTTATAAATACATAGATAGGTAGATAGATATACCGAATATAAGTCCCTTAATCAGATACATGCTTACAGGCTTTGGAGTAGTTTTTAATTTTGATGATGTCTGATTTATGTTTTCTTCTAAGAGTTTTATATTTTCAGCTCTTACATTTAGGTTCCTGATTTATTTTGGTTTTGTGTGTGTAGTTTTTTTTTTAGAATTCATTCTTCTTTTTAATCACTGAATTTCAGTTTTTACAAATACTATTAGAACAATTCATATAACTAAGGTTTTGGGGGAGAACGGTTTTTGTACATGAAGAACTCTATTACATGTTTCATTTTCTGCAAATAACTATTGGCTGGATTAACAAACACTGTCACAGAAAAAAGTTATTTTTTTTTTAAAAGCCATAAATCACTGCATTGATATTTATAAAAAACCATGAATGAACATGTATTTCTCCTTTATTAGGACTTAAATAGATGTTTAAACATTATGGCAGCGATGACTAAAACATAATGAAATTCTACATTAAGGCTTTGCCTTGAAACCCATATTCACTGGCAACTGTGACCAAAGCAAACTGTTTCATCTATTAAATTGAGTTCATCTACCCAGGATATATGTTCTTTACCCATTATCAACACTTCCTCTGTATTTGATGCATGGAATATGAATTAGTAGCAACACCTCCATTTTACTTTAATGAATTATTACTCCCTTGCTAGGTTTTGAGGATTCTGCACAAGCATATGCAGAAGAAGGAACAAAGCATTTCTTTGTAAACAAAAGACTTACAAACTGCACTGATTTTCACTTTTCTGAAAGTTAGCCAACAATTAAGCAGGATCTCAAAAATACAGAAAACCCTAGAAGCATACTTGACCATGCATCCATCTCAAAACAAAAAAATGTTCTTGATGATTGAAACAATAGGCCGTCACCTTCTATTCTCTTTGATGAAGGCTATTTGGTATAACTGTCTTTAAAAAAAAATTAGGGAAAACATGCAGACAACAATATTTTAGGTGGTTCTATTCTGTAATTGCTACCCTCAAGGCACAAATAATAAAACCCTTGCTAGACTGTTATCTTTCAGAAATCATTCAAGGAAAAGAGATGAATGGTAGATAAAGGAAGGTGGGGTTACTTTTAAATTATTTATTATTTTATTTAAAATAATTGTAGATTGCATTCTTGCCCTATTAAGCTTAGTAAAAGTGCCAAACATTGAAATTTAGGGGCAAGTGTCCTTTACTCTTCCCACTTTTAATTTTTTTAAACACACAGTGTGATAAAGCTCAGATCCAGCCTGTGTGTGCACTTTGGGAAGCAGCTCTGGAGCACCACTTAAAACTACTCCTACTGTAGACAGCAGGATGTCAGTAGAGTGCACACCCCTGTGTTTCCGTGGTGTGGATGACTATTATTTCAATCAGAAGGATCACTATTTACATATAACTCCTTGCTATTATTCTTTTACACAGTAGTTTCATAGCCACAAGCCTCTTGGGAATATAACACTGTACGCTTACGCTGGTATCAATAATATCTCATATAGAAAAAAGATGGCACTGACTAGATTAAAACTATTTCAAGTTAGAGACAGCTACAGTTTTTCTTTTGTGTCTTCAAGTCAGAAGAGTGAGATGTCAGAGCAGATGAAGCTGTAGGCAGCATGAGTCTCAAACCGTTTAAGCATTGTGGTTTAAATCCACTTTACAGGAGAGCGGATGTAGCTCAAGTGGTTGAGTGCCTGCTTCTCATGTACAAGGTCCCGGGTTCAATCTCCGGTACCTCCTAAAAAAATGGGTTCGATCTCCAGTACCTCCTAAAAACATACAAATGAAAAAACCAACTCTCATTGGAGAGCAGATGAAGCTCAGGGGTTGAGTGCCTACCTCCCATGTACAAGCTCCTGGGTTCATACCCTGGCACCTCTGGGAAAAAACACAACAACAACAAAAAACCACTTTACAGGTTACTATCAGGAAATAGATATTTCTAACAAGCATTGTTAAAAATATATTTTTGGATTGTGGGGAGATAGCGATGGATTGATAGGCAAAGCTGAATGCTCTCACAAAAAACAATGGAAAGAGCCAAAAGCTGTCCAAGGGACCTGCTTTGTGGGTCAGCAGACCAAGACAATGCTACAGAACTCACAGGAAGGTGAGGGACAGAGATGAAGGAGCTGAAAAGATAAACGTTAAGTTACCAAGCCCCCGCGGCAGCCAGAAAGGACTCAAAGTTGAACCAAATATCAAAGAAAAGCTGTGGGGAAAAAAATAGGCAAGAGAGAAATTAGCCATCAGAGTAAATATACCAACATATTCAGATGCCTAGACATCAGCAAAAAATTACAAGCCATACTAGGAAACCAGAAGAGACGGCCCAGCCAAAAAACAAACCAAATATCCTAAAGAGACACAGGATTTAACACAATTCATCAGTGGTAATCACAGAACTCTCCTAAATCACTTCAAAGAATTTAGAGAAAATATGACTAAATAAATAAAGGCTAATAAGAAGACACTGGGAGAACATAAGAACAATCTGAAAGCCTGCAAAGAAGAGTAACCAACCTTATGGGAATGAAAGACATGATGGATGAGATTAAAAATACATTAGAGGCACATAAGAGCAGATTTGAATTGCCTGAAGACAAAATTAGTGATTTCAAAGACAGAACATCTGAACTAGAAAAGACAGAACAGAAAGATAAGAGAATGGAAAAAATGGAACAGAGCCTCAGGGAACTGAATCACAATGCAAAATGCACAAACATTCGCATTACTGGTATTCCAGAAGGAGAAGAGAATGGAAAAGGGACAGAAAGAATATTTGAGGAACTAATGACTAAGAACTTCCCAACCCTTGTGAAACACATATCAATATCCAAGAAGGACAACACACCCCAAACAGAATAAACACAAATAGATTTACCCCCAGACACTTACTATTCAGAACAACAAATATCAGAGATAAAGAGGGGATTCTGAAAGCAGCAAGAGAAAAGCAAAGCATCAAACACAAGGGAAACGCGACAAGATTAAGTGCCAACCTCTCATCAGAAACCATGGAAGAGAGAAGAAAGTTGTATAATGTATTTAAGGTATTGAAAGAGAAAAACTGCCAGCCAAGAATTCTGTATCTGGCAAAGCTGTCCTTCAAAAATGAAGGTGAGGTCAAGCAGACAAACAAAAACTGATGGAATATGTTACCAAAAGACCAGATTTGCAAGAGATACTGAAGGGGGTGCTGCAGCCTGAAAGGAAAAAGCAAGGGTGAGAGATTTGAAGAAGAGTTTAGAAACGAAGATTAGGAAGGGTAAACTAAAAGGTAAGAAGACAGACAACAGAACAATATGACAACAGAGAGCAGAAGGACAAAATGAATGAAGCAATTCAAAGTTTTCAAGTAGCCCTTCACATCTATCCAACAAACCCTGAAATATGGAAAGAAGACCTTTCCTGGGCAAGAACACTCCAGAAGCAGCAGAAAGTGGCACAGAAGACTAAAATGAGTGAATCAGCAGCAGAATTAACACATTTCTCACCAAAGTCAATTCCTGACCATGACTTTGAAAGTGATGAGATTGTTGCTGTTTATGTAGCTATTGCTGCGAAACAGTAGTCAGCTTCAACAAATAAAACAATGGTTATTGCCTCTGCTTCTGGGACTGTAGAGACTGTAACTGAGAAGGAAGATGGTGCTCGAACACCAGATGGCTCTGTTTTTATCAAAGCCTGATGAAGCAAAATGCATAGCATCAATTATATGTATCTGTCTTTTTTGACTATCATTTAAAGTTTTAGACATAGGGACATTTATTCTGGAGAAACAGGGCAAAACTCTTGTTTGTAAGATAAGTTTTTCAGAAGAAGCATATAAATCTAAATGGGAGCATTATTGTATAGTGTTTGGACTATGCTTTGATATGTTATGGTTTATACTTAAGATTAGAATTCTGAGCAAAATGCTTTTGATGTATGAATTTAATCCAAATATATGGGTGGATACATTTTAAAGACACAACTTAAAAAGCAAATTCTTGAATAGTAAATAACTTGGTCAGTGCTATTAAAATGTTAACTTATAACAATGAGGTGGAGCCAGCGGCCACTAGACACTTTTGGGGCAGGGAGGGGACGAGCAGTTGAAATACAGGGGCTTCTTTGGGATTTGGAGGTTGTCCTGAGTACCTTTATGGCAACGGATGTAGGCCATTTTAAGTCAGCAGACACCACTCGGAACTGTGTGGGACAGTGTTGTCTACGGTGTGAACTGTGGTCTATGGTTGGTGGCAAGGCCCCAGGATGTGTAAGTCCATTGAGGGTGGTGGGTCACACTTGTGGGAGATGTTTGTGTGGGATGTGGTGGGAGGTGTGGGAGGTGGGCAACATGGGAATCCCAGTGGGTTCCGTGTAATATTTTGGGTATCTAAGCACCTCTTAAAATATATTTATATATATACATAAATAACATTTTTGTAAGCAAATGCACATATATGCATATATATTTATATATCATTTTGCAAATGTTGGTATGTATTGTGAAAATTTTGATTTTTACCCACAATAAAAAAATAAATAAATTAATTAATTAAAAAAATGTTAACTCATTAACTTTTGTTTTATGATAAAGGAAATAAGTGATTGCTTTCTCTCCTAGAAATATACTGCTGTTACTATTCACTGTTTTCCTTGCTTCTATAGAGTAAGTTTGTCACAAGGCTTAAATGTTTTTAATACTCATTTTGATTCAAAGTTGTGATTTTGTTATATGTGGAATCTTTGAAAGTTCAGCCAAAAAAGCATGCAAATGTGAACATTCGAAGTTTCTCTTAATTCTGATTTGCAGAAGTTTTTTGCTTTAAAGATGTTATAACAATGGTAGTTGCCTCCTTCAGTATTTGTTAGATGTGTGAAATACTGATAAGTGTCATAATGATGGTTTTATTTTTTAGATTATTACTGTAGGTGGGTTAGTCCTTACATTTTTAAATGTACATTTTTTAATGAGTGGATTTTACAGATACATCATAATAAATTGTACTGCTACATTAAAAAAAAATAGGGGATGATATGGGAGAGGGAGGGGGGGTACATGGGAATCCCTTATACTTTTGATGTAACTTTTCTGTAATCTAAAACCTCTTTAAAAATAAAGTTTATTATTTATATATATATATATTATTATATATGATGCAATTTAAGTATGTTACACTCCAACTAAAACATTTTAAAGATTTAAAAATTTGTACCCTAGCTTCTGCTAAGCCTGGCTCGGCTAAATGGCTAATATTGTATTTAAAGGTATGAAATACATTTATTTCAGACGGAAAGACTAGCTTTGAAGGGGCATTGGTAAGCAACACAAAAACAATCATTTTTAGATCAACACCATATACTTTAAAATACACTCACATTCATACACAAATTTCATGTTTATAAGTACAAAAGGCAAAGATACTCAAAGAATCTAAACATCTGCAAAATCAACTACATTCAATAGTTAATACTGATGTCCCAGTTCCCATTTTCTAAATCCAGAAGAAAACGATAAATGCCATCTCACACATGGACTTCACTTTTAGAAGTTGGAGACTGTGTGTAGTTCTCCATATGTCTGGGATTCCATAGAACTGAACTGAGACTCCATCATGTGCCAGGCCAAATCATCTAGAAAGAAGCCATCCAATGCTGTTTGAGTTTCACTGCTGATGAAAAACAAACTCCCTAGGGTTTCAAAACCAGAATTCATTGTCTACATTTCTGTACTATTCAAATGAACTTTGCTTTCTAGAACTGGTAGGCTTTTAGCAGTTGAAATCCCTTCTGTTTTAGTTTCTGCATGAGATAAATCAGTGCTCATGGAAAAGCTGGTGTTTCAGAAGCAGATGAGAGCTACTGTCTAAAAAGAAGTTCGTCTGTTTCTGAGTATCAAACATTTCAAGGTCTAAGAAGTTAGCATTTCCCCTACAATTGTAGGACTGAGCAGAGGTGTCTGCAAGTAAAAAGTCAGTTTGGGTTTCTAAGTCCAAAGATTCGATTCCAAGACTGGTTCAATGTTCATATTGCTAGGTTCATTTTCTTCTGTTTGAGTTTGGATATTAGAGGCCAGAATGAACTCTTCAATATCAAAATCTATGCTGGGATTCTGGTTTGGGCCAGACAGGAGCTGTGTGTTGGGCCCAGTGTTCATGTCAGACAAAAGACTGTGATAATCCAATGTCTGACCTGGCAGGTTACTTGACAAGATGTTTTCTAAATTGCTTAATAAATCTATGCTTTGTGTCTGATTATCTGTCACATTTTGTGAAGGAAGGATACTATTGTGTTCACTGAAGTTTATAATTGGTGCAGAGTTCTCAATATCTTGATTTAATGTCTTAAGGTCATTCTGAGGTAACAAACCATGAGTTACATTCTCTGCTACCAACTGTTGCTTATATTGTCTGTAGAAACCCTGTATGATGAATGGGCAATCTCAAAAATATCTCCACATATCACTACTTGGTCCACGTGTCAACTGTTTAACTCTGTACTCTGCTGGTTTGAGTTTCTCTGGAGATCACACCTGACTGGAAACAAGCACCTAAAAAAGCATCAGTCTAAGCGGCTCTAGATGAAGTTACTTTAGAACTGGGCAACAACGTTTGAGTGTGAACACTAATGGAAAGCTAAACTTGAGAAACAAATGTCAAGTCAGTTTGAGAATAAAACGACACAGATCAATCTGGGGCAGCCCACTGTGCAGAAGGCGATCTGCCTGCACATTAGCTGAAGAAGTGCTGATCTTCTGACACGTGTTCCCTAGATGTTGTAAAGTTAAAGTAGGTGGACTTTTACCCAAGTTCACTTGAACACCTGTACTAATTGGTTCAACAGCAACAGGATTCACAACTTTGAGAGAGGTAGGCTCTCCTGAAGAGAACAAGCCTCTGAATCTAGGCCGAGGATCAGGGTTCCTATGGAGGCAAGTGGGTGGCACCTGTGGCTGAGCCCTGATGATTGATACTGATAACCATAGGCTGGCTGAAGAGTCTGCCATAGGCACAAAGATAGGCATAGGAGAAAACTGCATGGCAGGCAGTTTAACCAAAGCTACTTTGGGCTTTGGTAAAATCAACTTCAGAGGATATGCTGGAGCTGTTTCAAGAAGTTGTTTTCTGTCATTAGAGCTGCAAGAACCTTCAAAGGAAGCTACTAGCTTTATTTCTGAAGTTTCTAATTCTTAAGTGTCTGACCTACGAGTTGGTTTATTGATCAACAATTCAATGGTCTTTTTTTTGGACAACTTCTGGTTGCTCATAGAGTTCTCCATTTTCCTTTTCTTACTAGGTGGATCTCTGTGCTCAGCAGGGATCTCATTGACAGCTGGGTAGATGTGAGACTGCAAGGCAGTTCTGCTGGCATAAAGACAGTCACATGGACTGAAGAGGTGGCCGCAGCCGCGAGGAGAGCCATGGGTCAGGCGGCCAAGGTTTTACAGCTCTTTAAAACATTGCACAGGACCAGACAACAAGTTTTTAAAAATGATACCAGAGCATTAGAAGCAGCCAGAATTAAGATAAACGAAGAATTCAAAAGTAATAAGAGTGAGACTTCTCCTAAGAAAATAGAAGAGAATTGGTCCCTAGGAAAGACCTTCTTATAGAAAATGTGCCCTATTGCGATGCTCCAACTCCGAAGCGATGAATTTTCTGAAAAAATCAAAACTTTGTACTTTTTAATTTAAAAATATATCACTTTGGCAATAATCCTGGAAATGTAGATATTTTTCTCTGAACTGGCTTATTGAAAATTAATGAATTAAGATATAGTTTTGGGAAGCGGCTGTGGCTCAATCAGTAGGGCTCCCGTTTACCATATGGGAGGCCCCGGGTTTGGTTCTCGGGGCCTCCTGGTGAAGGCAAGCCCGCCTGCAGGGTGTGGTTAGCTGACCCAGCGAGCACAAGCAGCAAGGGGGGGATAAATGAATAAATAAATAAAATCTTTAAAAAAAAAGATTCATAAAAAAAAAAAAAAAAAAA
>JAKSZT010054576.1:6589722-6676404 GCA_026826555.1 Tolypeutes matacus | reverse complement strand
AAAAAAAAAAAAAAATAAAGACAGTCACATGTGCATTGGAAGGTCTTGCCACAGTCCTCTGCATGTTTTTTCTTTTCTTTTTTTTTTTTTTTAAAGATTTTATTTATTTATTCATTTATCCCCCCCTTGCTGCTTGTGCTCGCCGGGTCAGCCAACCACGCCATGCGGGCGGGCCTGCCCTCACCAGGAGGCCCCGGGAACCGAACCCGGGGCCTCCCATATGGTAAACGGGAGCCCTGCTGATTGAGCCACAGCCGCTTCCCCTGCATGTTTTTTCAAGTCCCATTCAGTACCATATGAATTGCTGCACTTACATTTATGCTTCTTTCCAGCGTGGATTTTCATAATGTGCTGTTTTACATGAGAGACCTGAGAAAATGGTCTGTTAAAGTCTCTAGGGCATCCCAATTTCAGTACAGCTTTCAAATCTTTTCTTATTGTTGGATTTACTATGCCATCCTCAGGCGGTGGCTCTTGACCAGGTGCATGTTAAACACGAGGCTGTTGGCAGGATCTTGCCGCAGCCGCGCATGGTGCACAGGATGATGGTATGATGGCCCAGAACAGCTTGCTCCCTGATGGCTGGATCAGTCCCCTGGCAGGGAGGCAGCCCCATCGCCATGGGTCAAGGCAGGCTACCCCTCAGCCGTCTCAGGCGGCTCCCCTGGCGGCCAATAGGAAGCCCGAGCCCAGAGCGGCAGCCTGCTGTCACTGCCTCAAAGGGCCCCATGGCTCCTGAAGGGCCCATTCTGAGTTTCTGTGTATGATATAAGGTAGGAGTCCAACTCCATTCTTTTGATGTGGACATCAGTTGTCCCAGCACAATTTTCTGATAAGGCCATTCTTTCCCCCATTCGATTGTTTTTGACTCTTGTCAAAAGTCAAATTACCATAAATGAGGGTTTATTTCTATTCCATTTATCTACTGAGTTATCCTTATGCCAGCACGGCACTGTCTTGATTACTGTAGTGTTGAATTAAGTTTTGAAATCGGAAAGTGTGAGTATTCCAAATTTGTTCTTTTAAAGACTATTTTTGGCGATTCCAGGTTCTTAGAATTTCTTCATGAATTTTATGAATAAATTGCCAATTTCTACAAAGAAATCAGCTGGGTTTTTGATAGGGATTGGACTGGATATGTATATCTGGGGAATAATGTTCTCTAATCCATGAACATGGGGTATCTTTTTACTTATTTACATCTTTCATCTCTTTCAACAATGTTTTATAGTTTTCAGAGTATAATTCTGCACGTCTTTTTGATGCTGTGATAATGAAATTGTTTTAATTTCATTTTGGGACTATTTGTTCCAAGAGTGCAGGAAAAAAAAACTGGTAATTTTTAAAAAGATTTATTTTATTTACTTGTTGTTTGTGCTCACTCTGCTCTGTTTGCTGTGTGCTGTGTCTGCTCGTCTTCTTTTTTTATTTAGGAGGCACCGGGAACCAAACTCTGGGCCTCCCATGTGGGAGGGAGGCACCCAATCACTTGAGCCTGCTTGTTGTATCTCTCATTGTGTCTCCTCGTTGCATCATCTCGCCGTGCCAGCCCCTAATGTCAGCTTGCTGTCTTGCTTGTCTTCTTTAGCAGGCATTGAAAACCAGACCCAGGACATCCCATATGGTAGGCAGGCACCCAACTGCTCGAGTCACATCCACTTCCTACTGATAATTTTATACTGATCTTCTATCCTGCAGCTTTGGATTTTTTAAATCTCTAATAGTTTTTTGTGGACGCCTTAGGATTTTCTACACACAAGCATGCCATCTTGAAAAGAGAAAGTTTTAATTCTTCCTTTCCAGGGTTGATGCTTTTATTCCTTTTTCTTGACTAATTTTCCTGTCAAGAATCTCCACTACAATTTTGAATAGAAATGGTGAACATGGGCATCCTTGTCTTGTTCTTGCTCTTAGGTGGAAAGCATCCAGTTTTTCACCATTAAGTTTGAGATTAGCCATGGTGTTTTTCATAGATGCCCTTTATCAGGTTCAGGAATTTCCCTTCTATTCCTAGTTTGTTGAGTGCTTTTAAAATGAAGGGGTGTAGGATTTTATAGAAAATATGCAGAGTTTTTTTTGCAGTGTTTAAGATGGTCATGTGATTTTTGTCCTTTATTCTATTGTTATGGTATATTACATTAAAAGATTTTTGGATGTGAAATTAACCTTGCATTCCTGGGATAAATCCCACGTTATCTATTCTCTATGTTGCTGGAGTTGGTTTGCTAGTATTGCTGAGGATTTATACATGTATATTCTTAAGAAATCTTCATCTGTAGTTTTTTCTTGTAATCTTCTGTCTGGTTTTGGTCTCAGGTTAACACTGGCCTGTGAACTGGGAGGTGTTCCATCCTCTTCCATTTCGAAGGAGAGTTTGTAATGAATTGGCATTAATTTTTCTTTAAAAGTTTGTTAGAACTGACAAATCAAGCCATCTGATCTTGGACCTTTGTTTTTGAGCATACTTTTTCATTACTAATTCAATCTCTACTTGTTATAGGTCTGTTCATATTTTTTACTTCTTCTTGAGTCAGTTTTGGTAGTCTGGGTCTTTTTAGGAATTTATTTCATTGAAGTCACTAGTAATGACCCCTCTTTCAATCCTGGTTTTAGTAATTTCATACTTCTCTTTTTTTCTGTCAATCTTGCTAAAGATCTGTTAATTATTTAGAATTTTTGAAAGAACCAACTTACAGTTTTGTGGATTTTCTGTGTTTTTTTCTATTCTCTAATTTTCTGTGCTTATCTTTCTTATTTCCTTCCTGCTCCTAGCCTTATATTTAGTTTGCTCTTCTTTTTCTTAAGGCAAAAGGTTAAGTTATTGATTTGGAATTTTTCTTATTTCTTAATATAGGCATTTGCTGCTATAAATTTCCTTCTAAAGTACAACATGAGTTGCACACCATAAGTTTTAGTATATTGTGTCATTTTCATTCATCTCAAAATATTTTCTAATTTCCCTTGTGATATCTTCTCTGACCCACTGGTAATTTAGGAGTGTGTTATTCAGCTATTCTTAGGTGGAGTGTTCTATAGATTTCTGTTAGGACTAGTTGGTTTATAGTGTTGCTCAAGTTTTCTCTTTTCTTGATGATGTTCTGCCTAGTTGTTCTATCCATTATAAAATGGGTGTACTTAAGTATACAATTATTACTGTTGAATTGTCTGTTTCTCCCTTCATTTCTGTCAGGTTTAATGTCATGTGTTTTGATGCTGTTAATAGATGTGTATGTTTTTATTGTTATATCTTGTTGATTGACTGACCCTTTTATCATTTTAAAATTTCCCTCTTTATCTCTAATAACATTTTAAAAATTTCATTCCATTTTGTCTTTTATCAGCATACCATTCCAGCTTTCTTATTTACACTGCTTGCATGGAATATCTATTTCTAAATCCTTTTTCTACATACTTTTAAAAAGTATGTATCTGTAGACAGCATATAGTTTGTTATTTCCTCCAATCTGATATGCCCCTTTTGATTGTTTAATCCATTCATACATAACATTACTGATATAGAGTTACGTGTGCCATTTTACTTTTTAATATCTTGTGTCTTTTTCAGTTTCTCTATTCCTTTATACTACAGATATTAGATTTCTGAAATACACTGTCATTTAAAATTTTTATTTTGCCGTTTCTTGCTATTATACAGAAATATAACCAATGCCTCATAAAATGAAATTCAAAGTGTTTTTGTATTCTCTGAAGAGTGCATATGAATGGTGTTATTTCTTCCTTAAACATAAGAAATAATTCATCACTGAAACCATCTGGGCCTGGAGTTTTCTTAGTGAGAAAGGTTTTCAATTACAATTCAATTTTTATAATAGATACAAGGCCATTCATATTTTCTACATCTTTTTGCATTTAGCATATTGTTTCTTCACTTCAAAAAAGCTTCAAATTTGTTGGCATAAAGTTCTTCATTACAATCTCAAATTATATTATAAATTTCTGCAAGTCCTTCATTTTTGACAATGGTGATGTCTTTTCTCTTTTTTACTTGATTATCTTTGCTAGAGACATCAATTTTATCAATACTTTCAAAGCACTTTTGGTCTTGATCATTTTCTATTGTACATAATGTTCTATTTCAATCACTTTCTGCTGACATTGTAACTATTTCCTCCCAATAGTGCCTTTTTGCTAACTCTGGATTTAAAGCTATAAATTTTCCTCTAAGCCCTGCTTTAGTTGAGTCCACAAAGTTTGATATATCCTATCTTAGTTAACATCTGGTTCAAAACATTTTTATTGTGATTTCTTTTTTGAACTGTGATTTTTTTTTTTTTTTTAGAAATGTACTGATTAATTTCCAGCCAACTGCATAATTTCTAATTATCTTTTCGCTACTGAACAGCCTAATTCCACTGTGATCAGAGAACAGCCTCTGAATGATTTAAATCTTCCAGTGTTTGTTGAGGTTTGCTTTATAACTCATTACACAAATTTTTTCAAAGCTCCTGGAACAGAACATGTATTCTGTTGGCATAGTATTATATATATGTTAACAGATCAAATTTCTTAATTGTGTGGCTGAAGATCTTCCAGCAAATTGAGAGAGAAGTGTTAGAGTCACCCACTATGATTGTGGATTTAACCATTGTTTTTTTCTTTATATACTTTCAAGATGTGAGTATATGCTAATTCAATATTTTTCTCTCTCTCTATTCCTGATGGATTGTTCTTCCTCATCTCTCTCTAGTAATGCTTTTTGCCAAGATACTATCATCATATATTATAAACACTCAATAACGTGCAATTCCTGTTACTTTTAAAAACACACTAACTTAATTTTTAATTCTGTTTAAACTAAAAACTTTTTTTTAAAAAAGTGTTTTGTTTTGTTTTTTAAAGACTTAATCTAAGCTAGGTTATATAACTTTTTCAAGGTAACATAGTTGAGAGCCAATATTTGAACCCAGGGTTTTAAGACTCAAGGAAATATCTCATTAAAATCACAAATTATATTAGGTATTATGAAGAGACAGGGCTGTTTAAGTGGGTATATGGTAGTCAACAAAATGACAATGCATCTTTTTACTAAGTGTGGTCCATGGACCAGGAATATGGTATCACCTGAGTACTATTCGAATTTTGCCTGAACTTTAAGAGTTTATCAATGTAATCACATAAAATGAAGCAGTATAAAGTACTTATAGTGAAAAACAGTAGTTGCTTGCCAGTATTCTTTAATGCCTAATCGCAATCATTTTTAACTAGTTTTAACTAAAAAAAAAAAACAAAATAAAACAAAAACCCTCCATGCTTTAAATTAATCCACTCACACTAATATATCTTGAATTACCTGTTTTAGTCATTTTCTGTCAATTTCCTACAATTACAAATGAGAATTTACCTCTTTTCTATATCCCATATGCCTCATATAGCTCGTCACATTTTTAGTTAAATCAATATGTAAGTTATAGGTAAATATTCTCTATATAGCCAGGTAAGAGTATCATGAGTGCATTACCTTTCTTATACAACATTTTGTTTTTCCTGGAGCTATCAATTACCTCAAGTTTTTCCTCCTAATTTCCTATAAACCCATTCTTAATATCTTCTACCCCTTTAAGGTTAAATTTAAAGATCATCTCTTCAAGAAAGCCTTCTCCAAGAGATCTACTTCCTCATTTCAATATCCCACTACAAATACAGAGTTTTAATCATGAACTTTGAGGACAGAGATGCTTTTTATTTTTATACCCTGAACAGAATGTTGTTCATATAGAAGTGTTCATAAATGCTTAAATATTCACTTATAAAGATGAACCTCTGGAAAGCCACCCAAAATTATTCTCTCAGTAATAAAGATTACCAGAACAGACCTCAGCAACTTTTATCCTGACCCTAGCTATAGCTCTATACACAGCAGAGGCACAGAGCTTTACTGATGGAAATGACCACATTAGTGGGTACATATAGTGCCTCTATATAATTAATGGTTAAATCTAGTAGGATCTACATAAGCATCTCTTATATCCATAAAAATTTTATCAGGAGTTCAAAAATTCAAATTATATCTGATTATCTACTCTCTTTCCATAAAGCAGTGGTTATTTATCTCTAGATAGTGCCTAACCGTAATTTTTTTCCTTTTCCTACCCAGATTGGTAAAGCTGAAGAAGGGTAAGGAGTTACTGAGTCTATAGCAATGAATTTTAAAAATATGGGTCCAGGTTTAATTAAGCTTCCGAAGGCAGAATAAGTATCTAAAATACATAAGAATGAGACAATATGAAATAAAATAATAAGGTTTTTTGTATTTTATATTTAATATAATCTAGCTCAATTTAATGAGAACTAATACTCTATTGCGCATTTAAAATTATAAAGTTTATTTTTACTTTTAACAAATACCCAATATTTTACTTAAAATTTGATTACATCAAATGAAATACATCTGTACCCATCCAATATAAGGCAAACATGCAGGGCATGAAATAGTTTCCTACCAAAACTTCAAGTTAGTAAGAAGCAAAAAAAATACAGTAAAATTGAAGGTTGAAGTGAAGTCAATAAAGTAAACAGAGCAGAAAATTCAAGATATACCTAGATACACCAGTTCTTAAAACAGGCAAACCATTTCCAATAGGACACTCCTTATGCATTTCTGTTGAGGCAGAAGTCAATCTTAGGGTGTGCAGATTAGACTCAGAGTTAAGATGCTTCATTTCTGCATTTTCAATAGCCTTCCTGTGATATAAATTATCTTTTTCTTGAATGTTCTTCCCCATTTGTTTTGCAGACAGTTTAATAGCTGTTATGCCGCAGGTCATTTACCGGCTACAAGTAAATATATTACAAATCATAATGAAAATAGTATTAAATTCCAATCTAGAAATACAGTTTAAGTGGCTATGACAATTTCTCTAATGTGAATTATTCAGCACAATTGCCTTTCTCAAGATCTTGACCATATATATGTCTTTAGATTAGAAAAGAAACTACAACATCATAAAGCAATCTTCTTAGAAACATCAACACAGTAACACGGAAAGGGGGCAGTTTTCTCAGAGTATAGCTGGGTTTTAGGCATAGAGACAATGCAAAATAATCATCGCTTACGCTATATTAGACACATTCTTGAAGTTGCATACCAAAATCGGAGAAAGCAAGTGATAGTGGAGGAACGATAAGGAAAAACGGTCTGATGTTTGGGATTTGTTTATACAAAGCCATAAAAATGAACGTCTGCCTCAATAAAAGAGAACCACCTCAAAAGCTTCTACATCAAAAAATATCTTTTTTCTGCATGGCTTTCATCATTAAATCACAGCATCCCTACATAAAATGTTTGTGCCCCAGATTCCTTCATTAAAACGCATTTTAGCACAATACTCAGAATTTTACGTTATCCCTCATGTTCTAGTAGCAGTTTCATTACCAAAAAGTTTCAAAAAGTTTCTCCGCCTCTTGGTGGCAAAAAAAAGCAACCTAGGTTCTTCAGATATGTATGACTAGATATCTACCTCAAGGAAATTTGGCGCATGAATTTAAAAAACGACTGGGATCTAAGTTCTACTCTTTAACTTGAAAAAGTGTACCGGACAAGACCAAGGCTTTTACTTACTCTTCCTGGAAAACAAAAACAAAAACACCACTAAGGCAACTTCCCTCCGCAGTTCCGACCGCCCCCCGGTCCGCTTCAACCGGGAGCCGCTCGCCACTTCCACCGCGCGCCGCTCGAAACGCGGGCGTAGACGCGCGCGTCCTTTCGCCCCACGCCGGCGTCCTCCCGGCTAGGTCGGAGCCCCAGAAACTCCGCCGACTTCTTTTCACTCAGTCCGGGCGCAACCGGCCTGCCGGCCTGTCGCTTCTCAGACCTCCTCGGGCGGCCTTCAGGAAGACGCGCTGCGACCGCGGAGACGCAGCCCAGCTAACCGCCGCCCACGACGGCCCTAACGTACCTAGAGCGACGCTGCGCCGCCCCCGCCGTCACCGCCGCCACCGCCAGCACGGCCAAAGCCACATCCGGGCCGGCTCGCTCGCCGGACCTTCGGCGGCCCACAACCGCCTTGCACAACGACGCCGGGGGAGAACCCTCTGAGGAGGCCTTTCTCCGCCTACCTCCAGCCCAATGGCAGCGCGAACGGGCGGCCTCTCGGCCAATCAGAGACGACCAGGTAGGTGTGGGCGGGGCGAAGGGCGGGCGGGAAGTGGAAGGTGGCTGAGGCGCGCGGCTTGGCTGCGTTTGCCAGCGCTTTTTCCCGGCTGGCTCGTGGCCTTGTCAGCTCGCCCTGCGGAGCGCCTGAGCTAGGCCTTTGTTTTGAGTGACTCGAGCTTCGAAAGTCCTTCTTTATGAATAAATTGAGAAGGAAGTAAAACAGTATCAGGAAGTTCCCAGTAGAAAAATCCTCTAACAATTGCGGTTGGGGAAAAACCCGGGTGCCCATCCGGGTCTGAAAAGAATCAGCACATCATGCTCCAAAGATCAACCACTCCCCCTCCCTGCTGGAACGCTAACGGCAAACATCGGCTTCTGGAACTGCCTGCTTGCTTCGCTCATAACCTTATATAGAAATATATATGTTCAAACCAATCCTGCCTTTTGACGCGCGGGAAAGGAATCTATAAAAACTGCAGTCTCCCGACATTGGGCGCGACTCTCACTAGGGAGTACGCCCCTGCCGGTAATAAAGGTTTCATTAAATTTTCTCCTAGGAGTCGTTATTTGCATGAAGTGTTCCACTTCATTTGGAGGCCCCAACGAGATAGACCGGAGCCGGCCACACTGAGGCTTCCAGGGGAAGGCCTCTGAGAGACGTTCCTCAGCCCCAGTAGGTCCTTAGTCTGGCCAGAAACTCCAGGGGAGATTAATAATTCAACCTAAGAAACCGCCAGGTCTGTTCTGTTTCGGTAAGTCTAGATCCAGGGGAGGCCATTGGGCTGCTGGACGCGGAGCTACTCCCTCGGCCTGGCCACCGGGTGAGACGTCACCCGGGGCCTCAGAATAGGCTCAAGGTTCGTGTGTCTGTGTGTGTGGCCAGCTGTCTGTCTGTAACATTTCTGCTCAGTTTCTGTTATGTGCTTCTCTTCTTTGTTGCTGTGGGTCAATCCTCCTCTTGTCCTACCACATCCCTTGCCTGTTTTCTAAAGAACTTTCATGAATTCAAGAAGGCAGCGGCTGGATATGGAGCCAAGGTCAACCCGGGGATCCTCAGAACCCTTTGCGAATTGGAGTGGCCCACCTTTGGTGTGGGCTGGCCATCTGAAGGAACTACGGACCTCCCAACAGTCTACAACATTCAGAAAGTCATCTATGGCAAACCTGGTCACCCGGACCAGATTCCTTACATTGATGTGTGGATAGATCTTCTTACAGACCCTCCCAAGAAACTAAAAATTTTTCTTGCAGGACAAGGGTGTTCGGCCCAGCCAGAGCCTCAACTTCCATTGAAAGCCCCCGTTAAGAACCCCAGTCCTTCGGTCCTGCAGAATGCTCCTGATGAACCCCACCCCTTACCTACCTACCCCCCAAGCTACCCCTCGCCCTCCTTCCTCTGCCTCCTCTCCATCCACTTCCTCTCCTCCCCCTCTATCCCAGTCACCCACAGACAATCTCTACCCTCCACTCCCCACACCCGCTGATACCTCTCTAACCAGCCCCCCCCCCCATGCAAAGGGGCACCCAGTATCAGGCTTCTGCAGCTCCCCGCAACTCGCCTGACCCAGTCCTCTTATTACCCCTCCACCAAGCAGGTCCAGGCCTGGGTGACGATGGTCTCCCGTTTATGGTGTATGCCCCCTTTTCATCTACAGACCTGTATAACTGGAAAAATCAAAATCCACTGTTCTTGGAAAAACCCCAAGGCTTGATTTCTCTCCTAGAATCTATCTTCTTCACCCATAACCCCACCTGGGATGACTGCCAGCAACTGTTACAGGTCCTTTTCACCTCGGAGGAGAGAGATGTATCCAGAGGGAGGCTGTGAAAACCATCATGGGCCGGGACAGCCAACCTACTACTGACCCTATCCAAATAGAAACTGTGTTCCCCTCGACCAGACTGGAATTACAATCGGGATCAAGGTAAGGAGGCTCTCAAGCGGTTTCACCAGACTCTCCTACGTGGCCTTCAAGCTGCCGCCAGAAAGCCAACGAATCTTTCTAAGGTGAGTGAAACTACCCAAGAGCCTAATGAGTCACCCTCTGCCTTTTTAGAGCGTCTAATGGAGGCCTATAGAAATTACACCCCTATAAACCCCAAGGCACCTGAAAACCATAGGGCCATAAATATAGCATTTGAATCACAGTCTGCTCCTGACATTGGAAAGAAATTGCAAAGGCTAGAGGGGTTTGAAGGGAGGCTATTATCTAAACTAATGGAGGTGGCGCAGAAGGTGTATAACAATAGGGAAGATGTGGATACTCTAAAAACCAAAAAAGTGGCTAAAGTCCTGCTGAGCACAATGGTGACAGAAAGCGCTAGGGCCTCTTCCTCCCATGGATTCTCCGGGAACCAGAAAAAGCCAAGGCAGGGTAGACCAGGATTACAAAAAGACCAGTGCGCTTATTGCAAAGAAAAGGGACACTGGAAAAATGAATGCCCCCAACGCCGGGCAGACCCCAGCCCAGCCCTGCAGTTGCTAGACTGACAGGGCCAGGGCTCCCCAGGCCCCTGGGAGCCCATGGTGAAACTAACAGTGGGGGGCAGCCCAATTAACTTCCTGGTTGATACGGGGGCTACGTACTCTGCCCTGAAATCAGAACCTGGCCCCTTTGCAACTGAACATACTTTGGTTCAAGGAGTCACCGGGAAAATACACTCTTATCCCTGGACCACCTCCTGGACCATTAATCTTGGATCTGGGACTGTTACCCACTCTTTCCTTGTTATGCCCGACTGTCCCTACCCCCTGCTGGGGCGAGACTTGGTACGAAAATTGAAAGCCACCATCTCCTTCCAGAATGGGGAAACGAAACTAAAGTTCGGCGCTCAGCCCCAGACTCTCCTAGTAACCTGCCCCATCTCCGAAGAATATCTCCTAACAGGCCTTGGGACACTGCCAATGGCTAGTCAGTTGCTGCAAGAGTTCCAGCACCTGGTTCCGGGAGTCTGGGCCGAAACAAACCTCCCCGGGCTGGCTCGGCACCAGGCCCCGTGGTGGTGCAACTACTCAGCACATCTCTCCCCATCCGGGTACACCAGTATGCAATCAGTCACAAGGCCAGGACTGGGACTGAAAAACACATCAACTGTCTACTCGATGCAGGCATTCTTGTTCCCTGCCAGTCCCTGTGGAACACCCCCTTACTTCCTGTGCAAAAGCCAGAGAGCATAGACTATCGGCCGGTACAGGACCTTAGGGAAGTAAATAAGGGGGTTGAAACAATACACCCCACCGTCCCTAACCCGTACATGCTTCTAAGCCAACTCCCTCCAGAACATACTACCTACTCTGTCCTGGATCTAAAAGATGCATTCTTTTCTATATCTTTGGCACCGGTTAGCCAACCTGTCTTTGCTTTTGAAGACCCTCGGCCCGAGGGAAGCAGGCAGCTAACATGGACCAGACTTCCCCAGGGATTCAAAAACTCCCCCACCTTGTTTGGGGAGGCTCTGGGGCGGGACTTGTCCCCCTTCAGGGAGCAGCATCCAAGTATTACCCTACTCCAGTAGGTAGATGACCTCCTCCTAGCTGCACCGGACTTGGACTCATGCAAAGCGGCAACTCTCAGCCTACTCAAAGCCTTGGTAGAAATGGGATGTTGTGTATCCACCAAAAAGGCTCAGCTCTGCTCCCACTCCGTAACATATCTGGGATACATCTTAGAAAAAGGGGAGCGGCGACTTTCACACGACAGGATACAAGCTGTATTGGGCATCCCTGCACCAACCTCAAAACGACAGGTACACGAATTTCTTGGTACAATGGGATATTGCAGACTGTGGGTCCCCGGATTTGTGGAAATTACTAAGCCCCTTTACACTGCCATGGCAGGCAAGGGAAGTGACTTGTTGTGGGCCAGAGAGCAGCAGGAAGCTTTTGAATGCCTGAAGACAGCTCTGGTGAGTGCCCCCGCCCTCGGGTTACCTAACCTGTCCAAACCCTTTCATCTATTCATTGGTGGAAGTCGCGGGGTTAGCAAAGGAGTCTTAACCCAGTCCATTGGGCCTTGGCGCCGACCAATAGCATACCTCTCAAAAAGCTGGATTACATAGCAGCCGGGTGGCCCAACTGCCTAAGAGCCGTCAGGGCTACTGCCCTCTTAGTTAAGGAAGCCTCCAAGTTAACCTTTGGCCAGAATCTGGTGGTAACGGCCCCACATTCGGTGGAATCCCTTCTCCGCAGTCCCCCAGACCGCTGGATATCTAATGCCAGAATCACGCAATGTCAAGTTTTATTGCTGAACCCCTCCTCTGTGACATTCTCAAAAATGGAGGCTCTAAATCCAGCCAGCCTGCTCCCTAACTCTAGTGCTCCCCCGGTGGCCCACAACTGCTGACACTTGCTGAAAACCCTGACCGGGCTACTTCCAGATCTCACTGATGTGCCATTGCCTGAGGCTTCCCATAATCTCTACGTAGATGGCAGCAGTTTTGTTAAAGACGGAGTCCCTTATGCAGGAGCAGCAGTAGTAGAGACCACCCAAAACTATATAGGCTCAATCCTTAAGCCATGGCACCTCCGCCCAATGGGCCGAATAATAGCCCTTACCCAAGTGCTAAGGTGGGCAATAGGCCGAACTGTCAATATTTAAACGGACAGTCGTTATGTTTTTGCTACAGCCCATGTACACGGTACACTGTACCAAGAGCGAGGATTCCTAACATCTGAAGGAAAAGAAATTAAAAATGGGGCTGAAGTCTTAGCACTATTAGAAGCCATTTGGTTCCCTGACCAAGTAGCCATTGTTCACTGCAAGGGACATCAGAAGGGAAATTCCCCGCAGGCTGAAGGCAACTGACTAGCAGATGAAGTCGCGCAAACTGCCGCTTTCCTACCGGTCGCCCCTGTCCATAATGTTCCTGACAGTCCCCAGCCGGGAGCCCCTGATAATGTGCTATTCTCTGGAAGACGTCAAACAGGGGGAAAGTCTAAGAGCTAAAATTTCCCCAGAAGGTTAGTTAGTCCTGCTTGATGGCAGAACATATCTACCTGAAGCCATGGGGAGACAATTGGTCAAAGACTACACGACACCACGCACATGGGCAGCACCAAATTAATAGAACTAATAAAAAGAGACTTTTATTTCTCAGGCTTGTCTAAAATCAGCAAAAGTATCATGTCAAGATGCGAAGTCTGCGCCAGAGTAAATCAAAGAGGAGGTGCCCAAGTTCCAGTGGGAACTAGGCTCCGAGGGATGGAACCGGGAGAGCACTGGGAAATAGACTTTACCGAAATAAAGTTGGGAAAATATGGATATAGGTATCTCCTGGTGCTGATAGATACATTTTTGGGATGGGTGGAAGCCTACCCGACTAAAAACGAAACAGCCACGTAGTAGTAGTAGTTAAGAAGTTGATAGCAGAAATCACTCCGATATTTGGGCTTCCCCTTAGAATAAGGTCATATTATGGTCCAGCCTTCATAGCGCAGGTGACTCAACAATTGGCTAAAGCCCTGGGTATAAATTGGAAACTGCACTGTGCATTTCGGCCCCAAAGTTCGGGACAGGTTGAACTGCTCTGGAGTCTGGTGAAAACTGGGTGAGTCTCCTTCCTTTTGCCCTCCTTAAAGCCAGATGTACCCCCTATGTGCAGGGCATTACACCCTATGAAATATTATTTGGCAGACCCCTACCCCTGTTGCCCAAGTTGGGGCTAGAAAAAAATATCTGAATATGACAACCAATATCTTTTCTCTACTCTAAAGGTGCTGGACCAGATTAGAAAAATGGTCAATTGGATGGTCCAAGAAACCCATCTCCCTTGTCCAAGTACTAACCCTCCTTTATTTCAGGTGGAGCCTGGAGATCTGGTCTGTGTTCAGAAGCTCCAGTCTGGAACACTCGAGCCGCAGTGGATGGGCCTGAAGGAAGAAACAAGGAGCCAGATAAACTTAGATAGGAAAAAATTTTAAATAGTTTGGAAGATTTATTTCAAACTCAGTGTAAGGTTAATGCATTTCCTGTCTCCACTGATGTTTCCCCTCCTGAGGATACCTCCACTGATGATTCACAGTATAAGACATGCCGTAACTGTTTTAAATTTCCCGGTGATGCATATTTGAATGAGACTCCGGTATCCACTTCTAGCATTGCTTCCCCTGATGCCTTATTGTTCCCTATTACTAGACAACCTTTCCCTCTGAATTCCCAATATCCTCAAGGTGGTGTTAATGTTTCCCATGACCCTATCTCAAATTATTGAGCCCGAATTTGCCTTATGTACAGGGTCTCTTGGGTTCATATGCTAATGAAATTTTAATGATCCCAATTGATTGGGAAACTTTGGCTAAAACTGTACTAGAAGCTGGTCAATATTTATAGTTTAAATCTTGGTGGAGGGATGAGGCAGAACAAATAGCCCATGCAAACGCGGTGTGGAATCTGCCTGGAGCCACTTTTGACGAACTTACTGGGACCCGTACAGCTGCTCCTTTGCATGCTCAGGCCCAACTGGGAAATACTGCTTTAGATCAAATAAAAGATATTTGCTTACGGGCCTGGTCCAAATTATATTCCTCTGGTGAAGTTGATAAAGTTTTTACAAAAATAACTCAAGGCCCAAACGAACCATATACTGATTTTTTGGCTCGTCTTCACGACGCCATTCGCAAGGTAGTTACTCATGCAGAAGCTCAGTCTGTTTTGCTGCTTACGTTGGGATTTGAAAATGCTAATGCGGGTTGTCAAAAGGCATTATTACCAATAAAACAGAAGGGAGGTACTATTGAAGACTACATATGTGTATGCCATGATGTGGGCTCTGGTACCTTTAATGCCAATTTATTAGCTTCAGCTTTTTTGCAAATGACTAAGGCTGGAAAATCCATTGCTAGATGTTATAAGTGCGGAAAGACAGCTCATTATAAGTGGGATTGTCGTTGGCAAATGAAGAGTACCCCCATAGTATCTAAAGGTCAATCTTCCGCTATGGCGCCAGGGGTATGTAGACATTGTGGCAAGGGTAAGCATTGGACTAATGAATGCTGTTCCCTTAAAGATAAATTTGGTAATATCATTTCTGAGAGAAATTCGGGAAACGGAACAACGGGCCTGGCCCCGGGGCCCGAAACCAAAAACGGGCACTTTTTGACCCGGGCACTTTTTGATTCACCAATATCCAGTCAGCTCCGGTCAGGAACATCAGGTACTCAATTCCCGAGAGGAGGATTGAAAGTACAGAATTTATTTCATGCTACGCAGGATAGTGCTGCATTGGACATACCTAATCCCTATACTTCCGACACAAGGCATTGTTCAAATTCCCACAAATATTTATGTCCCTTTGCCATCAGGAACCGTGGGGTTGATTATTGGATGCAGTAGCTTGACTATGAAAGGGGTGCAAGTTCATTTGGGAATTATAGATGCTGATTATGAAGGTCAAATTTATATTATGATGTCTGTGTCACAACCTCATACCTTTTCGCCTGGGGAGCGCATCGCTCAGATATTACTCTTGCCCTATCGACAGGGTAGGGCTTCATCAGAAAAAAAAACGGGCGGCTTTGGAAGTACTAACCATCAAGTTTTTTGGCAGACTTTCATCAAGCAGGATCGTCCCACTATTCAGGTTGTTTTTGAAGATGGTATTACTATTTCCGGATTAGTGGACACAGGAGCCGATGTTTCCATCGTTGCTGCTGTGCAATGGCCGCAGCATACTGTGAAAGCAACTTTTGTAGGACTTGGCTCACTAAATGAGATTGGCCAGGCCCCCACTCCTATCCGGTGTTATGGCCCTGATGGACAAGAGGCGAAAATCCAACCCTTTACAGCTCCCATTTCACTTACCCTCTGGGGACGTGATTTATTGCAGCAATGGAGAGCTACTTTAACTATTCCAACTATTTCCACTCCCGCCAAGCAGATTTTATTAAATATGGGATTTAACCCCCTTTTAGAAACAAAGCGTGACCACAAGGCAGTTCAAAGACAACCTGGAGACCACAGGGGATTGGGTTATACAAGCTTACAGGATTTAGAATAGGGGCCACTGTTCGTCATTATGCTCTGCCGTTAAAATGGAAAACTGATAAACCAATATGGGTAGAACAGTGGCCCTTAATGAAAGAAAAAACAGAAGCTTTACACCAACTTGTTGCAGAGCAGTTACAGAGTTACAGTTAAGACATATTGAACATACCACTAGTCCTTGGAATTCCCCTATTTTTGTCATAAAGAAAAAATCAGGGAAATGGAGAATGCTTACTGATTTAAGAAAGATCAATGAAATAATTCAACCTATGGGCACACTTCAGTCAGGATTACCTAACCCCGCGTTAATGCCTAAAAATTGGCCCTTGATAGTCATAGATTTAAAAGATTGTTTTTACACCATCCATTTGCAGCCGTCAGATTGTGAAAAATTTGCATTTACAGTACCTGAGTTTAATAACGCATCTCCTACTCAGCGGTACCAATGGAAGGTATTGCTGCAGGGTATGTTGAACAGTCCCACTTTATGCCAGCATTTTGTACAACAACTGCTTGACAAACTTAAAAGGAAATATCCATCATTATTATGTTATCATTATATGGATGATATTTTACTAGCACATGAAAATAAGCAACAATTACAGCTAATCTTTATGGATGTACAAAAATTTTGTAAAGCATATGGCCTTGTTATCGCCACGGAGAAAATGCAGTTTTCTACTGCCTGGAAATACTTGGGTTATGGATTAGATGAACAAACTATTCGACCGCAAGAGGTGGAAATTAGGAAGATACTTTACAAACCTTAAATGACTTTCAAAAGTTGTTAGGAGATATTAATTGGCTTTGGCCTAGTTGTGGTATTCCTAATTATATGCTTCAACATTTATTTAAAACACTAGAGGGTGATTCTCAATTAAATAGTCATCGTATTTTAACTCCCGAGGCTTTGCAGGAATTAACTATAATTGAAAATATCATCCATGAGGCACAATTGCAACGTATTGACTCTTTTGAGCAATTACATTTACTGGTTATTCATACTCTTTTTTCCCCTACCGGAATTTTAACACAGGCTGACCATATTATTGAATGTATTTTTTAACCTAATGAACAGTCAAAATTATTGGAAACTTATTTAAATAAAATGGCAAAAATTATAATAAAAGGTCGTTTACGCTTACGACAACCATGTGGAATAGAAGAAATAATTTTACCTCTTACAAAAAGAGAAATATATCAAGCTATTTTGTTAAATGAGTCTTGGCAGATAACTACCAGTGACTATTTTGGCATATTGGATAATCATTTTCCTAAAATTAAACTTTTCCAATTTCTGAAATTACAAAATTGGATATTACCTAAAAAGGTTGTCGATTCCCCAATTCCAGAAGGGTAAACGTATTTTACTGATGCCAATAAATTTGGGGTAGTAGGTTATTGGTCCCCACAACATGCTAAGACTGTTCAAAGCCCATTTACATCAGTGCAAAAGGCAGAATTGTTTGCAATTGTATTGTTATTAACTGACCGACAAATCGCTCTTAATATTGTTACAGATTCACAATATTGTTATGCTGTAGTGAAACATATAGAAACTGTTCATATTCCTTTATCAGATTCAGAATTTATTTCGTCAACTACAAAATTTAATTTGGCAAAGACAGTATCCTCTCTATATCACTCATATACGAGCACACACTACATTACCTGGCCCTCTTACTGAAGGTAATCGATGCATTGATTCCCTCGTCGGAACTGTTCAATCTGCTCAATTGGAACATGATCAATTTCACACCAATGTGAAATTCTTAAAACATTCCCATTCTATTACTTGGGCACAAGCTCGAATGATAGTTCGAAATTGCGCCCAATGTCAAGCCATTCATGTACCTTCCTTGCCTCCTGGTGTAAACCCTCATGGAGATACTATTAATCACATTTGGCAAATGGATGTTACTATCTTTCCTCAATTCGATAAATTAAAACATATTCATCATTCTGTAGATACTTATTCTTCTCTGTCCTGGGCTACAGCCCTCCCTACTGAAAAGAGTGACAGTGTCAACACTCACTTATTGGAAGCATTTACACACATGGGCGTTCCAAAAATTATCAAAACGGATAATGCTCCTGCATATGTTTCACTCAAATGTAGGACGTTCTTTCACAGTTAAAATATTACTCATGTGACGGGTATTCCCTATAACAGTACAGGTCAAGCTATCATTGAGCGTAAAAACAGAACTCTGAAGGCTATGCTTGAAAAACAAAAAGGGGGAGACTATGTGGATACCCCCAAGCGAAGACTACGAAAGCCTTGTACACACTCAAGTTTTTGAATGAGGATGCAAATGGTTGCACACCAACGAGTAAACATTGGCCTGGGGAAAAATTACAACCATTAGAGCAGCTTGTTTTGTACTTGAATTTGGAAACTAATCAATGGGAACTGGCAACTGTTATCCACTGGGGCCGTGGCTTTGCTTATATTTCTACAGGTACAGTGAAGGTGTGGGTTCCAGATAAAAAAAAAAAAAATTACGTCATGAACCCTCAACAGTCCATGGATGAAGAAATGAAGGAGGTGATATGCGGGGTGGAAGGAATAAATCTTAATAAAACCTGAAATACTTTCATGTTTCCTACTAAGAGGACTGAAAAAGCTGCAACACCTACGTGGGGGCAATTAAAGAAATTGACCCAAGAGGGAGAGGTGATGGTGAGACGTCAAGGAGCACCTTTCAACCCTGAAACTGTGTTTTTGGCCATGCTAGCCATTACTACCATATGGGTAAGTTGGGGTCATAGTGATGGCAATTATACATATTGGGCCTACATACCTAATCCACCTCTACTAAGAGGTATGTCCTGGACAGATCCTCCAATTGTGGTTTATAATAATTTGTCCGATTTCCTGGGCCATTTGACACCCGTGGGCCGTTGAAGCCTGAGGAGGAAGGAAAATTGATAAGTAATTACTCTACAGCAGTGGAAGGCATGCCCATATGTTTTGGAGAGGGGGATCATTGTTTAAAAATGCATTATCAATTATGGTTAAGTATTGGGAAAAATGGTACCCATAATCACCATTCCATATATGCACTTGACGCACAAGGATTTAGAGGCAATATTTCTCAGAATGAAATTCCTATAACTGTGGGGGTTCCCGTGTGCCAGATTCCTTATGTGTATGCTGACAGTCCTGTATTTCCATGGACTGTGTGTCATGGCTCAGAACCACGAGTGTTTATTAATAATTCCTATGGAATCGTCAATGATTGGAGCCCTGAGGGCTCTGCTCGTGGAAAGGGCCAGCCATTCGACCTGAAATGGCATAAGGAGAACCAAAGCATAAGTACACATGCAAATGATTCCATTATCTGGCATGGGGGAGGATTTACACCGCCTAATCCTTTCAGGATGGGACATCCCACTCAACCGCATCTGTGGAAATTAGCTTTGGCTTTTCACTCTGTTAGTTCTTGGCGAGGGCACATTTCAAATATAAGTACCAACTATACTCTTAACTTTACTCGTAATAATACAGAATGGGCTAGGGCTTGTGTGCGTCTTCCTTATGTTTTATTATTGGGTAATATTACTTGGAATAGTAGTAATGAGGCAATAGAATGTCTGAACAGCTGCTCTTTATATACATGTATTAACAGCTCTATTAGTTTCCCCAATACCTCTAGTCTTTACATCTTAAGAGCAAGAATTGGAATATGGTTACCTGTGCAGATGAATCGAGAATGGCAGAATACTCCAGTTATGGGGATATTGACTTCAATATCTAAAAGATTGTTGAAAAGGGCAAGAAGATTCGTGGGAGTGTTAATAGCTGTAATTATGGGTATTATAGCCATAACAGCAACAGCGGCCACTGCAGGAATAGCCCTTCAACAAGGAGTGCAAACTGCTGACTTCGTGCGAACATGGCAACAAAACTCAGAACAGTTATGGGGAACTCAAAGACAAATAGATTCAGAAATACATGAGAAACTAGCGGACCTAAGACAAACTGTTATTCTGTTAGGAGATCAGATTCAAGCTATGAAATTACAAATGAAAATGAAATGTGATTGGAATCAAACATCTTATTGTATTACTCCTGTGCTTTACAATGCAACTGAGTTTCCTTGGGACTCGGTGAAAAAACATCTTCTGAATCATGATAATTTAACTGAGGAAATCCTATACTTGCAACAGAAGACACATCAGACATTTGAAAAACAATTACAAGTTATGACTGGGGACCAGATTTTGGAAGGTTTAATGAATGGGTTAGAACAATTGCATCCTAAACAATGATTACATTGTTTATCAGGATCTGTTATGTTCATATGTATAACTGTATTAATATTGTGTTTTCTATATTGTTTAATCTGCAGAAGATCCCGACAACTTAACCAATTAATGCACCAGCAGTCTGCTACAGCGCACATCATGCTATTTCAACTAAAAAATAAGGGGGAAATGAAGGAAGAAACAAGGAGCCAGATAAACTTAGATTGAACCCGAAAACCGGAACACATTCTTGGAACTGAACACAGTTCCTTGGATTAGAAAAGAAAACAGGATGTGAAGACCAAGGCCCTTAGGGCAAGGAACTATGTTTGTACTTATGTTTCTTGGTAGACTGCCAGAAAAAGAAATGTCTTGCTGAAATAAGGACAAAACAGATTGTGGGCAAGGTTAAGCTATTTTGAGAACAATAAACACTGCTGTAAGCTGAATAAAAGAGAGGGTCACAGTAACCTCAGGGCTGTTTTGCCTGAGCGAGCTGCAGCCCTCGGCTTCACATACATCAACTTGTCTGACTCTTCCTTTGCGCCTCACATTGACAACACCGGCCCATATGTGATGATCCTCACAACACCCACGGCAGTAAAAGTCGCAGGGAAAAGGCACTGGATACATGCATCCCAGCTAAAAGTCGTCAGGTCCGGAACGGAAAACTCAAAAGCAGGAAAGTGGACAGTCACCAGGACAGAAAACCCTTTAAAAATCAAGATTCGCCAGACAAGTTAAAACTAAGGGTGGGGAAGCAGGGGGGAAAATAACAATGCCCTGGCAAAGGAGTTTGCTGTCCCTCCTGGTTACTAGCATTTGCGCTAGTAGCGGCTTTCCGTTAACCTCTTATTACTGGAGCATTACCAGAACCGAAGACAGGAAGGTTCTAAATGCTACTCAGACTACCAAGAAAAATCCTACCCTCTCTTTCAATTTATGTTCCCTCCTCGGAGAAGAATATCACGTAAAGCCAAACAGCTCACGTCCCTTTACAAGCTCTTTTACAAGTTGGAGATGTGGAAACCAGAAATTAGAAAAAGGACTAGCTCAGGTTCCGTTCTATGTCTGCCCCGCAGACGGGCCCCCAGAAAGCAGTACTCAAGGACAGTACCACTGTGCCCAAAGGGGTTGCGAAACCTTAGCCCCATGGACTTCCAAAGATGCTGCTATCAGCCTCAATAGGGAAGCAAAGCCCCAGAACACAACTATAGGGCCCGGTAACTCCATCCACATCCATTTTAGTAATGGGCTTGATGATGTCTGGGAGGGGTTAAAACATGGGGCCTCAGGCTTTATGTAACTGGTCAAGACCCCGGAACTGAGTTCACCATCCAGTGAGGTATTCTTAAACCCCCTCCACCTAATCCAGTTGGCCCCAACCGAGATGTTTTCCTTAATTCAGAATCGGAAACTCCACCCAAAAATGAACCAGAAAACCTAAACTTCCCCAACCAAAAACCCAGCAGAACTCCCTTGTTGTCCATGTTGTCCTCTGTCTTTGCCTTCCTAAACAACCAAATACCACCAAAGATTGTTGGCTCTGCCTAAACCCCCAACCTCCTTATTACATTGGAATAGGAGCAAATGGAAGTATTGTTCCTAACGCATCACTATATGTTCAGAAAATATCAGTGAATGAAAGCCAAAACCTGTGTAAGTGGGGTCATAAGCTGATTCTAACTCTGGGGGACCTACAAGGAAATGGCACCTGTTTTGCCCCTTTCTCAGCCAAAATTAATGCAACTTTCCTAAGCCCCCACTGCTCATCAGTTATTCTCTCTAACGAAACTGATGAATCTTATTATTGGAAGGCTCCTAGTGGCACCTGGTTCACCTGTACTCGAGGAATCACCCCTTGTCTCTCTCCTCAAACCCTGTCACAATCTGAAGCTGAAGAAAACCCCATTGTCTGCATCCTGGTGCATATCATCCCACAGGTATACTGGCATTCAGGCGAAGGAGGCCGCGAACATTTTAGAACCATAAGCCGATTTCAGCGAGTTTCCATTCTCGTTCCCATTATGGTTGGCCTTGGGATTGGGGGCTCAGCAGCCATGGCAACGGCCGCCCTGGTCACGGGTAAAAAAAACTTTAAAACCTTATATACTCAAATTGACTCAGACCTAAAGGAGTTGGAAAAGTCAGTCACCTCGAAACATCCTTATCTTCTCTGGCCGAAATGGTTCTACAGAATAGGCGTGGGTTAGATCTGTTATTCTTAAAACAAGGAGTACTGTGCTTAGCCTTAGGTGAAACCTGCTGTTTCTACGCTAACCACGCAGGAGTAATTAAAGAAAGCCTCTCACTAGGCAGAAATAGGCTAAAAAACCGAGAAGAACTCAGGACCAAAAATGTAAATTGGCACGAAAGCCTGTAGGCACGGTCTCCATGGCTAACTACATTAATCACCGCTGCTGCAGGCCCACTTGTCCTAGTCCTATTAGGATTCCTAGTAGGCCCTTTTTTCATTAACTGCCTCACTTCCTACATCCGAAAAAGAATACAGGCAGTGAAGGTAATGGTATTGCACACTCATTATGCTCTCTTGGCCACTGATACAGAGTCAATGGTTTGACTAATGCTATTACAGGAGTAGGGAATGAGAAGGAGGTAAAACAGTACCAGGAAGTTCCCAGGAGAAAAATCCCCTAACAATTGCAGGTGGGAAAAGCCCAGGTGCCCATCCAGATCTGAAAAGAATCAGCACATCATGCTCCAAAGAACCACTCCCCCTCCCTGCTGGAACACTAACGGCAAACATCAGCTTCTGGAACTGTGTCTGCTTGCTTTGCTCATAACCTTATATAGAAATATATATGTTCAAACCAATCCTGCCTTTTGGCGTACGGGAAAGGAATCTATAAAAACTGCAGTCCCCGGATGTCGGGCGCCACTCTTACTAGGGAGTACGCCCCTGCCGGTAATAAAGTTTCCATTAAAATTTCTCCTAAGAATCGTTATTTGCATGAAGTGTTCCACTTCAAAATTTTATTTACAAAACCAGTGGACTGGCCCGCGTGGGCTGTAGCTTATCGATTTGCATTTTTAAAATATAGTATGAAAATATTTATCCTTGATTACTTTGTCTTTTAACAACCCCTTAAATTTAGAAGCGACCCAGGCAATTCATCTCGGGCCTTGTTACCTTTTCCTTGATTTCCTGAACTTAACCCAGGTCCCTGGCACCCTAAACTGCAGATTTACGGAGATCTACGCTGATGCTAGATTATCTCCCTCTTTGTGGTTATTATGCATTCATTCGACAATTAGTTATTAAAGGCTCTGTGTGTGCTAGGTGCAGCAAATAAAACCGTCAACCAGATAGATAAAGCCCTCCTCACCATAGAGGGTTGAGCTACTTGCCTTGTGCTAGTCACTTGACTACAAGAAAAAGGAATGCCAGAAAATCTAATAGGCTACATCTATTCATATCCTTAGTTGAAAATCCTTACTCGAACCCAGCAGGTCCTCGAAATGTGGACCAGGGGCCCCTGGGGGCCACAAGGCCAATACTGTTTTCATAAAAATAGGAAGAAGTTGCTTGCCTTTTTTCATTATCATACTCTCAGGAGTGTACGATGGACTTTTCCAGAAACCTCTGGAAAATTGACGTGTGATATTACAACAGATTGAATGCAGAAGTAGATAAGAGAATCTACTCTTAAGAAATTAAGGAAATTTGCAGAAATGTAAAATAATGCCAATATTTGTACAATTTTTTTGGCAATGTAGTTATTTTCAGAAAAATTATATGAACGCAGTGGATTTATTGTCTTAAGGGAATTAATAAATATTTTTAAATGTTTCCGTTTTAATTTCTAATAGTAAATACTTATGTATAAACCCACATAAAAACGTTCTTTGAGGTTTTCAGTAACAGAGTTTAACACCAAACAGTTTGAGAATCACTGCTGTCACTAAATGTTCTGAGAAATAAGGGAGAGATATGAAACCTGAGGTGCACAAAGAGGGCTTCTTTTGTGTGGGGAACTGGCCCGGAGCCTGTGTTTTACTATGGGTATAGGGAAGGTATACCATCCAGGAAGACATCATTTTGAATACAAGTGCGAAGTATATACTGTACAGGCAGAGTTGAGAGAGAACTGGGAGTAAGTGTGAGGCAGGTAAGTTGGAACCAGATAAGGAATTTGGGCTTAATTCAGCCAACACTGAGTAAGTTAAGAATGCTTTGTCTGTTTAGGGTGATTGGATATCCCACATGTCATTTTGACAATAACAACAATAATAATGGTTAACCAAGTACATTGCGTACATTCTTTCCCATTTCCTTCCACATTTGAAGCTGGATTTACCAGTCATGTGGTCTTGGGCAAATTAGTTTCCCCTCACAGTTGCAATTATCTTATTTCTAACATGAGAATAATAATAACAAAAATAATAAATTATTTGTTGAATTCTTCATTGTATTAGGCACTACATTAAGCACTTATACATGTTATTTAAATTCATTCTTGAAACGGCACTACACGGTAGATACTATGAAGTCTCTTAATTTGCTGTTCAACTTTTTAAAAAAGAAATACATGGAATAACAGAGATGTGGTTCTTTGTACATGTCCTGACTTAGAGTTGTGGAAAGACAAATTGGAGTTAAGTTGTAGTTTACAGCATTTTGTTCGGGACAGCAGGATTGCTGCAGCAAGGAAGTTGGTCACTATCATGGTTTGCTAGACGGCTGAAAGCAATATAACAAATGGGTTGGCTTTCAAAATGGGGATTTACTAACTTACAAGCTCACAGTTTTGAGGCCGTGAAAATGTTCAATCAAGGCATCAACAAAACGATAACTTCTTCCTGCAGACCAGCTGCCCGAGATCCTGGACTCCTCTGTCCCATGACAAGGCACATGGTGGTATCTGCTGGTTTCTCCCTTCTCTTCCTGTTTCATTGCTTCCAGCGTCTTGCTTCTGTGGCTTTCTCTCTCTCTTTGTCTGAATTTCATTTTCTTATAAAGGACTCCAGTAAGAGGACTAAGACCTCTTAAGCCTGAATGAGATGGGTCACGTCCTATCTTGTTCACCAAAAGAGTCTGGATAATGGATAATAGGTCCATTCTCACAGGAATGGATAAAGTTTAAAAACATACTTTTGTGGGGTCCATACAGCTTCAAACCATTACAGTCACTTTTGAAGCTGATCACTTACAAAAGTGAAAGCAGTTTCGAGGCTGGGGTTTGCACACCACTTTCATAAACAGAAAGAAGGAAATTGGTTAGGCTCTGTTGAGTGGAGTAGGAACCTGTTAGTCTTACAGAAGGAAGTTAAGTCTAAGTGGAGCTTTATTTTTAATTGGGCCAGATATGCTTAACTAGAGGCTTAAATGGCTTTTTAGGGTTCAGTGTCTGGGTAGGGACTTGCCAAAGTGGTTGTTTGTCATATAATTTTTTTTTTTTTTTTTTAGGCGTTACCAGGGGTTGAACCCAGGACCTTGTACATGGGAAGCAGGTGCTCAACTGCTTGAGCTACATCTGCTCCCCTGTCATATAATTTTATACTAGTTCTGGGAATTTAACTGTCATGTGGGTTCTGAGAAAACCCATGTGCTGCAGTAGAAACACAGCCTCAGGTCCCAGGTTACCACCCTTGCTCAGGAGCCCAAAGGATGCCTTGGGAAGACATGGGTGAATCATACAAACATTTATTTAGGGAAGCTTACATAAGGAGATGTGGTCCAGGGCAGCAGCTGGACCCCAAGGAGCACTCCGCTATTCAAGTGGGGATATGCTTCAGTATACAAAGGAAGAGAGCAAAGAAGGTACAATGCCAGAGGCATAATAAATCACAGGACTTGGGAGGTATTACGTGGAATGTGCATAGCCTTTCTTAACGTTCTTTCCCACGGTCTTTGCGCAGAGACCCTTATCTTTATGGTCCTAAGACTGGGATTATTTTTTAATTATATTTATCATGGTAGACACTTGATACATAGAGAGTAGACATTTATCATTATTAAAATTAATAAAGTTAAGAATTTGTATTCCTTAACTAACAGAATGATCTTGAGCAAATCTCTTAGCCTTTTGTGTTGGATAGGTTTTTTGTTTGTTTTCTTCCAATAAGCATTGTGGCAGGTGGCAGGTGGCAGGTGACAGGCATAATTGATCTTCACTCCCTAGTATTTTTCTTGTGGTTAACTTACATGGCAAAACTGACTTTGGAACTGTAACTAAGATTCTTTTTTCTTTCTTTCTTTTTTTTTTTAAATAATTATTTATTTACTTTATCCATTTTAAACCGCCCCTTCCCCATTTGCTGTTTTGTGTCAATTTGCTGGGCAATTCTCTGTGTCTGTTTTCCTGCCATCTCTTCTCATCCTCCTCCTCCAGTCTTCTCCAGGATTCGATCCTGGAGACCTCCGATGCAGGAGAGAGGTATTCTGCCACCTGCCCCACCTCGGTTCCTGGCTTTCAGAGCTTTCGGAGCATCTCGTCTTGTCTCTCCCCTGCGTCTCTCTCCTGTTAGGTCATCATCTTGTTGCATGGCTCCCGGGGCCTGGCGGCTCACCAGCACACAGAGCCTGGCAGCCCATGTGCCTTCTATATATATATTTTTTATTTTACCAAGAGGTCCCGGGGATTGAACCCAGGTCCCTCCATATGGCAGACGGACGCCCAACCATTTGAGCCACATCCGCCCCCATAACTAAGATTCTTAATCAGCTGATTTTAAGATGAGGAATTATTTGGATATTCTAGGTGGGCCACTGCAATCACACAAGACCTTAAAGGCAGAAGAGCATGTCAGTGAGAAGTTGCAAAAAGAGAATTCAAAGATATTCAAAGCATTAGAAGGACTCAACTCACTGCTGCTGCTTGAAAACCATGAGGAGGAAATGAATTCTGCCCGAAATCTCAATGAGAATGGAAGCAAATTCTCCCCCAGGCCGCCTGATACCTTGATTTCAGCCTTATAAGAACCGAACCAGAGTTCCTAGCTGAGCTGCTGGATTTATAACTTACAAAACTGTGAGATAATAAATACCTGTTGTTTGTGGTCACTAAGTTTGTGGTAATTTATTACAGCAGCAATAGAAAACTAATTGTGACAGTTTGAGATTATTTATGAATCCCAAAAAGAGAAAGATTATGTTTGTAAATTAATCTTTTCTTCTGGGTGTGATACACTTTGATTATACTGGATTCCGTTGAGGGGCGCTTGATTTAATTTATTACCTGTTAAGATTAGGGCTTTGATTCGACTATGTCAGTAAGGCGTGACTTAAGGTTGAGTCTCCATCCCTTTGTGGGCTGATATAAATGGACACTCACTCAAGAAGATACCCAGGAAGAGGAGAGAACTTTGTCATTTTGATCCAGCCATGTGACAGAAAGGAGAAGGCTCAAACAGTTAACGCCCTGGAGGGAGATGAGCCATTTGCCTGATAGTTTATAGCTGACCTTGGGAAGAGAGTGGAGACTGATAAAGAAAGCCTGGAAAGAAACAAGACCTATGCCAGGAGAGACAGGAAACCCTGAGAGACAAGCCCAATGTCAGCCTGCAGCTGAGAGTGAGGAAGCCCAGAGGGGAGAGATCAGCAGCCATTTTGCCTCAGCATGTGACAACTGACTTTGGTAAGAAAGCAACCTTGAGTTGGACCCTTTAGGGCCTTGTAACTGTAAGCTTTACCCCAAATAAATACGTTTTATAAAAGCCAACAGATTTCTAGAACTCTGCATCGGCACCCCTTTAGCAGACTAATATGCTAATAAAAGCATTTATTCCCTTATTTTTCTCCACTTCCTCTAAGGCAGGTATCCTAGGAGCTACATATCCCAGATTCCCCTGCCTTCAGTGCTTTGGATTCATTTACATATTGCCAAGTGGAACGCTTTCTCTGGGGCTTTAGCTCTCTTCCCTGCCAATCCCTGCCTTAATGTTGTAAGGCAGCGGTGATAATCAACAGTGTTTTTCCAAAGTTCCCTGGCCTCAAGGCAACAGCAGCACCAATGAAAACCAGTGTGACAGTAGCTCCTCCAGCCCTTCTATAGGCTTATAAACACTTAATTCTCTGTATTAAATATCATTATTCTTGAAATACCCAGAGGGGTTCTATGGGATAGAAAAATCTATCCCATAACTAGTAGAATTTTCCATGACCCAGTTTCCTCATTTGTAAAGTGAAATTACTAATAATGCATGACATATAATAAAAAGTAAGCCCTTATTGTGTTGCTGATTCTGATTTCCAGGTCCTTGGTTACATCACAAGAAAGAATTCAGAGACACACCACAGTTATAAGAAAGTTAGAAAAGAGTTTAATAAGGGGAAAGTACACACTCAGACATGAGTGTGGATGTGCTCAAGGTAGAGATGTGCTCGCTCTGTTCTGAGGTTCCCTGTTTTATGGGCTACAATAGAGGGTTAGGGTCTGTGCTGATTGGGGTATTTGAGACAAAGAGAGGGAAATTCATTGGGTGGTTTGATTCTTTTAGGGTTGCTGTCTGGTGGTGATTGGTTTCTGCCCACAAGCTCTGCTGGAGTTTGCTGGGTGAGGTGATATGAAAGTGAGTGGGTGGCAGTGGTGGTGCCCCTCCTGCCCCTTCCTTCTTTTCCGCTGTGCGGTAGTGTTACAAGCTGCCTTCTGATAATGCAGCTGCTGAGTGAATGCTGCAAGTTGTCCCCTGACAACCTGCTTGTGAAAGTCAGCAGGCTGTTGCCTCAGCATCTCTTACCAGGTAGTGTTTGTGTCATTCATTGGGTTTCCTGCCCCTCCTCCTTAGGTCCCTATTCTATCCTGCCTTATTAACTTTCTGTAATCCCTGCCTAGCTCCCCACTTTCATATCTAGCCCCTTAATCTCGAGCCTTTCCAGAAGGCACCATATGCTTCAAAGATTTGGGATTTTTCGCTTTTGCTCCCCTGCTTGGAAGAAACTTTTTCTCCTTCTTCACATGATTAATGTCTACTCCAGGATAGACTATATGTTAGGTCACAAAACAAGTCTCAGTAAATTCAGAAATATTAACACTGTACAATGTATCATCTCTGACCACAATGGAATGAAGCTAGAAATTAATAACAGCAGAAGAACTAAAATTTTTTTAAAATATGTGGGTATTATACAATATACTCTTAAATAAACCAATGGGTTAACGTAGAAATCACAAGGGAAATTAGAAAATATCTTGAGGCAAATTAAAACAAAACAAAACAATACCAAAACTTCTGGGATGCAGCAAAGGCAGTACAGAGGGGGAATTTAGAGCTCTAAATGCATACATTAAAAAAGAAAAAAGGTCTCAAATCAGAGCACTAATCTGACAAGTGGACACTCTAGAAAAACAAGAGCAAACTAAGCCCAAAGCAAGGAAAAGGAAAGAAATAGCAAAGATTAGAAAGCAGAGATAAAATAGAAAATAGAAAACAATAAAAAGAGTACACAAATAACTAAAATCAGAAATGAAAGGGGGAACTTCACTAACAACCCCAAAGAAAGGATTAAAAAGGATTACAAAATGATAGTATGAACAACAATTAGATAAACTAAATGAAATGGACAAATTCCTAGAAATACTTAAACTACCTATGCTCACCCAAGAAGAAACAGACCATCTCAACAGACCAATGACAAGTAAGAGATTTAATCAATGACTGTAAATAAAACCCCCAACAAAGAAAAGCCCAGGACTACGTAGGTTCACTGAGGATTTTTACCAAAGGCTCAAAGAAGAATTAACTCCAACCCTGCTCAAATGCTTCCAAAAAATTGAAAAGGAGTGTTCCCTATATTCATATTTGCATTATGAATATAGATGCAAAAACCCTCAAAAAACAAAACAAAACAAAACAAAACCTAGTAAACCAAATCCACCAGCATATTAAAGAAATTATGCACCATAATCATGTGAGATTTATCCCAGGTATTCAAGGGTGGTTCAACATAAGAAAATCAATTCATGTGATACACCACATCAATAGAATGAAGAATAGAAACCATGTGATTCTCTCAATTGACTCAAACGCAGAATCAAGATAGAAGCAAGTTAAAGATGATAGGTGTGTTTTGTATCCCAACCCTGCTGAATGTGTTGGCAGCCATTTTAAGATAGAAGTCCATGTTTGCAGTGTGAGATCCTGGTCTCTGAATCTGGGGAGAGCAGAGAAAACCTAGTTCTCAAAGAATTGTGTTTGTCTGTTTTGACTTATCTTGGGACTACCTGAAACACTAATGCAAGATTCACCCAACTTGGAACTCTCATGATAGAAAAACAGCTACACAGAGGGAATTTCTGAAAAACATTGAGGGTAAAGGAACAACCCACTGCCATCTGGGTCAAAATATTATAATTGAGGTAAAACAATTGATATGCTGAAAGACTGAAAGGAAAAGCTGGTGGAAGAGAGTCTTTGGAGAATGAGGGCAGTGAAAAACTACTACATATTTTGGGGAATTTAGAAAGCCATACACATATCCAGGGCAGTATGCATGCTCAGAAAATATATGTGAAGACCCTAAGATCTCACCTCTGGCTGATCTTTAGGCTCAAAACAAGAAGGAATTGACGACTAAAAGAGTTGTAAAGGGCCAGCCAAGCACTGAAGGAGTGTTTCAACACAATGCCAACCTGAAAAGACAGAGAGAGATTTTTGTTTGATTTTTGGCTTTTGGCTATAAGCATTCAAGTAAATCTCTGTTAAAACACTAGCTGACCACAAACTAAAGGAACAGACTTCAGAGACAACATACAACAATGAACTCTGTATAAAAATAGATCAGAGAAGCCACTAAAAAAACAACTACAATCTGCACAAGCAACAAAAACAGACCCTGTTTTTAGAAGTCTAAAATGAAGGTGCTGACAGGGCCATATTCTCTCTGAAATGTGTAAGGGCAAATCCTTCCTTGCCTCTTCTAGCTTTTGTTGTTTGCTGGCAATCATTGGTTCTTTGGCTTGGAGCTGTAGGAGGAAGAATTTGATTTCTAGTGTTACTATATGATAGTAATCAAAATTTCCAGATTTGGGGCAGCGGATGTGGCTCGAGTACTTGGACATCTGCCTCCAACATGGGAGGTACTAGTTTCAGTTTCCAGTGCCTCCTATAGAAGATGAGCAGATGCTGCATTGAGCAGATGCTGCAACAAGCAGACAACACAACCAGCAGATGACAGCCAGCAGACAATGCAGCCAGCAGGGAGCGGATGTGGCTCAGGTGGTTGGGCACTCACCTACCACATGGGAGGTCCTGGGTTTGGTCCTGGTGCCTCCTAGAGAAGATGAGCAGACACGGTGAGCAGACATGGAGACAGATGAGGGAGCCATCTCGGGGGTGGGTGGGTGGGGAGTGTAAAAATAAATAAAATAAATAAATAAATCTTTAAAAAAATTTTTCAGTTTTTAACAAATAATTATGTAGTATGCAAAGAAACAAGAAAGTATGGCATAAAGGAATAATTATCAAAAACTGCCCCTGGTGAAGCATTGATACTGGGTATACTAGACAAAGACTTTAAATCAATTGTCTTTAATATGCTCAAATTCCTAAAGGAAAGAATAGACAAACAGCTAAAGGAAAACTGGAGAACAATGTCTCAACGAATAGAGAATATTTATAAAGAGATATAAATGATTAAAAGGAACCAAACAGAAATTCTGGAGCTGAAAAGTACAATAATTGAAAGGAAAAATTAACTAGAGAATTTCAGCAACAGTTTTGAGCGCTCAGAAGAACGGATCAGCGATCTTCATCATAGGTCAATTGAAATTATTTAGTCTGAGAAGCCTAAAGAAAAAACAATGAGAAAAATGAACACAGGCTAAGATACCTGGGGAAAATCATCAAGCAAAATGGGGGTCTGTGATGGTTAGGCTAATGTGTCAACTTGGCCAGGTAATAGTGTCCAGGTGTATATCTTGGGCTAATCATAATACAAGAACATTTATGGACTTTCATCACCAGTGAGTTTACTGCATGGATGGCTGATTACATCTGCATCAATCAGGGAGATTGCATCAGCAATGGGTGACGCTTTTATCCAATCAGCTGAATGCCTTAAAAGGGGAAGTGATTTCAACATTCAGAGAGAATTTCCCAGCTCGTCTTTGGACAGTCAACCTCTCCCAGAAACTCAGGACCTTTCATTGGACTTTTATCGGAGGAAATGGTTTGCAGCCTGCCTGCGGAACTTGGACTTGTGCATCGCCACAGTTGCGTGAGAGACTCTTATAAAATCTCATATTATTGACAGATATCTCCTGTTGATTCTGTTTCCTGAGAGAACGCTGACTAATACAGCTTGGTACCAGGAGTGGTTTTTGAGGAACAGAGTCTTAAACATGGGATGTCTGAGGTAGTTCTGGGAGTTTTGTAATTGGCTCCCTACTCCAATTGGACTCAAGGGTACTAATGACTCCCTTTCCAATAATAAAGAAGTTGCTAACAGTCCATGGTGTGAGCTGACAATAGAGATACGCAAAATACCATCACCGGATTCCCCTACTTCCATGCTTATAAGAAGCAAGGATCTGGGTGAGAGTGTTTTCAACACCTTAACAGAATTTTGTGGAGTCAAAAGGCATAACGATATTGGCTGGCTCCTCCTAGATACTCTGGATACAGTTACAAAAGAAAGAGATGAGCTAAAGTCTTCAAATTTGAAATGTAAATGCCGCATGAATGATGTGAAAGTTGCTATGTGTGCCCTGAAAGAAAATCTTGTCTCCTATAGCCACAGACTTGAGATTTCTGAGAATCAAACCCAGACTCTTATTGTACAAGAAGCAGAATTACAGAGGAAACTAAAATCTCAATCCCACAGGGTTTCTGCAATTAAAGTGAAGGCATTGATTGGAAAAGAGGGGTCCCTGAGGATTGGGATGGAGACATATGGGATGATGATTATATTGGTGGGGACTTTGGAACCTTAAATTCTGCTGAGACTTTACCAGATAAACCTGCAATGGCCTGCCCTGTGGAAACCACACTTTGCCAACCTTGTGTAATCCAGCCTCCAGCCTGCCCCAGGGAGTCCAGACCTCCTTCCAGCCCTGAGGTGTACCAGTCTAACTGAAGCCTACACTTCCCAGCCTCTGACCTGTCCCAGGGAGTCGGATCTCCTCCCAGCCCTGAGGCAAGTACCAGCCAAACTCCAGCATGCACTGCCCAGCCTCCAGCCTGCCCTGAGGACTCTGCCTTCTAACACCTGCCTGAAGAGATTAATCCTGTCTCACCAGAAAAAAATGCAAAAGAATGCCCTGAGGCCAGTAGCTTGCAAGACATTTCTAATCCTTCTCCTTACCAATCCCCACTGCCCCTCTTGTCTTAGAGACCTATTACTAGACTAAAATCAAAACAAGCCCCCAAAGGTGAAATACAAAGTGTGACCCATGAGGAAGTATGCTATACTCTGAAAGAACTGCATGAGTTTTCCAACTTACATAGACAGAAATCAGGGGAATATGTGTGGGAATGGATACTAAGGGTATGGGATAATGGTGGAAGGAATATAAAGTTGGATCAGGCTGAATTTATTGATATGGGCCCACTAGGCAGAAATTCTGGATTCAACACTGTAGCTCGGGCTCTAACAGTTTATTTGGGTGGCTGACTGAAGCATGGACCAAACGATGGCCTAGCATGTCTGATGTTGAGATGCCCAATTTGCCCTTGTATACATTAGATGAGGGGATTCAAAGGCTTAGAGAGATTGGAATGCTAGAATGGATTTACCATTTGAGACCTGCCCACCCACCCCAGGAATGTCCAGAGGACACACCTTTTACCAGGACTGTGAGGAATAAATTTGTAAGACTAACCCCATTTCTCTGAAGAGCTCTGTGGTTGCTCTTCCCTGTAGTCCAGATATTACTGTAGGAAAGGCTGTAATGGAATTGGAATCCTTAAACATTATGGGGATGATCGGATCTCGGTCTGGTAAAAGTCAAGTATTGACAGTTAATCGCCAAAGACAAGGTGGCCGTGGCTACCGCAATGAAAGGCAGATTCAAAGCAGCACTCAGAATAGTCTGAGTCGCATGGAGTTATGGCATTAGCTAATAGATCTTGGGGTACCTAGAAGTGAAATACAGGGGCAGTCTACTAAATTTCTTCTAGATCTGTATAAGCAGAAGAGTTCTAGGTCGAGTAAACAAAACCCTAACTCAAATTACAGACGCAGAGAATCACAGCCCCTTAATCAATTCCAAGACTTGGGACAGTTTACAGACCCAGAGCCCCTTGAATGAGGAGAAGGCCAGGTCCCCTTGGGGAAGGATCCTGTTAAACTGCGAAAAACTGATACTGTTAATCTTCCTCCCACCTTTCCCCAAGGACACCTTTGGCCTTTTGCCAGAGTAACTGCATTGGGGAAAAGGAAATGATCAGATATTTCAGGGATTGTTAGACACTGGCTCAGAAGTGACGTTAATTCCAGGAGACCAAAACATCACTGTGGTCCACCAGTCAGAGTAGGGGCTTATGGAGGTCAGGTGATTGATGGAGTTTTAGCTCAGGTCCGTCTCACAGTGGGTCCAGTGAGTCCCCGGGCCCATTCTGTGGTTATTTCCCCAGTTCCAGAATGCATAATTGGAATAGACATACTCAGTAACTGGCAGAATCCCCACACTGTATCCCTGACTTGTGGAGTGAGGGCTACTAAGGTTGGAAAGGCCAAGCAGAAGCCACTAGAACTGCTCGTACCTAGAAAAATAGTAAATCAAAGGCAATACCGGATTCCTGGAGGGATTGCAGAGATTAGTGCCACCATCAAGGATTTGAAGGATGCAGGGGTGGTGATTCCCACCACATCCCCATTCAACTCTCCTATTTGGCCTGTGCAGAAAACAGATGGATCTTGGAGGATGACAGTAGATTATCGTAAACTAAACCAGGTGGTGACACCAATTGCAGCTGCTGTCCCAGATGTGGTATCATTGCTTGAGCAAATCAACACTTCCCCTGGTACCTGGTATGCAGCTGATGATCTGGCAAATGCTTTTTTCTCAATTGCCATTAGTAAGGACCACCAGAAACAGTTTGCTTTCAGCTGGCAAGGCCAGCAGTATACCTTCACTGTCCTGCCTCAGGAGTATATCAACTCTCCAGCCCTATATCATGATATTGTCCGCAGGGAACTTGATCATCTTTATCTCCCACGAGATATCACACTGGTCCATTATATTGATGATATCATGTTGATAGGACCTACTGAGCAAGAAGTAGCAAAGACTCTAGATTTATTGGTAAGGCATTTGCGAGAGAGAGGATGGGAGATAAAGCCAACAAAAATACAGGGTTCTTCCACCTCAGTGAAATTTCTAGGTGTCCAGTGGAGTGGGGCATGTTGAGATATCCCTTCTAAAGTAAAGGATAAGCTGTTGCATCTGGCCCCTCCTATGACCAAAAAAGAGGCACAATGCTTAATTGGCCTCTTTGGATTTTGGAGACAACACATTCCTCATTTGGGTGTGCTACTGTAACCGTTGGCCAATTTGATGTAATTATGAATTCCAAAAATATAGTTGGATCATGCTTGTAAACTGATCTGTTAATCTGGGCAAGATTAAGTTATGATTAGGGCATTAACTGGGCCACGTCAGTAGGGCATTGAGCCCCACCCCTTGGTGGGTGGGGAATCGAATATAAAAGGCAAGGCAAAGAACAGAGTTGAAGCAGTCTTTGAGAAGCAGTTTTGATATTGGAAAGAAGGCCCCAGGAGAAGAGAAGCAAGCCGTTCACCTGATCGTCTACAGCTGACCTTGTGGAGGAAACAGGAGCTAAGCCCGGAGAGAAACGCAGCCCCGGGAAGAGAGGAACCCGAGAAGCCTGAACCCTGGCAAACGTCGGCAGCTGTCTTGCTCCAACACGTGGCAATGGACTGTGGTGAGAAAAGAAACTTAACATTTTATGGCCTGGTATCTGTGGACTTCCACCCCAAATAAATACCCTTTATAAAGACCAACCCATTTTTGGTATTTCACATTAGCACCCCTTTGGCTGACTAATCCAGCTACTCCGGCCCATTTACCGAGTGACCAGAAAAGCTGCTAGTTTTGATTGGGGACGGGAACAAGAGGAGGACTTCTTGGAATACAAGAGATCCTCTAGGGCATCTCCTAGTACTGCCATGCCCTGTGATTAAAGTCAATGGAAAATTGCAACAAACCAATCTAAGCAGGACTAACAATGGCCCAGAATCTTCAGGAATGAAACTTTGGGTCACCCCACCAGAAGAACCATAGCCAGCTGAAGTGCTTGCTGAGGGTAACGGGAACATGGAATGGGTAGTGGAAGAAGGTAATGATAAATATGAACTTCGGCCATGTGACCAGTTACAGAAACGAGGACTGTAATAGTCATGAACTCTTCTTCCTTGTTTCTTTATGAGTATGATTTTATATATATACACAAAACTAATTTCTTTGTTTTCTTCCTCAACCTTTTCCACTATTATATGAAAAGTTGTATTAATTCCATGTCATAATATTTAAGGATGTCAAGTTTAAGAGTGAATACTACCCAAGGACTTGTACCCTATCCTGTAGGGAATTAATGCATTTCCAGTTGTATGCAGGTGAGTTGAACATTGTTAGGCAGAAATATATATGTATGCTTGTCTGTTATTGTTTTTATTTAGAGACTAAGTATGGTTTAGGGTAATGTGTATGGTTGCCAAGTTGACAAGGGGTGGACTGTGATGGTTAGGCTAATGTGTCAGTTCAGCCAGGTAATTGTGTCCAAGTGTTTGGTCAAGGAAGCACTGGGCTAATTGTAACACAAGAGCATTTATGGACTTTGGTCACCAGTGAGTTTACTGCGCGGATGGCTGATTACATCGGCATCAACCAGGGAGATTGCATCAGCAGTGGGTGATGCTTTTATCCAATCAGCTGAATGCCTTAAAAGGGGAAGTGATTTCAGCATTCAGAGAGAGTTTCCCAGCTTGTCTTTGGACAGCCAGCTTCTTCCAGAAACTCATCAAGGACCTTTCATTGGACTTTCATCAGAGGCCTTGGTTTGTAGCCTGCCTGCAAAACCTGGACTTGTGCATCCCCATGGTCACGTGAGAGACTTATAAAATCTCATATTATTGACAGATATCTCCTGTTGATTCTGTTTCCCAAGAGAACCCTGACTAATACAGGATCCCAGAATGAGAGGAGAGAGAAAGGGATAGGAAAAATATATGCAGAGTTAATGACCAAAAAAAAAAATGATGAAAGATGGGAATCTACACATTTGTCATAACAGATTACCACAAACTTATTGGCTTAAAACAACAGAAATTTATTGTCTCGCAATTCTGGAGGCTGATAGTCTAAAATGAAGGTGATGATTTGAGCACATTCCGTCTGTGTAAGGGCAAATCCTTCCTACCTCTTCTAGCTCCTGGTTGCTAGCAATCATTGCTGTCTTGGCTTGGAACTGCAGCACTTCAATCAGTGGTTTAGCCTTCACATGGTATTCTGCTCTGCCTCTTCTCCCTTTCTTACAAGGACAACAATCACTGGATTAAGGGCCCACCCACTGACATGACCTCATTTCAACTTAACCAATTCCATTTGCAATGAGCCTATTTCCAAATAAGGTCACATTCACAGGTACCAAGGTTTAGGACTTCAACATATCTTTCTTTCGAGTGACACAATTCAACTCATAATAACATCCAAGGAGCTCAATGCACATCCACACCAAAAAAAGTTATAATCAGACTTTCAGAAGCTAAAACAAAAGAAGAGAAAAATTTTAAAGTAGCACAAGAAAAGCAATTCATCACATAAAAGGGATCCTCAAAACGATTAACAGCTGAATTCTCTGCAGATACTTTGGAGGCCAGAAGCCAATGGACGACATATTTAAAGTCCTAAAAGAAATAAAACTGTTAACCAAGCATTTTATTTCTGGTAAAATTGTCCTTCAAAAATGGAGAAAATAAGACATTCCTAGATAAACAAAAGCTGAGGGAGTTCACTTCAAGTAGAATTGACGTACAAGACATACTAAAGAGAGTCCTTCAGGTGGAAATGAATGGATGGTAGACGTTAATGTGACTTATTCTTAAGAAATAAAGAATACTAGTGAAGGTAATTACATAGATAAATACAAAAGCCAGAGTTATTGTAGTTTGGGTTTCTAACTCCTCTTTTATTTCCTATATGATTTAAAAGACAAATGCATTAAACAAGAATTATAAATATATGATAATGGGCATACAATATATAAAGATGTAATTTATGAAAACCATAATACAAACATTGAGGGACACCTTGTGGCTTGGTGGTTTCTCAAAAATTTAAGCATAGAATTACTATATGACCTGGCAATCCCACTTCTAGAATTGAAAAGCAAATAGCCAAAGAATTGAAAGCTGGTACTCAAACAAATACTTGATATTCCATAGCAGCATTAGTCACAATAGTCAAGAGTTGGAAACAATCCAGATGTCCATCAACAGAAGAATGGACAAACAAAATTTGATATATGCACACAATGTAATATTATTCAGCCATAAAAAGAACACGGTACTGATGCATACTACAATGTGGATGAGCCTCAAAAACATTATGCTAAGTGAAAGAATCCTGACGAAAAAGGTCACATATATGATTTCATTTATATTAGACATCCTGAATAGGGAATTTTATACAGAGACAAAAGATTACTGGTTGCCAGGAGCTGGGAAGAAGGGAGGATTTTTTTGTGAGGTGTAAAAAATGTTTTGAAACTTGATAAAGTTGGTGGTTGCACAACATTGTAAATGTACTAAATACCACTGAATTGTACATTTTAAAAATGGTTAATTTTATGCTCTATGAATTTCATCTCAAAAAATAAAACTGCATGCTTTTCTCTAGGGTAATTTTTAAATAAATAGTAAAATAACACAGAACTAACAAGTTACATTCATCAAATAGATAACAAGAGGATCTTACAAATAACTACAAACCCTCATTGCTATGTTTTACTTTTCACCAAATATGCTAGAATGTGTATAGCTGCATTATTTGTAATAACCCCAAACTGGTTATTACCCACATGCCCACCACCAATAGAGTATAAGTAAATTGTGGCTAATTAATATAATAAAATACAGCAATGAGAATAAATGATTTACAACTGCATGCAACAGTACATGTGAATCTCGCATGCATAATGTTGAATGAGAGTTGTCAGGAAAAAAGAAAAAAAGAGTACATGATGCAATGTTCCATTTATCTAATGCAGAGAAATAAGCAAAAGTAATCTATTCTGCTCATTCAGGAGAGTGGTGATCTTTCTAGGAAAATAAGTGAAAAGGGGGATGAGGCAGGCTTATAGATACTGGAATCATTCTGTTTCTCTGGTTACTAGTTACATGGGTGTGTTCATTTTGTGAAAATTCATCAAGGTGTATACTTATGACATTGCACTTTTTCTCCTTCTTTATTTGTGGTAGATTGCTGCAATAATTTCTCCCCAATTTGTTCACATCTCCCTGTAGCCATATTCTGGGTTAGACTCTCCAGCTGCCTCAGGGTTTGGCCATATGATTTGCTTTGGCCAATGGGACATTAACAAATGTGATGCAACAGGGGCCTGAAAACTGCTTGAGTATTGGGACTTGCCCTCTCTTGCTTTTTTTGAAAATCTTTCCACCATGTGCATAGCCCAGGCTAGTCTGCAGGAGAGTGAGAGACCACATGGAAGACTCCTACTTTTCCCAATCATCTCCTCCCTCCCAGTCAAGTGCCTCGGCATGTGAACATGAGGAGCCAAGAACACATAACCAGTCCCCAGTCTCCCTCAGTTGTGTAACACTCTTATCAACATGTACAAACACTGTGTACATTTTTATCCATTAAATCTTCTCAAGGAAATCTCTCTCAAAGCCCCTTGACTTTCTTAAATGAACTGTTCTCTAGGCCTGCTCCACAGCTGTTGGCTTGAAATTTCTTTCACCAGAGTCCTGGGAATTCCATGTGCTCTTCTAGTATTGGAGGCCTGTTTTCTGGATTCTGTATTTTCCCCTTTCATTATTTATTTTCTGGTTTTCCTGGAACACAACCTCCTGTTGCTTCTTGAGAGAAAGAGCACGGGAGGTAAATCTTACGTGAGCTTACATATCTAAAATGTCTTTACTATTTCCTCTTATGGATGCAATAGTTTGGCTAGGTATAGATTGAATTTCAGATAAGTAAAAAGCTAAATAAATGTAAAAACAGCTTTATTACTAACTACGCAGAAATTAAAACTGGCAGAAGAAAGGGGACGATGGTATAATCCATGGCTGTTCATTGTTATAATAATTTAAACACTGAGTATTGATCCCAAATTATGATATAACTATACTGAGAAAGTGGGAGATTAGGAAGTGTGTGTGGCTAGGGTGCTGGAACAGGAGGAAGATGGTGAAAGAGAATTAATCTTTACCTCTGATAGTGGAAAGTCAACATGATAATGTTCCAAATGGAAAAGTCAGTACCTCTAGTAGATGCTTTCTAATGGTGTGCACGTGTAACTGATAAAAATGAAACTCTACTTTAAAGGATATTAAAATGAGCTTATGTATGTAAAAAGCCTGGCACCTCTTAGTGAGGAAGGTTAGTATAGTGAGAGGGGGAAGGTGGCTGAGACCTGGCAGAGAACATGCCTGGCAATCCACATGGCCAGCAGACCACACGACCGTAAGACCCGGCCGGAAACCTCCTGAGGGGAAGGCTGCTGGATAGATCCCATGACACCCTGGCCACAAGATCCCATTTGGAACTCTTTCCAAGGTCAAGGGGAAGCCTGGATACTTTCAAATATAAGGCCTCACCATTGGCTCCCTGAGAGCTAACAGGTGGGGCAACCAATCAGAACAGCAAATAGCTGGGGCCCCTCCCCACATTATGAAGGGGGAGGAGTAAAAGTCCTAAAAAGGCCTAACCTGAGGCCCCATGTACGCAACTTACCTGCAGCACGCCGGCATCTGTGTCTCAGACTCTGAACTTGTCTTGTTTTTTAATAAACTCTACTCCCTTGCCTACCCTAGGGCATGTCCTTAAATTCTTTTATGTGACATAGCCAAGATCCTAGAAGCCCAGAACCCAGAGCGGTCCGCTAACGTTAAGAAACTCAGGGATTTGTTGAAAATATTGAATATGTGAAAAAATGAACAATGACATCAAAAGTCCTCAGAGGTTTTTTCAAATACATGGAAGATTATCTTAGAACCCCCAAACTGTACGATAACATTTGAAAATAGAAGCTGATAAAGACTTTTAGGACCTCGATCTTGTCCTATTTTAAGCTTTCCTGCAGACTTTGCAGTCAATGAAATTTACCTATTTCAAGTCTAGTCTTGATAAAGGATGACCAGTCTGTTTAGCAACTAAAATGGGAAGAGCTTATATATGGTTTAGAATGTACTCAGCCTGGGAACTGTGAAATTATTCCATTCTTGTTAAAGGTTTGGTCTGGAGAAAGGCAACAAATGGATGTCAGAGTTGGGGACGGTGAGGAGGTTAAAAGAAAGATGGTATGACAGGACATAAGATGTCTTTGATGCAGAGCTTATGGAAACACCCACAGGGTGATGACCGTACAGCCCAGCAAAGGAACGGGGTTTCTAGTTGCTTGGACTTCCTCCTGGGGTTGTATCCCTGCTGCTGCTAAGTCCCACCGAGCGGGAGGATTCTGCCCTTTCCCCCTCCTGATTCTTTTATATTTTTAAGGCTCCTTCCCGGAGAGAAGACTTAGGTTACATACCTGCCTGCTGACCCTATGCTTGTCATAAGTCTCTGGTCTCTAATGTGTTAATGGGAAGACAATATAGCACTGCCCCACACATTTACATTACTTTATGCTTATCTGTCTAGTAACCAGCACAACCAACCCAAAACATTCCTGACACTTTTCTTAGGATTAAGAAATCAAAAGGGATTCTGCAAGGTGTCTGGGGCTTATATCAGAAGTAGACTTCTGAGATGAGGTCCATTTTTTGCATAAACTATTTCAAATGTACTAAAGTAAAACTTTCCTTTAATAGTTGTTAACATCATATGAGTTCAAGTTTGATTCGTTTTAAATCTTTATTTTTCACTTTTTAAAAAACGTTATTAATGTAGATATTACATAAAATAAAATGCACACATTTTAAGTGTACAATTAAATGAGTTTTGAAAAATGTAACTACCACCATAGTGAAATTTTCATCATCCCCCAAATTCCCTTGTGTCCTTTGCAGTCATACCCAACCCCCAATCCCTAGACCCAGGAAACCATGGATCTGCTTTCAATGAATATGTTAGTTGTGCCTGTTTTTGAATTTCATATCAATTGAATTATGCAATATATACTCATATCTTTAGCCTCTTAATGCTCAGCATAACATTTTCAAGATTCATCCATGTAGATGCATGTTCAGCATTTTCTTTTTAATGCTGAGTAGCATTCTATGGTATTGTTGAAGCACCCTTTGTTTATCCTTTCACCTGTTGATGGACATTTGGTTGTTTTCGGGTTTTGTCTATTTATGAATAAAGCTGCGATGAACATTTGTGTACAAGTCTTTCAGGAAACACATGTTTTTTTTCCTCTTGGGTAAATACCTGCTAGGTCATATGACAAGTATATGCTTAACTTCAGGGGTTAGCAAAATTCTTGTGTAAGAACCAGAAAGTAAATATTTTAGGCTTTGTGGGCCATAAAGTCTCTGTTGCAACTACTCAATTCTGCTACTATAGTGTGAAAGCAGCCATAGAAAATACACAATTGAATTAGTGTGGCTGTGTTCCAATAAAACTTTATTTACAAAAACGGGCAATGGACTGGATTTGGCCCCCAGGCCATAGTTTGCCAAACCCTGGCTTAAACCAAGATTGCAAAGATTCACTCCTGTGTTTTCTTTTAGGCATTTTATATCTAGCTTTTATATTTAGATCTAGAGCTATATTGAGCCAAGTTTTGTTTATGGTGTGAGTTTAAGATCAAGGTTCATTTTTTTGTTCACTCTGTTTTTCTAGTGTGAACTAGGAAAGTACCATTTGTTGAAAAGACTATTCTTTATTCTTTACCCTTTGAACTATTCTGGTACCTTTATTGAAAAGCAACTGACCCTCTATGCATGGATCTATTTCTGGATTCCCTATTTGTTTCTATTGATCTGTATATCATTCCTCATGCCAGTATCACATGGGCTTGATTACTGAGAACTTATGATAGATCTTGAGATCAGAGGGTAAAAATCTTCCAACTTTGTTCGTTTTCAAAATTGCTTTCACTGTTCTACTACTACTTATTTCTAGATAAATTATAGAATCCACTTGTCACTTAAAAAAAAAACAACCCTGCCATAATTTTTATTTTGAGTGTATTAAATCTATAGACAAATATGGTGAGAATTGACATCTTAACAATATTGAGTCTCCTAATCCATGAAGAGTTAACACTCTCATATGTATTGATTATGTATTTACCATATATATGTATAATTTTTCTTAATATGTGAATAGTAATCATCTGAGTGCTGAGTGTTCTGTTCTTTTCACTTTTCTATATCAAAAGATTATTTTTAAAATATTGAGCTCTACCAAAAAAAGGATACTAATTTTGATCATGCAACAGCTCCGTTTAATTTGAATGATTCAGAGACCAAAAAAAAAAAACTATATTAGAAAAAGAGGAGATAATTATTTCTCTTTCCAACTAAAATAGAAGATTCAGTACCAAAAGATAAAAATTAGTTGAAATAATTGAAAAGGGAGAATGGGAAACTGCATATACATCATGAAAGCACTTTTATCCAAGTAACTTTTTTGTACACTAAGTCATGATATACCTTTTCTTTTGCAAACAAAAGAAATATGTATTTCTTAGCTTTCCCTGCCAATGAAAAAAAGAAACAATTGCCAATCTAATGACAATGGACTCTCCCATTATACAGATTGTGGTCTCTATATATTATTTCCAGTCCAAGAAACCAGTACTTGTTGGAGAAAAAGCTGATTCCAGGTCTGAGGCAAGTTAATTTGGAACATTCTTCACCCAAGGAGAGGAGAATTAAGTTCACCTATTAAAGGAAGGAGTATCTAAGAATTTGTGGACATATTTTTAAACTGCTTATGAATCCATTAAAGGATTTTTGAATTTTAAAAAAAGTATTCCATTTTTATCTGTATACATCCTTATACAGTAAAAATTAAAATGTCCTCTTCAAAGCTAAACTTATTCTCATCCCTACTCCAGCACTCCTAGCATGACTTCATGACTTTAAAGTTTTTTTTCCTAAATATTTATACACACACAGAGACAGATACAGATGTACACACACATATGCATATGCACACATGAATGTAGAATTTTGATTATTACATAAATAGGATCATTTCACCATCCTATTTATCGATCAAGACATGATATGTCTTGAAGCTCTTTCCATGTCAGCATAGAGCTAGCTAATTCTTCTTAAATACTGCAACATAGTCCATTGCATTGATGTATAGTAATTTTTAAACCAATTTCTGACTGGGGGATATAGGATGATGCCCCCCCACACCTTTTTTTTCATATTATAAACATTGTTTAATTGACTAACTTTTCAACTTTTCAGTCTTGTCCTCATAGTTCTGTAAGTTGAAGGCTTGAAAAAGTGAAAGAACTCTTGAGTTAAAGGATGTATATGTTGAAATTGGATAATAATTGCCAAATGGTGGCTTCAAGGGGAAGTTGCTCTAGGAAGAAAGGACAGACTTTTATCAGTTAGGATATTTTTCAAGTAACAGAAAACAACTCAAAGCAGCTCAGGGTAAAGGAGAGGATATTTATTAAAAGAATGAGGAATACAGTCAGGCTTTGATGACATACCGACACATGGAATTGCAAAGCCATCACAATTGTCTCTGTCTCTCATCTCTACTTTTCTCTAGACCAATTTTCTTTACCTCTCTATCCATACAGTAGGTTGAAAATACTCGGGGTCGGATGTGGCTCAACTGGTTGGGCGTCCGTCTCCCATATGGAGGGACCCGGGTTTGATCCCCGGGACCTCCCGGTAAAAAAAAAAAAAAAAAAAGAAAATACTACACCGAAGCCTCTATACTGACATCCCTGTCCAAGAGACCAATCTAGACTCCTTGGCTCTATCCCAACTCCAGATTCCAAGAAAAGAGAACCTCCTTGGCTCAGACAGGGCCTGGCGAGTTAAAGTCAGTTGGCGTCATTTTATCAGACCTTGACACTGGAAAAGAGAAATGGTAGGATAATGTACCCCAACTGGCCAACAGGAAGTACCCATCACCTTTTGGAAAGATTTACTGGCTGTTTACTGGCCTGTATATATAATATAAAAAAGCTGCTTTCAACTTCCCTCCAACCTTTTAAAATAAAGCTTTTGCTATCTCTAGGCCTTGTAGATATAAAGAGGTTGCTACATATGACAAAAAAAAAAAAAAAAAAAAAAGAGAGAATATCTCACATCTTGCAAGTGCTCATCTGTTTTTTAAAAATCATAGAAAACATGTTTTCTGGGAATAACTTTTTGAAACAGAAGTGTTAGGCCACTTCTAGAAGCAATACCAGGAGCGACACACATCCATGTTTGTTTAGTGGGTAAGAGGACATGCAGCAGAAGGTCTTGAGGAGGAAGAGAAGGTTCTATGCCAGACTGATTATATTTATAAGATATTTTCATATTATAACTATTGTTCTGTGTGTGCATTTTATTTCTCACTAGTGTATACATAGTTGACAGTGCTAAGTACTTTTTGGAAATGTTGCATCCTACTGAACCAGGACTAGCATCAGGACTAGCCCCCAAAGCTGAAATGGGGGAAGACCCAACTGGTACTGCTCCAAACCACCCTATAAGGGGGCCTGTTGAGATTTCAAAGAAAGAGGCACTAAAATCCAGGGTGATCAGTCCAAAAGCATTTTTAGGGGAACTTATGTACAGAGAGCTGCAGCTATCTCATGGTAGACAGCAAAATGGCAAGGAGTTCACTTGAGTATGTCTGCATCTAAGGCAACTGCTCTACGGATGATATATGGCTGAGGAACAGAGAAGGCTAAATGCCAGGGGCTTACACGTGAGTATTGGGAAAATATCTTGGTATGTCCCCTTTTTTTCAAAACAAGATGTGCTCAGGGCAGACGGTGCTCCAGATTATAGAAGCCAAAGTGCAATGTGCTTTCTGGGTGTGACAGGAAGGGATATCTGAGGAGGAGGGCAAGGGCAAAGTCAATCCTCGGTCAGGTAGGAGATGGTACATGTGTCACACATGAAATAGCTAGTCTTTCTAGATGTTTCAAAATGCCTGATATATGTTAAAAGTAGAGGTAATAATATAAAACTCTTTGAAAATATCTGGTTTTTAAAATGCATTTGAAATATTGTTTTTTGGTTGTTTGTTCTTTTGTATGGCCAAACCTCTCTAAGCAGTATACCTTGTGTTTGTGCGCCAGATCAGGGGAGGAGAGAGAAAAAAGAAGTGAAAATGGGTTTATGCCAGTGTGTTGGTAGTGAGGCAAGACTAACTATTGTCCCTTGTGTTTGTGCATTTACAACACATAGTCTTTCTAGATGTTAAAGAGGTTGCCAGTATATGACAAAAGTTGAACTAGTCAACCAATACATCTTGTATTAAAATCCCTAGGAAAGTTTGCCTCCTGAAAATTTGAACATTAGAACCCACTGGGTTGGTGGAGGTAGGAGAGAAGGGAAGGGTTCTAGGCCAGTTCATAGAAAACACTTTCAGATTGTGTTTTCACATGTGTGCAGTTTACTCAAGACTCCTTATAGCAGACAAACTAGGTCCTTATTTGAACTATCTAGTCAAGATGTTTAGAAATGTCCAGCATATGTTAAAAGTAGAGATAGTAAAATATCACTTTGTAAATACCTTTTTGCTAAATTGTTAGAAATATTGTTTTTGGAAATGGAATTGTTAAGCCACTTCTGTAAACAGTATACTACTGTCTACACTTGTTCAGTGGTTTGAAATAGATGGGAGGGATGGAATTGCATAAGGTATTATGCTATAGTGTTTGTACGTACTTGGACAGTTTCAGACAAAACCATTTTTCTGCATGTTATTTACATATAGTGTATATAATGGACAAATGATTCTTAATTTTGCAACATCTACGTGAAAGAGATTGCCACTATATGACAAAGCAGAGTTAGTAAAATTAGCACACATTCTATACTCTGTGTTGAAATTCATAAGAACACATATCTTCTGTAAATGACTTTGAGGTGTGAATTTATTCAGCCACTTCTAAGCATTGCACATGCTTGTGTTTGTCTACTGGATTGGTGGTGGAGAAGAGGAAGTAGGAGGGAAGAGTTCAAGGCCAAAACGGTCATATTTAGAAGACTATAATCATTGTTATGTGTGTGCAGTTTTATTTAATAGAACTGTATATATAGTAGGCAAGTTCTTACTTGAAATACTTAGTCTTTCTAGATGTTTAGAAGTGCTTGATGTATTTAAAGTAAAGTAGTAGAACAACATGTTGTAAATACGTTTTAAAAATTGATGAGATATAATATTTTGGAAATGGAATTGGTAAATCACCTTTGTGGCTGAACCACTCTCTGTACTTGTTCACTGGATTGAGAGAAAAAGTGTTTTGCTAGTGTGTCCTAGAAAAGTCAGGTTATCCATTGCCCTTTAGGTTATGTGCATTTCATTTCAGTTTGCTGTACTATATATATTGTGTATACACCAGACAAAAAAGTCCTAATTTTGTAATATATAGTGTCTAGATATTTAAAAAGCTGCCAATGTATGACAAAAGTAGAATTAGTAAAAATAACAGATTTTTTACACTTTGTGTTAAAACTCATAGAAAGGCTGTCTTCTGAAAATGACTTTTAGAAATGAAATTGTAAAATCACATCTAAGTGACACATGTGACTGAACTTAGGCCCTGGGTTAGTGGTTGAGAGAAGGAATTAGGAGAAATAAAGTTCTCTAGATCAGAATGTTCCTGTTTAGAAGACACAGACCATTGTTACATGAGTGTAGTTTATCCAATACTACTGTGCATATAGTGGGCAAACTTAGGTCCTTATTTGAAACATCTAGTCTTGCTAGATGTTTAGAAGTGCACAAAGTATTTTAAAAGTAGAGGTAGTAAAGTAACACACTGTGCGAATATCCTTCTGTAAAATCTTATATGAAATGTTATCCTTTAGAAATGGGATGGTCAAACCACCTCTCTGAGCAGTGCCCATTGTGATTGTGCTGGTTTGCTGGGGAGGGAGAAGACGAGGAAGGTAAGAGCTCAATGCCAGTGTGTTTTATAGATACACAAGATAGCTGTCATCCCGTATGTTCTGTGCATTTTGTCTTACTTTGTATATGGTGTAAAAAAGGACGATTGAGGCCAAAATTTACAACATCTACTCTTTTGAGATATTAAAGATGTCACCAGTATAAGACAAAAGCAGAGTTAAACTAAAACATTTTGTCTATTGTGTTAACGTTCATAGGAAACACACTTCTGAAAATGACTCATGGACGTGAAATTATAAAAATCCCCTCTAAGTATGGTGGACACTTATATTTGGCCACTGGGTCCTAGAGGAGAGAGAGGGAAGAATGTACCTATTTAGAAGACACTTTCCTGTTATAGCCTTTGTTACATGTATGCAGTTTATTCAGCACTGCTGTGTGGTCTGTATAGTGGACAAATTTCAGTTCTCATTTGAAACATCTAGTCTTTCTACATGTTCGCAAATGCGTGGCATATATTAAAAGTAGAGAATGTAAAATAACACCTGGGGTCGGTTGAACTGTGTATCCCAGGAAAACATGTTCTTAATCTCATTCCTGTGGGTGTGAACCCATTGTAAATAGGACCTTTTCAAGATGTTATTTTTAGTTAACATGTGGTCAACTGAATCAGGATGGGATATAATCCTATTACTACTGAAGGCCCTATAAAGAGAAGAAACAGGAAGCCAGAGCAAGCTATGGGGAGGAGCTGGAAGCTGGAAATCAGCAGGAACTTGGAAGAGAAAGGAGAGGACATTGCCATGTGACAAGCAAGCTGATGAGTCCAAAGATTGCCTGTCATCCAGCCAGAATGCTAGGAGGAAGCAAGCTTTCCAGCCTCTGAAATCATGAGCAATAAATTCCTGTCGTTTAAGCAACCTATTGTGTAGTATTTGTCATAGCATCTTAGAAACTAAGATGACACCATTTGATAGCTGGAAAATGTGCTTACTGAAAATTTCTTCGCTCAGCAGCTCTGAAAATTCTAATACGCTAATTGAGCTGGTTTTCTATTAATCTACTTTTAGAAGTTTACTCTTTGCACTTAGTTCCCTGAAGGATATTAACCAGTCCTTCTCAGTCTTGCTCACAGGAATAAGATAACATCTCAAGGGAAAACCAGACAGAATGGTATCAGGAGCACCTTATGACCCAGTAAATCTGTAACTTTTCTCAGAGACAAAAAAATAAAGAAATAAATAATAAAATTAAAAAATAAAATAAGATGGTTGATGTCCTTGAGTGGTCAGCTGGGAAAGAAGTCATGAAGACCTTAATATCTAAACTGTGTTGCTGTTATTGTCGTCGTTTTTGCCACTGAAACCAAGGACAAGTTTAATGCGCTTGAGACAACTTAGGCCTGAGAAATCGCAGGTACCCTCTTCACAAGACCCCTGGAAGCATCGCTTGTTTTTCGTTTGTTTGTTTTACTTGTTTTCCTTCTCACCTACCCTCTCTTCTTTTCTTGTCTTTTTTTTTTTTTTTTTTCCTATAAAAATTCTAGCTCCCATTCCCACTTTCAACTGGTCTTGGGAAGATTCCCCCAGTTCCTTGCCTGTGCACTTAAATCGCCTTCTCACTGAGACACGTATTTCTCCCTCGTGGTGCCAGATCAGGCATGCCCTTCTATTGGAAGTAGCTGTACTTACCATAACAAATATGGCGAGCCAGCCAGAAGCTGGGATGTAGCCTCCAGAGCGGCCCAATCCATGGCTCATCCTCTGCAGGGCTTTTCTGGATCCCTTGGCTCCATGCCTAGCAGCTGCCCGGATATGTACCGGAGGACCAAGGCTGCAGGTTGTGGGTGAGGTTTCTGCCATGGGTGGACACTCAGTGCTTTGTGTGAAGGTGATTCTGAAGCTGGGTTTTCCCCTGTGCTAGGTAAGTATGTGAAATTCCTTTCTTTTGTTCTGATCTGTGCTTACTTTAACTTTGTCCGTCTGCTTCTGCCAAGGAGACTGTTAGATTGGCTTTATCATCTGCTAATGCTGAGGAGACTGTTGAATTTTGAGTTGAGCTGAGCTTGTGAATATGGACCTGGTAGGTGTGAGTCCCATTATTTGTGATCTCAGATTTGGGGTTCACCTGTTGATTTTGAAATTGCATTTTTGCTTTGAGGTTGGGGAACCTGCTGATTTTGAGGAGCTCCTGTTCTTAGTGTTCTGTCTTCGTGATTTCCGTTGGTGTTGCCTGGTCATGGGAAACTCAGAATGTGCCAGCTGTGTCTCCTTTAGGTTGTGTTTTGGACAATTTCAAAAATTGGAGGGGACCTCCTAAAGAAAAAGAAATAGACTTTCTATTGTAATACTGCCTGGCCACAGTAGAAATTGGATGATGGTGAAGAGTGGCCTAAGAACAGGAATGTAAATTTTAATACTATTTTGCAGTTAGATTTGTTTTGTAAGAGAAATCACAAATGGGATGAAGTACTTTATGTTGAAATTTTCTTTGAATTGTATAATGACCCATGAAGGCTTGGAAAAATGTAAATTACTAGTTTTAAGAGCCAAAAGAAAGTGCCTCAAGAGCCTCTAATGGCCGAAGGGGGAACCCCTTGGATGACACTCTGTTCCCTCCTCTGTACCCATTGCAGGTTTGGTGGTGGCTCCTGAAGCCCCTCTAGCACCTCCTTGTGATCCAGGAGAGGGTGCTGCTGGAGGAATGGCTCCCTACCCGACACCCATACTGGTGTGCAAGTTGGTCAAGGAGCAGCCACTCCTGGGGTAGGACACTTCCCAACGTGCCAAGTCTCTTTAGGAATTGATAATGAAGGACAGTCTTGAGGATTTATGCTGGTGCATGCACTGTTCTCAACTGCTGGCTTAATAAATTGGAAAAATAGCACCTCTGACTATAGAGAAGGTCCTGAACAAATGAGAAGGTTGTTTGCATCTATCTTTGCCACACACACTGTGAATTGGGCAGATATTCAGGCATTATTGAATGTTTTACTGACTCCAGAGGACAGACAGATGGTTTTAGATAAGGCTAGACAAGAAGCTGAGCATCTGAGAGAAGGGGCCCCTCAGAACTCTGTTTTTGCTGCCCCGGGAGACTCTGTGTCTGAACCAGATCCCCACTCGGACTCAAACGAGCCTGTGGAAGGTGCCTGGCTGAATCATAAGGTATGCATTTGGCTGATTTAAAAAATGGGGCCCCAAAGCAAAAATCTCTGAATAAAATACAGGCAGTACACCAGGAATCTAATGAGAATCCCTCAGCCTTTTTGGAAAGAATTTGGGGGACATACCATAGATACACTGATGTAGAACCAGAGAAGCCTGTGAATTCTAGGATTATTTATATGACCTTCATTAGTCAAACGTCTCCAGACATCCCATCATAAATTGCAGAAAATAGAAGGTGGGCTTTCAATGCCTATGGCAATGCTAATAGACATTGCTTTCAAAGTATATAATAATCCGGAACAAGGCCAGAATTCTGCAGCAGCAGCTAGAGCAGCAGACTGCATAATTAGCAGCCTCTGTGAGTAGAGGCAAACTACAATGGGAGCAAGGCAAGGGATTTAAGAAGGGAGGTGATAGGCCTGATAAAGAACAGTATGCTTGTTGTAAGGCCAAAGGACATTGGAAGAAAGAATGCCCCAAGTTGGTAAAAAAAGGAAAAGGAGAAAAATGAAATAGAATTGATGGCCCACAGGCTCAAGTCAGAGGATTCTGATTAGGGGGGCTCCGGGATATTGGCAGCACTTTCCCAACTCCATTCCTATCTCCCACCAAGAACCTTGGGTAAAAGTAAAGGTGGGAAGTAAACTGATGTGAGGCAGGATAGAATAGGGACCTAAGGAGGAGGGGCTGAAAACCCAATGAGCTACACGCACACTACCTAGTAAGAGATGCTGGAACAACAGCCTGCTGACTTGCAGAAGCAGGTTGTCAGGGGGCAGCTTGCAGCATTCACTCAGCAGTTGCTTTATCAGAAGACAGCTTGGGGCAGGAGGGGCACCACGACCACCACCCACCCACTTTCATATCACCTCGCTCAGCAAACTCTAGCAGAGCTCGTGGACAGCAACCCTTAGAAATCAAACCACCCAGTGAATTTCCCCTGCTTTGTCTCAAAAATGCCAGTCAGCACAGACCCTAACCCTCTATGATGGCCCATAAAACCTGGAACCCCAGAAAAGAGTGAGCACGTCTCTCCCTTGAGCGTGCCTGCACTTACATCTGAGTGTGTACTTTTCCCGTATTAAATTCTTTTCTAACTTTCTTATAACCATGGTGTGTCTCTGAATTCTTTCTTATGACATGACCAAGAACCTGGAAATCAGCACCGGCAATATATCTTTTGGTGAGCCAGCCAGGAGATAGACTCTGGTAACTTGCTCTTCCACTTGATGAAACCAGTGAGTTTTTGGCTTCTAACCAAAGCCTGCTTATATGTCTCTCTCTCTCTCTATCTTTGCCATTCTGAATGGGTCCCCAGCCCTGCTACCAGGGGACATAATCTCAGTTTACTCAGCGTTCTCCAGCTTCCTCTTTGGAGGTGGTAGGGGCCAGCCCCCACACCATGCAGATCCAAGGAGAATCTGGCTGATAGGTGACACTGTCCTTGAAACCCGATTGGAGACATTCCCTGAGTCACCTAGGAGTCCCACAGGAACACAGGAGTCCAGGGGACCCTTCTATCTTAAAACTACTTTCCTGCCCTCCACCTCTGCCTCTGCTCAAGTGAGATATGAAATCCTCTGATGATGTCATCATGTTTCTTTCCTATTATTTTCTGATTTCCCATCCATGTCACTTTTTCTCTACTCTAATTCTTATTATCTCCTACACCTTCTAAAACTGTCGGGGCAATCCTTGGAGTGTTGGTCTCTCTGTCCTTGGCCCTAGTGCTATGGACCTTTCTGTCACCTCTGTAAAAACCTTCTCGAATACTGGGCTTGTAAAATAGCTAATTCTGGCTAGTGTGTCTGGTCTGATCCCAGGATTGGTCCCCATCCACTCCCTCCAAGAAGTCATGAAATCAATCCTGGGCTACTTCTTTAGATGCTCTTCCAAATCATATTCTAGGTTTTCTTGGAAAAGCTTGGATTTTCCAGATTATGTTAAAGCCCTATTTTGTCAGCCATTCAGCTCCAGCTATTAGAAGAAAGCTCCAAAAACTAGCACCAGGGCCCCAAACTCCAATGGATTCTTTTTGAATCAGCTTTTTCCATCTTCAGCAACTGCGACAAGGCTAGGAAAAGGTAAGGAGGGGCAGGCAGAAGGCTCACCTCATAGCAGTCACCATGGGTGGTGGCCTGCCACCTTGGGGCCACCCTGGCTTGGGCTCCAAAGCATCAGGATCCTGCTTCAACTGTGGAGAGCCTGGCCACTGGAGGAAAGATTTCCCCAGATCATCAAAACCCCACAAGGAGCCCCCTGGTCCCTGTCCCCGATGCAGGCAAACAAGCCATTGGTCTAGGGTGTACACTGAACCCAGAAGAGGGGGCGGAGCATGACTGCAGGCCCCTATGGCAATGACCGGGAGGACCGATGGGGCCCAGGGTAAAAAGTGGCTCCTTGGACAACTTTGTGGAACGTCAACCTGGAGGAGCCCCAGGTCACCTTTGACATGGCAGGTAAGAATGTGAACTTTTTTTTTTTTTTTTTTTAAGATTTTATTTATTTATTCATTTATCCCCCCCTTGCTGCTTGTGCTCGCTGGGTCAGCTAACCACGCCGTGCGGGCGGGCTTGCCTTCACCAGGAGGCCCCGGGAACCGAACCCGGGGCCTCCCATATGGTAAACGGGAGCCCTACTGATTGAGCCACAGCTGCTTCCCTGAACTTTTTAACTGACACAGGAACCACCTGTTTAGTTCTGACCTGTCACTCCAAACCTCCCTCTTCCCGAAACTGCCCGGTAGTGGGAGTTGATGGTAAATCTAAAGTTAGATCCTTTACTGAGCCTCTCTTGTATCAAATAGGAGATCTAATAGTAAGCCATCAATTTTTAATTGTCCCTGAATGCCCAACCCCCTTACTGGGATAGGACTTAATTCGTACTCTGGGGGCATGCATCCAACTAGTAGGAATAAATAAAACCTGTAAGATGCCTGTAGCCCAGGGCTCAAAAGAAGAGAATGTGGAGCCTTGTGCTTGGCCATGATTCTAAATAAGGAACTCGATGCCATATCAACAGTTATAACCCAGGAAATCAATAGTAAAGTAAATCTATAGTCTGAGAAACCAAACTATATCTGAGTGGGCTCTCCAGTTTCCCCCAGTTTCCATCTCCTATAATGCCCAATTACCATATCCGCAGAGAAAACGGTATCCCCTGAAGGAAGAAGCAATGACGGGGCTCAAGCCCATGATAAAAACGTTTTTGGAAACTGGCCTCCTAATTCTGTTATCAGATTCTACGTCTAGGTTCTTGGCTTTTTCACGAGAAAGAATTCAAGGACAAGCCACAAATTAATCAGACAAGCAAAGAATTTAATGGAGGTTAAAGCAAGATAAAGAAAGCACGCCTTCAGGGATGAAGACAGGCCTTCTCAAGGGAGAGAAGTGTGAGTTCTGCCCTGGAGTCCCCTGTTTTATGGGGTACAGGACTCCAGGGTCTGCACTGATTGGCATATTTGAGACAAAGCAGGGAAACTTTATTGGGTGGTTTGATTCTCTTAGCGGGTTAGAGGTTGCTGTCCGGTGGCGACTGACTTCTGGCTGCTGTCCATGAGCTCTGCAGGGCATGTTGACCAGTGGTTTTTTGCCTCTGGTCACTGTTCACGAGACATGAAGTAACCTGAAATTGGGTGGGGGGCGGTGCTGGTGCCCCTCTTGCCCCTCCCCTCTTTCCCACCATGTAATGATGTTACTGGCTGCCTCCTGATAACGCAGCTGTTTGGAGTGTGCTGTGAGCTGCAGGTTGTGTGCTGCCCCTCCTGCCCCTTCCCTCTTTCCTGCCATGTAATGATGTTGCTGGCTGCCTTCCGATAATGCAGCCGTTGGGTGTGTGCTGTAAGTTGCCCCTTCCTAACTTGCCTGTGTGACTCAGCAGGCTGATGCTAGTCAGCAGGCTGTTGCCCCAGTTTCTCTTACTAGGTGGTGTTTGTGTGGCTTATTAGGTTTTCTGCCCTTTCCTCCATAGGTCCCTATTCTATCCTGCCTCAGTTCCATGTCAGTCCCTCTGTAATACCCCTATACTCACAGTGAAGAAGCCAAATGGCACCTACAGGTTTGTTCAGGACTTAAGAGCAATTAATAAGGTGGTAATTCCCATCTATCCAATAGTGCCTAACCCTTATACCCTACTAAATCAAGTTCCAGGGAAGTGGATGTGGCTCAAGTGATTGAGCACGTGCCTACCACACGGGAGGTCCCAGGTTCAATTCCTGGTGCCTCCTAAAGAAGATGGGCAGGGGGGCAGATGTGGCTCCAATGGTTGAGCGTCTGTCTCCCATATGGAGGGACCTGGGTTCCATTCCCAGGACCTCCTGGTAAAAATAAAGAAAAATATAGAAGGCATGTGGGCCACAAGGCCCTGCGAGCAGGTGCGCCGCCAGGTTCCAGGTGCAAGTGTGCCATCAGGCCCCATAAGGGGGTGAGCTCCCCAGGCCCCTCACATGGGTGTGCCGTCAGGCCCTGCCAAGCCACACAGCAAGATAATGACGTAACAAGAGAGTGACACAAGGGAGATCCAATATGAGATTTCTAGAAAAACCAGGAACAAAGGTGGCACAGGCAGTAGGATGCCTCTCTCCCACATCGGAGTTTCCCAGGATCGAATCACAGTGAAGACAGGAGAAGTATGAGGAGAGAGGACAGGAAACAGACACAGAGAATTGCCCAGCAAATAGATGCAAAAACAGCAAAAACTGGTGTGTGTGTAAAAATGGATAAAAGTAAATAAATAAATAAATCTTTAAAAAAAAAAAAAAAAGAAGATGAGCAAGACAGTGAGCTGACGTGACAGGCTGGCATGGCGAGCTGACACAACGAGATGATGCAACAAGAGACACAAGGAGGAAAACACAATGAGAGACATAACAAAGCAGGGAGCAGAGGTGGCTCAAGTGTTAGGTGCCTCCCTCCCACACGAGAGGTCCTGGGTTGGGTTCCCAGTGCCTCCTAAAAGGAAGATGACCACAGAATGAACAGAACAGCAAATGCAAACAATAAGGAGGTGGGGAGAAATAAATAAATAAAATAAATCTTTTAAAAATGTATATATATATATAATATATAAATCAAGTTCCAGAAAATGCACCTTGGTTCACTGTCCTAGACTTAAAAGATGGCTTTTTCTGTATCCCACTTCACCTGGACTCCCAGTTCCTTGTTGCCTTTTAATGGCAGGAATCCTGTTGCGGCAGATGAAATGAAAAACCCAAGCGGCACTCTGAGGGGCGGAGGAACAAAGTTTTATTATGCATGGGCTCAGAGGAGAGTCAAGTCTCCAAAAATCTGAGCGCCTTGTCTCAGAATTTTATAAGTTTATATAGAGACTCCAAGCAGGCAAATTCCTAAGCAAGTGGGCATGCAGGGGTTACAAAAGTGAAAGGAGCGAATTTAGCTTATCTTCCTAAAGCGGAGGGCTACTAGGGAGGAAAAGAGTCACATTATCTGTTTAGAGTTGTAAATTCCAGTTGAAAGGGGCATGCGGGGAGTGCTTATCTTCCTAATAATGTGGATTCCAGCCAGAAAAGGGAGTAAGGGAGAAAGGGATGGGGGCTGCTTATCTTCCTAAAGCTGTGGGTTTCTGCTTGAGGGGGGTTAGGGCCGCAGCACTTCCTTTATCAGTCCAACTTTAAACCTCCAGTCCAGCTTATGTGGACCGTGTTGCCACAAGGCTTCCGGGACAGCCCCCATATCTTTGGAAATGTCTTAGCTCAGGACTTACTGATTTCCACTTGCCTCAGAGCTCCCTCTTACAATATGTGGACGATCTGTTGCTTTGCAGTCTGACAATGGATCTCTCTGAAGCCAACACCATTTTAGTCCTTAACTTTCTAGCTGAAAGAGGATACAGAGTGTTGGTATGCAAGGCACAAATCTTTCAGCAGAATGTCTCCTACTTAGGGTATCTTCTCACCCCTGGAGAAAGAGCTCTTTCCCCAGAAAGAGTTCAAGCCATCACAAGTATTCCCCACCCCAAACAAAGAAACAACTGTGGGCCTTCCTATGGATGGCAAGATATTGTAGATTGTGGATACCCAGATATGGCAAAATAGCCCTGCCATTTTATGATGGCAACACTGGACCAGATAACCAACCCCTAGATGGGGGACAAAACCAGAAAACTGACTTCCAGACTTGAAAGAAAACACTAATCAGCTCCCCCAGCTCTGGGGATCCCTAATCTTTTTTTTTTTTTACCGGGAGGTCTCGGGAATCGAACCCGGGTCCCTCCATATGGGAGACGGACGCCCAACCAGTTGAGCCACATCCGACCCCCGATCCCTAATCTTAATAAGCCATTCATTCTGAATGTAACAGAGAAAAGGGAGTGGCTCTAGGAGTGTTAGTCCAGAAACTGGGTGAGATTTCTCTACCAGTGGTTTATTTCTCCAAACCCCTGCATAACACAGCACAGGGATGGCTGCCTTGCCTGAGAACAGTGGGTCAACCGTCCTTTAACTTGAACAAGCCACCAAATTGACCTGGGGACAACCTCTCACAGTCTTCACCCCACACCAAGTGAAAGACATACTCGAAGCCAGGGGCCATCAATGGCGTACAGGTAGCTGGTTAATTAAATAGCAGACTAGAGACCCCTGAGGTGCAGCTAAGGGTGTGTCAAACCCTCAACCCAGCCACCCTGCTACGAACAGAAGGAGAAGGTCTCAGGTGAAATCCTAAGGGGTCCTCGTTCACTCCTGCTTTGAGACTCTCAGCCACAATTACTCAAGCAGGCCAGATTGAAAAGATGAGTCTAACAAATGTAGGCTTTGTGTGGTTCACAGGTGGAAGAAGTTTTATTAGGGAAGGAATTAAAAGGGCAGGCTATGCAGTAGTCTCTCAATTTGAAATTATAGAAGCTCGAGCTCTTCCTCCAGGGACCTCAGCCCCAAGGCTGAGTTAATTGCTTTAACCTGGGGCTTAATACTCACAGCAAGAAAAAAAGCTAACATTTACACAGAATGCAACTGTGCGTTCCTCATCCTCCACACATACTCTCTGTGTGGCTGAAACTAGACCTGCTTACTATCAATGGGTCCTCTATTAAGCACCTGAAAGAAATCTTTGACCTACTGGAGGCTATTCTGTTGCCCCAAGAAATAGAAGTGATGCATTGCCCAGGGAACCAGAAAACAGACACTGCTATAGCTAGGAGAAACTCCACAGCACAAACCTGGCCCTCATCCCAGAACCTGTCTCACTATCTAAGGCTCCAGAGTATACCCAGGATGAACAAACTAGAATGGGTAGCCTAGGGTTCACCCCGGCAACTAGAGGGTTGCTAGTTAAAGAAGCTCAAGTTTACCTGCCAGGAGCAGTGCAGTGGAAAGTCCTTCACAGACTCCACCAAGCTACTCATCTGGGCAGGGACACTCTAACCTGCTTAGCTAAATGGGTTTCTTGAGGGTCACAGACCCCTTTTCCAGTCAGGTGAAAACCACAGACCCCTTACTAAGTCTGATGAAGAAAGTGCTGCAGCCCCTTCCTCCCCCTTGGTAGAAACCCACAACTTTAGGAAGATAAGCACCCCTCATCCCTCTCTCCCCTCCCTCCTTTCTCCCTGGAATCCACATCTTTAGGAAGATAAGCACTCCCAGGCCAGGTCCACCCCTTTCAACTGGAATTTACAACTTTAAATAGATAATGAGTCCTTTTCTCCTTAAAAGCCCTCTGCTTTAGGAAGATAAGCTAAACTTGCACCTTTTGCTTTTTTTAACCCCCACCTGCCCGCTTGCTTAGGAATTTGCCCGTGTAAAGTCCCTATATAAACTCATGAAAGTCAAAACTCAGGGCTCAGATTTTGGAGACTGGATTCTCCTCTGGGCCCGCGCGCAACAGAAACTTTGTTCCTCCATCTCTCTGAGTGCCGCGTGGGTTTCTCATCTTCTAAGTTTTTTCCGCTGCAACAAGTCCACACTATACTGTGTAATATTTAATAAATATATCACACCCACACCGACATGTCCACACAAGAGTAATGTTTTTCTGTATTTCAATTCAAGCTCATGGACCCCTTGTTAAGAACCCCTGGCCTAGCAAAAACAATCAAGGGAGTCACCAAAAGTTGCTCTTTATGTGCAATCAATGACCCAAACAACAGGAGGCTTAACAAACCTCCTCTCTTAAATTCCCCTGTCCAGCTGTGGGGATTATACCCTGGGGAAGACTGGCAGATAGACTTTACCCATATGCCACCTTGCCAGGGATATAAGTACTCTTAGTACTGGTAGATACTTTCACTGGATGTGTTCCCACTAGAAGGTAAACAGCAAATGAGATGTCTAAGGCTTCCCTAAAGGAGATCATCCCCAGGTTTGGCTTGCCCAAGTCTCTTCAAAGTGACAATGGGCCAGGATTTACTAGCAAAATAACCCAGGGTCTAATGACTGTCCTCAGAATTAAATACCATCTTCATAGTTCCTGGAGATCCCAATGCTCAGGCAAATTAGAAAGAACCACCCAAACCTCAAAACAAATTCTGGCCAAACTTTGCCAGGAAATTACTTAACATTGGGTCATCTATTTACCCATGGCTTTTCATATACCTCTGAAATATCTGTTTCAGCTTCGCCCTTTCAAAATGGTCTGTGGGCAACCTTTTCTCAACTAGGATCTGGTACTAGAACAGGAGATCCAGAATTTCGCCAAATATTTTATAAATCTAGAAAAATCTCAAAAAATTATCCAGGAGCTTGAAAACAAAATCCACCCTAGTCCCAATCATAAGTTGCCCTTACCTATAGTTAAAACTGGAGACAGGTTTTAATCAAAACCTGGCAGGCGAACAGGCCTCACTCCCAATTAGAGCCTAAATGGAAGGGACCTTACTCTGTGGTTCTGATCACTCCCACAGCTGTTAAAGTTAAAAGGATTGCCAGCTGGGTGTATTTATCCACATGAAGCTCACTCTCCAAGGAAGAGCCAATGCACTGGAAGCACCTGCTGAAACGTTTGAGTGCCAGCCATCAGATGGCTTAAAATATCTCTTCAAAAAGAAAAGCTAAGTACCTAATGACAACACCTCTGCAGCCTGAACCCTGTGGAACCCCCACTTGTGTTGCTTCCTCTTCATAGCCTCTATTATTGTAACTGCTATAATAACTCTGCCTGGGTGGATACAATTTCTTTAGCTACTAACATGACAATCTTTAAAAAACTCTTTTAATCAATCTTCTTGCTCCAAATATCCCCATGAAACTGTCCAGCCCTGAACATCCCTATTCAACTTAATCTAAAAGGTGGTTGATTCATATAACGTCTCCTCTTGCTGGGTGTGTGCCACCCAATAAGAAAAAACAGTTATCTGGCTGGCTGACCCACATTCGTGGGCCACATCCAAATACAAGGATTCCTGCACCTTGACTTCCTCAATATTCCCCCAATTTCACTCTCAACCCATTCTTACAAAAATTCATCTCTCTCTTACTTCCTTTGGCTTATAACCCTACTAGACCCCCTCACAACCTCCTTCTTATACTCTTAGTAGGCCCCTGTATATTTAAGCTCTTAACTCAATTTATCTCTTCCAGGATTAATGCGTTCCAAAACAAACTTCTGCTAATGTGTGAATATCACCCAGGCTCAACAAGTGAAGAAAGCACCCCTCCTCCTAACCCCAGTAATGTAGCAATAGAGCTTTACACCCTGTCAGGCAGGGACTACAATCCCTAATCAACAGGAAGCAGGTACAGAAGATTGACCATCACCTCCCCTACCCCTTAAGATTAAGGGTGTACAACTCTCTCAGGGGGGATTTGAGGCAGGATAGAATAGTGACCTAAGGAGGAGGGACAGAAAACCCAATAAGCCACACAATAACCACCTAATAAGAGATGTTGAGGCAACAGCCTGCTGACTTGCACAAGCAAGTTATCAGGGGCAGCTTGCAGCATTCACCCAGTAACTGCATTACCGGAAAGCAACTTGGGGTGGGAGGGGCACCACCACCACCACCCACCCATTTTCATATCATCTCGCTCAGCAAATTCCAGCAGAGCTCGTGACAACATCCAGAAGCCAATCACCACCAGCAACCCCTAGAAATCAAACCACCCAATGAATTTCCTCTGCTTTGTTTCAAAATATGCCAATCAGTGCAGACCCTAACCCTCATAAAACCAGTGTTGTGCTGAAAATAAGACAGAGTTTTTTAAAAGGGGGTTGTTAACCACATCTATGACAGAGGCTCGTGAGTGGGGCAAGTGAAAAACACACACGAGGAGGAGAAGTATAATGGTCCATACTGGGCTGCAGCCATGCGGCAGAAAATCTCAGCCTTCTGGCTGACCCATTGGTTTTTATTAGCATGGATGGTCTCATCTTTGGCATGCAACAGTGAGGATAGCATATTGATACAACAGTGAGAATAACATGTTGATCGGGTTATATAAAATACTATGGTATTACTCCCCAACTGTCCTTGGCCCCGGGGTTGTTTAGAGAACATTTGCTACAAGCTAGTTATATTTACTGCTTTTGGACACAGGCCCAAGGATAAAGTGGGGACTGAGGCTGCCTCACTGGCGCCAGCCTTCAGCTGGCTGCAGCTCGCTGGGGCCGAGGCCATCATCTGAATTTGACCATCCTCACATGGGTGCAGAGCAAGTTTATTGGGCTAAAGTTGCATTAATGCAGAAGCAGCACCAAAAGAGGTTTCTGCTCAAAGGGGTGAGCTGGGGGAGCAGCTTGTATGGCTGCTTGAAACGCAGGGAAAGGTGGGGAGGGGTTGGGGAGGGATAAAGGGGACATGATTTATGGTTACTATGGGGGCTATAGGGCATGTTTGGGCAGGGTGTCCTTGAGGCCCAGTTGCTTAATAAGCAAGCAGGATGTTGATGTACAATTGTGGCCATTTGGTGAAGATCAGCAGACTTTGCTGGTCACAGCTTGAACTCTTTGTTACAGCTTTTCCTCCCAAGCTGGGGCAGGGATTTTTATCAGTACCACAAAGGATTATTGGTATTTGAGCCTGCTTCAGTTAAACCTCCATTTCTTCTTTATAATTCCCTGGATAAAATGGAAACTCAAGCAAATCAAGATGGTTAGTAAAATCACTTATCATTCCAATTTCACAGTCCATTCTTTTGGTGGAGGGAGTCCTTTGACTCCCTGAAGACCAACTGTGACTAGTTTGGGGTTCTTTGGACTGATACTCTAAAGTTACAGGGAAGGGGAGAAAGAGTTTGGCGGCTTTGAAATGCTGTTATGACGAAGTTGGTGATGACATGGATGAAAACAGGTAGAGGAGAAGAAAACAGGTAGAGGAGAAGAGGAGAAAGAGTTTGGTGGCTTTGAAGTGCTGTGTGAGGAAGTTGGTGATGACGCAGATGAAAACAGGTAGAGGAGAAGGAGGATGATTAGCTTGATCAGTGGTAAGACGGGAATACAGCCAAGAGGTGTTAAGTAGAAACTCCTTAATTGATTCCCATATGTCTCTTGTTTGCTGGTTTATGCTGTGAAGCCATTTGGCTTGTTGGGTGATTTCCTGGATGACGCTCTCAACTTGTCTGGTGGTGTTGACACAGGTAAAACAGGATGTGTTGACAACGGCACAGGCGCCTCTTTCTTCTGAAGTAGGTAATCTAAAGCTAATCGATTCTCTGTAGTTATGGGTCTGGAGTCCTGGGAGAGCTGTCTGCACCAGATGCCGGCTGCTTGCGGACCCAGTGGAGTCACAGGGTCAGGTCTCCAATGCTTTCAGTGGTCCACTCGGGTGATGGGGCTGGTTTTAGTTGCAATAGGTGAATCCAGGAGTCAGTTCCTCGAAGCTTGCGGCAGTAGGGGTAGTAAGTTGGATTTGAAAGGGTCGTTTCCATGGGGGCTCAAGCCTGTGCTTCCAAGGATGCCATTTCCAGTACACCCAATCTTCTGGTTGCACAAGTGGTGGAGAATTGCAGAGATCTGTAGAGAGAGACTTGGAAAGAGTTTTGTGGAGCTCAGAAAGAGTTTGTGAGAGTTTTTGGCAAACTTTAGTTTAGCCAGTGAGGAACTAACTTTGGCAGTTTGTGACTAGGGAAATAAGGCCATGGGTCTGCCAGTAACTATCTAATAAGGGAAGGCTGTGAGGCCAAAAAAAGTGTCCCCGTAAGTTCATGAGGACCAGGGGAAGAACTCTAACCCGGGCAGGGAGTGCAGCGAAATTGTTCAGTAAGTTTCTCTGTGTCTTGATTAGGCCATTGGTGCATTCAACTAGCTCTGATGATTGGGGTGATAGGCACAGGGGAGGCTCTGCAGGATGGGCGAAGTTGACAGGAGTTTAGAGAGGAGTTGCCCTGTAAAGTGGGTGTCATGGTCACTATGGATTTTTAACAGAGTCTCCATGGTAATAAGGCACAAAAATTGAGAGCCGAGCCTAAGGTTTCTTCAGAGACTTCCTGAGCCGAAGTCGCAGTGGTGATGACTGCACGTAGGCAGGAGGGAAGGCCTGGAGTTAGTGCATCCAAGGTCTGGCTGGAGCAGCCTATGGGGTGATAATGATCAGCATGTCTTTGGTTTAGTGCCCAGCATGCATCCCTCCTTTTTCATTCACCCAGAGCTGGAAGGGCAGGGAGTAATTAGGAAGCCCCAGCGAAGTGGGTTTTCACAGTGCTTGCTGCTGGAATTTGGGGAGGAAAGAATTGGAAGGGTTGGGGGGGGGCAGGAATGCAAAGTTTGTGCTACAATCCACCCTGCCCCACAGCTCTTACAATCTCTCCGCCACCCCTTGGCAAAAGGCGCTGAGCATGATCAGGGGGTTCTACACGGTGGCTCTGTGATACGATGCCAGGCTTCCACATAAACAGCAGATAAGCAGCTATAGGAGTTCCTGGGCTCTGGGAGTTGCCACCGAAAAGGGCGGCTCTTATCTTAGGGATAAGGGAAGGCTATTCCAGGGGAGACCAGGGATGCCGGATGCTGGCACGCATCTGCACTTCTAACAGTCCGAGCGATGGCGGGTCCTTGCTACAGTGGCAGCCCAGTCAAGCAAGGACTTAGAAGAGGCCCTGTGACTCTGGAAAAGAAGCCTAAGGGCGCAAGCACAAATGTTTAGTAGGTGCCCAGGGAGGGCGAGGTTTCCTCTGGTGAGTAATATAACAGTGGAACTTTCTCCCACAGGCCCTAGGACATTTGCTTAGAGTGGGCACGATCTGGGCTCACAATACCACATGTTAACCCTCCAAAAGAGCGAGCCGTAATGCCAACTGTGCTTTACCACCCCGTGGCAGCTCCTCGATGGCCACTCTTTTTGTGCAGCCAGAGGGCCACTGCTTTATCACTTTAGAGTTGGCTAACTTTAACGCTGGGTTCCAGGTGTTAAACACGTACTAAAAAAATTCTAGGGAGTTATTAGGCTATACCTACAGAGCAAAGCATGTCAGGATTTAGAAATAACAATTAGAGATCAGAGCTCAGGGATAAATGTGACGGCTGTAAGAGCTTACAATCTAGGCCCTAATTTCCTTAAATAAAGCTGTTTCTAGAGATTATTTACTACAACCTATAGTAGAAGTTTTGTTTTAGTTTACTTTTTTTTTTTTTATAATATACTTTATTTATTTATTTATTTATTTATTTTTACCGGGAGGTACCAGGGATCGAACCCCGGTCTCTCCATATGGTAGATGGACGCCGAACCTCTTGAGCCACATCTGTTTCCCTTAGTTTACTTTTATACCTTTACTAAGATTATATTAATTAACAGGTATTTTACTTTGGCAGTACAGAAAAAAAAACATTTTCTTAATTATTTCATGAAAACTCAAGATTTTCAATGGTGTCAAGATTATCTTCCCTTTACCACCACTTTAATATGCAGATTGAGGCAGCTTCTGAAAGTTTTCTTTGTTATGAAGTTACTTTTTGTTATCAATATTAATTCAGTTTTCTACTTAATGACTTCCTGGAGTTAGCCATTTATATTGAAATACTTCAGTTTAGAAAATGCTTTTACAAACTTCCCATAAGTATCCATAACTACATAGTCTAGTTATTTCATTTTAAGATAAATTTCAACCTTTAAATAAGCTTATTGAATTATAGTCAGCAATAAGCGAAATTCACTTCCACTAATCCTTTTACAACTTTCTATATGCATTCAAGTCTTGTCCTACATATTTCCACCCTGATTTCATGAAAACCAGTTATCTTAGGACAAAACACACTCCCTTAAACAAGCTTTCACAAATCTTCTACTTCTTTCATATCCATTTAGTAAGTCTTGGCTTATAGCCTTCATTCTGTTCTGTGAAAATCTAGTGTTTTCAATTTAGGCAAAACAATTATGTTTTTTTAAAAAATGTAACAATTTAACTAAAAACATAATTTTCATCATCTTAAAGGTTTAACAGACTTAATGCTACCTTATTTTATTAGTATCCATATAAACCTAGGGAGACTGCACCTGAATAGAATAAAATTAAAATAATGATAGTTTACAAAAAAATGTTTTCCTTTTTTCTTTTCCTCCAACAGGTTAAAGCTTTTTGTTTTCATAATACCTTAAAATTGTGAACAACGGCAAAAGCATTTTCTGACTATCAGACTCTGGAGAATATATTGTAATTGTTTCATTTTAATCATAATTCAGAAAAACCTTTTCATAGCTTTCAAGGATTTTTTTTTTTCAAAGGAGGTCCTGGGGATTGGCCCAGGGTGGTGTACGTGGGAAGCAGATGCTCAGCCACTGAGTGCTCCCCAATGGGAGTTGGTTTTTTCATTTGTTTGTTGTTTTTAGGAGGTACCGGGGATCCTGGGACCTCGTACATGGGAAGCAGTCGCTCAACCACTTGAGCTACATCTGCTCCCCGAGGACTTTTTATTTGCTTACTGAAATTTGGCCATTGGGTTATTACTTTCATCTCAAAGTTGTTAAAATGTAATTGAGGAATTATAAGACAGACTATACAAAACCTAATTTATTCTGGAAAATTTCCTCTGTCCCTATCATTCTTAATGTCCAGGCCTAGAAGACAGAGTTCTAAGCTCAACTTACATTTCCCTATCTAATTTCACCTAGCCCTTCCCTCCCACAGCTCTCTCAAAAAGAATGCCCTGCAAGGGCAGGGTACGTTAAGGAGACATGGAAAAACTTTTTTTTTCTGTTTATAAAGTTATTTGGTTTAAAATTTACTAAACTTTAACAGCACTAATTTTATTAATGTGGTTATCCAGATCTGATTAGAATGAACATGGAAAAAGAACAGAGAACATTAATGTTAAGTTTTTTACTATTATTCCTTGTTTTCTCTAAATAATAGAGGGAAACTATACAAATGAAACTATGAAAATGCAGTTTTTACTAGCAGATTTGTTGAAATACTTAAAACACTTTAGGTAATGTACTTTCAAGCAGTAATATACAATTTTTTTAAAACAAGGATTAATGGCACATATAGGTATACACTGTTGCCAGGAAAAACAATGTATACAATTTAATTCCATATGAATTTTGAAACTTATGAAGGTATTTTTGTCTTTACAGTGTTGTTAAATACTTTGTAATTAGGTGTAAATACAAATTTAATTTATACAAAGCCTAGAGAGAAGTTTTTTCCCTTAAATGAATTACTTTTATTTATGAGCACATAAATAAAAGCATTTAAAATATTTGTTTTATATTATACTTTTTTATTATAAGATTCTTAGATTGCAGTGTATTGAAAAGCACCTTTCCTTTGTTTTTCCAAATGGTTTTGTTTATCTAAATTTTTGCACGGCTTTTACCTGCAGTCCTGTAATTCAATTGACAAAGGTTTGAGTAGCCACGCTTATAAGTCTGAATAAGATTGAATTCTTTACAAGGCCCTCTGGATCTTCATTAGGATTTGGGAAATCTTATTGTTAGTGAAGGGAGTTAAACTAAGTTAGAACCCAGGGGGAGAAGACAGAAGGATTTTAAAGAGCACCAGAAGCTCAACTTCTCCAATTGCTGGGACTCTAGGAGCATTAAATTATTTTTAAGTAATTTGAATAGAGCCCACTTAAGAATTTTTATTTGTTAATTTAGTATTACTATCTGGAGGTAGGAAATTATACATTAAACAAACAGACAGACAGAAATCACAGAAACACAGAAGTACAGAAATAGAAAACTTACTGACCGTTTCCCAGAAGAGTAGAGAAACTGTAAAGAATCAGAAACAGAAGAGAATTCTCTTTTCTGACGCCTGAAAACAGAGGCCGAGACAGAGGGCCCGACCAGACTTTAGCTCAACAAATGGATTTTGACCTCAAGCGCAACATGGCAGGAGTTCACAGATCCGAGAGGGGCTAGCCGGGCGAGCCCGGAGACAGCCCCAGAGAGGATGGAACACAAAGGATTCCTGCAGGTACCTTGCTCCTCTCCGAGGTGTCGGAGGCATCGTCCCAGCGTTCACTTCAGATCCCACTTCTGTGCACCAAGTACTGTTGTGCTGAAAATAAAACAGACAAAAAAGGGGGGGGGGAGGGGTAGAGCAAGTTTATTGAGCTAAAGTTGCATTAATGCGGGACCAGCACCAAAGAGGCTTCTGCTAGAAGGGGGGAGCTGGGGGAGCAGCTTATATGGCTGCTTGAAACAAAGGGTATGGGGAGGGATAAAGGGGACATGATTTATGGTTAATATGGGGGTATAGGGGATGATCGGGCAGGTGTGCTTGAGACCCAGTTTGTTAAATAGGAAGCAGGATGTTGATGTTAGATTGTGGCCATTTGGTGAAGATCAGTAGACTTTGCTGGGGTCAGCTTGAACTCTTTGTTACAGCTTTTCCTCCCAAGTTGGGGCAGGGATTTTTATCAGCACCGCAAAGGATTATTGGTATGGCAGCCTGCTTCAGTTAACTTCTGATTCTTCTTTATAATTCCCTGGATGAAATGGAAGCTCAAGCAAATCAAGATGGTTAGTAAAATCGTTGATCATTCCAGTGTCACACTGGGAACCCCAGAACTGAGCAAGCATGTCTCTACCTTGAACACGCCTGCACTCATGTCTGAGTATGTGCTTTCCTCTTATTAAACTCTTCTAACTTTCTTATAATTGTGGTGCATCTCTGAATTCTTATGACATGACCAAGAACCTGGAAATCAGCACTGGCAACAGATGGACTTTCTCAATAATACAAGGAAAGCCTAGTCAGTGCCGAATCAGCAATTAGCCACAAACACAAAGAGAAAATAATAATTGGAGTAAAAGGTCAGAGCACACCTAGAGTGCTTTTACAGCCCCTGGATTGCAAAATTGGAAAGGAATACTTACAGCATCAATTTTTGTATGTGCCTGCGTGTCCTATACTCTTCTTAGGAAGAGACTTGACCAAATTAAATGCTCAAGTTGTGTTTTCAGAAGAAGAGGTCAAAATTCAAGCACCCCCTGACAAAAGGACTGCATTTGCAAGCTGCCCTCCTACAAGCCAAAGAACCTGAAAAGGACTCTGTACCTGCCCACATTTTGGAGCAAGTCACCTCTGAGGTATGGTCATCTGACATCCGGAGAAGCCTGTAACAGCCTCCCTGGTAAAGACTGAGCTCAAAACAGAAGCTAATCAACCCTAGTTACAATTCCCTTTATCATTGTAGGCTAGGAGACATATTAAACCGGTAATTGAGACATTAAAAAGAGCGGACCTTATTCGATCTCCCCAGGCTCCGTATAACACATCTATACTTCCAGTCTTGAAGCCTGGCACTAGTAATGAATACAGGTTCGTCCAGGACTTGATAGCTGTAAACAAGATTGTAAAAGATGCTTACCCAGTTGTGCCTAATCCTTGCAGTTTGTTAACCACTTTAGCTGGAAATTTTAAATGGTTCTTAGTACTGGACTTCAAAGATGCCTTCTTTTGCATATCCATGGCTTTTGAGTCCCAGGAAATATTTGCGTTTGAATGGAAAGACCCAGACAGGAAAACTAAAGAACAATTTAACATGGACTGTTTTACCAGGAGGGTTTAAGAATTCCCCCACTCTTTTTGGGGAAATCTTAACCAAAGATTTAGGTGATTTGCAATTATGTGGTGGCATCTTACTCCAATATGAAGATAACATAATAATAGCCAGTGAAACTGCAGAAGATTCGGATGCATATGCCATTAGAATTTTGTTTCTAAACTCCAGAGGATACAAGGTATCTCAGAAGGCTCAAATTACGACGTCCTGTGTCAAATTCCTAGAGTATTTGGTTTCCCAGGGCCAGAGGACCCTGCTGCCCCGATAGACGCCAAGCCCTGATGACTATTTCTGTCCCTAGGAGGAAGAGGCCATTACAGTGGTGGGTTTCTGCCGCATCTGGATCCCCATCTTTGGACTCGCTGCCAAACCCTTGAATAATGCAGTCAGGGCTCAGACAGAGAAGCCCTAGGGTGGACTGGAGAATGCAATCAGGCCTTTCACCAGATTAAGGAAAAACTTAGAACTGCTCCAGCTTTGGGACTGCCTGCTGTGTGTAAACCTTTTAAGCTGTTCGTCCATGAAAGGCAAGGAGCAGGGCTTGGTGCTCTCACACAAAGTTTGGGAAAGCGTCGAAGGCCTATTTGTCAAGGAAGCCGCACTTGGTAACGCAGGGCTGGCCACCTTGCCTTCCGGCTGTGGCTGCTGCTTGGGATGTTCTGCAGGAAGCGGCAAGGTCTACCTTGGGTCAGGAAGTCACAGTGCACACCCCACGGAGTGTGCTCTCCCTCCTCGAGCTAAAGGGGTTACTGGCCGACTGCTGGCAGGCTAGGGAAATATAGGCTATGCTGCTGGGTCATCCAAACGTGCGCCTAAGTTCTGCAGTTCTAAACCCAGCTGTTTCCAGAATCCAGTGGGCCTGCTTTGCGTGAGTGCGTTCAGGTAACTGAGGAGGCGTTCTCCAGTCCACCAGACCTGGGGGACATCCTTTTAAAGAACCTGACTTGGAGATGTTCAGGGACTGGAGCGGTTTTATAGATCACGGACATCGACGAGCTGGATACGCTGTAGTGCCCTGACCCGAGCGCTGGTCATCAGACAAGTTAAAAAAGCAAATGTGGACACGAACTCTCACTGTGCTTTTTCTTTAGTACATGCCGTGGTGCAGTTTGGAAGGAAGGAGGGCTTTGGGCCACCAATAATGAAGAGACTCACCATCCAGAGGCTGTATCAGCCCTGCTAGAAGCTGTATTGTTGCCCACAGAAGCTGCAGGTAAGGCACTGCCCCAGGCTCCAAGGGTCTAACTGTTTACTAAAGGGAATACTAAAGCGGATTTGGCGGCAAAAGAGGCTGCCCAGACACAGCTCGAAGTTCAGGACTGGAGAGAATTAGCTCTTATCTGACTTCTCCTCATTTACCCCATCCTGTGAAACAAAAGATCTACACAGAGCTAAAGAATGGGGATTTAATGTCAAGTCAAAAGAAGGATGGCTGCAGTCAGAATCAGGCCAAGATTTGTTAACAGGAAAAATAGTGGAGCCTGTACTATCGTATTTGCACCAAGGAACCCACTGTGGAAAGGAGGCCTTTGTAGCATGGATTAGAGACAGATGTGCTTTAACAAATGTGTAATTACCCAAAGACTAGCAGACCTCTTCTGACAGCAGGGGTGCAAAGCTCGAGGTTTTTCATCTGGAGAAGACTGGCAGATAGACTTTACAGTGATGTCCCGAGCAGCCAGGAACTTCTGCTACCTTCAAGTATTGGTTGATACATTTTCAGGATGGGTAGAAGACTTCCCCACATGGAAAGAGCAACTGAAGTCACCAAAGTTTTGTTAAAGGAAATAATACCTAGATTTGAGGTCCTATTCTCCATTCAAAACGATAATGGCAGTGCCTTTGTTTCAAAAATAACTTAAGAAGTTTCACAGGCACTTGGAGTTAATTGGAAGTTACATGTATCATTGAGACCTCAGCTGACTGGAAAAACTGAAAAGATGAATCATACTTTGAATAAAACTATTGCTAAGATATGTCAGGAAACTAACCTTACTTGAGACAAAGTGTTGCTTATTGCTCTTTTCAGAATTCAGGTTGCCTCTAGAAGCAGACAAGGTTTAAGACCTTTTGAAATAACTTATGGGAGGCCTTTCCTTAAAAATATAATTGGGAATATGTCTGTGCAAAGTATGTATGATAAATTGCAGAAAGATGCAGTAATTTCCCTAGGAAATATTATAAAAATGATTTCTGAATTTTCAAGTAATCAGCTTTCCCTACAGACTTGCCTTTACACCATTATAAACCAAGAGATTTGGTATGATTAAAAACCTGGAAGAATAAGCACCCTTGAAGCCAGCTAGTAAAATAGGGAACCAATAGATGGATATGGAACTTGTAAGAAGTCCACATGGATATTGATACCCCCAAGATGGCTGCTGGAAGACCCTCGCAAGATTTCTGCCATGCAGAATGAGATTCCCTCTGGAAGCCAGGAGAAGCCCCGGATAATTCTCCAGGGACATTATCATTGGGCCCACCCGGGGGATTGATGCGTGGGGTAATCAATCAAAACATCAAACAGCTGGAACTCCTCCTATGCCATTAGCAAAGGGGTGGAATAATTAATGGTTTAAAAAGCAAGCGCAAAGGTCAAATCTCTCTCGTTCCTCTTGCCTTCTGCGCCCTGCCTTTGCCGTGTCCCCCTGCATGCATCAACACGCAAGTAAAGCCTGGGCATTTATAATCTATAATGGGAAATTGTAGTCTATAAACCAGCCCTCTTGATCACTCTTCAGCCCCTTCCTCTCTCTGGGAGCCACAGTCTGTTATTTTCTCCCATTTCTCCTCCCTCCCTCCCTTAATAAATTACTGGCCTGACTAACTCGACATACTCTTGAAATTCATTTCTGCAGCATAGTCAAAGAACCTAGACAAAATCCAGTAACACCCTGATGACTAGCTCACCCCTAAATGGGAAGGACCTTATGTTGTATTATTAACTACCCACTCTTCTCTAACATTACAGGGCATTAGGCCATGGATTCACCATTCGCAAGTTAAGGCAGCTCCCCTAGAAGAAAAAGTAGAAAAAGATGCCTCCTGCTCATGCACCCCCACTGCTGACCTAAAGCTTCTTTTCTAGTAGTTGGAATTAGCGTTCTTTTCCTTTTCCTCCTATCATAATCTATGCAAGGTAATATCTTTTCAAATGGACTGCAGCAGTAGCTGCCATTCATCAGAAAAATGGCTGTTGTGTTCGTAGCTCTTTGCCGACTGCTGGAAGCACTAGTTTGCCCTGGGCTCTTTTGCCCCTGGCTGACTGGTCAGACTGGAGAGTTACAGCTTATCCTACAGCACCATCACCCAGGCCTTCCTGCTATTCCAGGGTCTGTGACTTTCCTGACCCACACGTGCACAGAGCCTCCAAACCTGGGTGTTGGGACCTCCCTGTACCGGATTTAGAATATAACAAGTTTACTTTTATGACTGCTGAAGGAAAGTATAGAGTCTTTAAACTAGGAGATTATTTTCAGGTCTCCCCAATGTATACTTCAGCCTGGGATGGGCAAGTTTGGCTATTAGCAGAGAGCAGAATTTTACACAGAAATGCTCCTGTTTGCATGGAACCGTGAGATGTCTCCACTCAGCCAAGCCCGGTAGGTGATGTAACCCATTCTAAGTGTGACAGAATAATTTTTCCATGGTGCCATGAGTGGCCAGTTGTGGTCCCACTGAAGGAATATGATGGCTCAGGGTTGCCGGCTTATTTGCCTCCTGATGGAGCTGGTTGGCTCTGTGGGTCTAGCTTCTGGCCACACTTGCCCTATAATTAGGTAGGGAGATGCACTATTGGCTATCCCCTTCTACCTGGACAAAGACTTAAAAATTTACCTGAGGAAGAATAGGTATAACACGGGGCATTTTTGGGACATTGGAGTTGTTCTGAATGACATTGCAATGACAGATACAGACCATTATACATTTTGTCAAAACCTATAAAAATGTGCAGTGCAAAGTGTAAACTATAATGTAAATTATAAACCACGGTTAACAGTAATACTTCAATATGGATTCATCAATTGTAGCAAACGTATCACACCAACGAAAGATGTAGTTAATGGGGAAAAGAGTGGCAGGGGGAGGAGGTGGGGTATATGGGAATTCCCCTATATTTTCAAAGTATCATTTATGTAATCTAATACTTCTTTAAAAATAAAATGAGAAAAAAACCTTTACTGAGACCCCAAATATTATTAAAGCTTTGGAGGACCGTTTAGGTTTACATAAAGAAGCCATAACAATCAGATCCCAAGAAGCCTTACAATGGTGGGAATGGCCTCTTTTTTTTTTCCCCAGGAGGGAGAGCGCTAGATGGTCTCATGCAGATAATTGCCCTGGCAAATGTTACTAATATGCTAGAGGATAAACAAGGACTCATTTCATTATACAAGGAAGTAGCCCAGGTAGAAAAGGTTGTCCTCCAAAATAGAATGGCTTTGGACATATTACCTGCAGCTCAGAGGGGAACGTGTGTGTTAATTGGTATAAAATGCTGTACCTACATACCTGAGGAATTTGATAATGTCTCCTCTGTACTGGATCCTATGCAAAGTGATATTGAACATGTTAAAAATCTTGGCAGACTTGAGTCGTTTTCTGAGTGATTAATGAACTTACCTATGAAATGGAGAGTGGCTTTCTTAAGGATCACCTTTATTTTGCTTGCCATATGCTTTTCCTGTTGTTGCCTATTTTGTCTTTGTGGGTTTATATATCCAGAGCATCTCCCAAAATGATGTGAGAATTTTCTTTGCCCCTAATCAGCGGGAAGTAACTACAGAAGATGAGATCTTTGCCTGTTTTCCTTATATGGGAATACTTACAAAACATATTTTTTTAAGAATAAGAAGAGTATAAACAAAAGGGGAGATTTGATAGCTGGAAAATGTGCTTACTACAAATTTCTTCACTTAAACAGCTCTGAAAATTTTAATACACTAACTGAGCTGGTTTTCTATTAATTTAATTTTAGAAGTTTACTCTTTGCACTTAGTTTCCTGAAGGATATTAACCAGGCTTTCTCAGTTTTGCTTACAGGAATAAGATAATGTCTCCAAGCAAAACCAGACAAAATGGTGCAAGAGTACCTTATCACTTAGTAAATCTGTAACTTTTCTTAGAGACAAAAATAAATAAATAAATAATATAAAATAAAATAAAACAAAAAGTTTGATATCCTTGAGCAGTTGGCTGAGAAAGGAGTCATGAAGACCTAAATATCTAAAGGTTTTTGGTTTTTTTTTGTTTGTTTGGTTTTTTTTTTTGCTGTTTGGTTTTTTTTTGTTTGTTTGGGTTTTTTTTTGTTTGGTTGGTTTTTTTTTGCTGTTGAAACCAAGAACAAGTTTGTGCTTGAGACAGCGTAGGACGGAGATATTGCACGTACCTGTCTCACAAGACCCCTGGAAGCATCAGTTGTTTTCTTTTCTTTCTTTCTTTCTTTTTTTTTTTACTTGTTTTTCTTCTCACCTACCCCTTTTCTTTTTTTGCCTATAAAAGACCCTAGCTCCCATTCTCACTTTGAACTGGTTTTGGGAAGAGTCCCCCAGTTCCTTGCTTGTGCACTTGCAATAAATCACCTACTCACTGTGAGACGTATTTCTCCTTTGTGGTGCTGGATTGGGCGGGCTCTTCTGTTGGTAATAGCAGTGCTTTAAAGTCTTTTTTCCCCCTGTTAATTCATAGGACTGGTTGAATTTTGGAAGTGGAATTGCTAACCTTGAAGCCTTGGAGCAGTACGCTGACTGTTCACTGGGCGTAGGTGGGGGTGTGGGGGAGGTCAGGGCGGTGCAGAGGGAAGGGTTCTATGCCTGCAAGTTGTTAGACAAGTTAAGATCATCTAACCGTTGTTCTATATGTTCCTTTTGGTTAATATTGTGGTGTAATTAAAGCACAAACAAGTCCTAATGTCCAAGGTATTGTTAAAAGTAGAGTTAGTAAAATAACACCTTTGTAAAGTTTTCTTTTTTATTATTTTATTTACAAACACTTAAATGTCCTTTTATAGTTTATGGTTTATAGGAAGAACTGTCTTTTGGGAGTGATCTTTGCTATCCACCTCTTGGAGATAGACATATTTCTTTACTTAGTTATTGAAATGGTGGAAGAGGGAAAAGAGGAAGGAGAAGGGAAGAGTTCTTTGCTAGTATCTCCATATCTAGAAGACATTATAGTTTTAAATTATAACCATAGTTCTATATGTGCATTTTTTGGTAAAGTACCTATGTTTACTGTGGACAAAGTTCATTCATTATTTTGTAACATCTAAGCTTTTTAGATGTCCTGAGGTGCTGATGTTTGATGCTAGTGAATTAGCCAGTTTGTAAATAGAAAATTAATAGAAAAGAATCATGTTGGACATGGACTCATTAAACCATTTCTGAGAAATGTACATTAGGACTTGGGTTGGCAGTGGAGAGCAGAAGGAAATGCAAGGCCGGGTGTATGCAGATGTGTTCACCAAGGCCGGGTGTATGCAGATGTGTTCACTTTTGCGATATGTGCCTGTTTGGGGACTGTAGCATAGGAATACATTGTTAAATAATCCAATGGATACATACTTTATTGCTGATATTTTAATAGTCTGGGTCTGATAATGTTTCTTTTAGAAGCATTATACTTATTGTACTCTATTGCTTTTGTCTTCTTTTAAATTAAGCATTAAGGGGAATGTAGTATTTTAACCGAAGCTCTGCCAATATGTTTGTCTAGGGGCCTATTGCCAATTTTGTCTTTTATGAGAAATTTTCACTAATAAAGACAGGATTACCTATTTTTCCTGTTTGCATTGGTGTAGTGTATTCTTGGTTATCAACATACTCATGACTTTGGGATACTGAGTTGATTGGTACATATTCCCGATGAGTGAAAAAGTACGATACATGTTGTTCGACCTCACCCACCTAAAAATGTATGCTTACTTGTGGGCACACACACAAGACCTAAAAGGACACATCAGAATGTAAACTGCTTGTGATTATGGATGGCTTTTAGACTCTTTACTTCTTGTATTTTTCAGATTCCTATAAAGCACATATTCAATGTTAAAAAATGACACCCCAACATCTGTGATGTCCAACAACAAAGGTTAATCACTCGCTTTCTGGTGTTGTTCACTTGTTGCAGGTCAGCGATGGCTGTTCCTGCTGGACAAGTCTTTCCATTCCTGGAACTGGGACTGAAGGAGCAGCCCCTCCTTAGCAGACACCAGGCCTGCAGCAGGAACACACAACAGCACTTAAAACAGGCCTTCAGCTCAGGCATGTGTCCAATACCAGCACATGTCAAGTTCAGTCACATGACAAGCATGGTCACATGCCATCACTTGCTTTGTCTCACAGGTTTCTGCTTCAGGTGCTTGTTTGTTCAAAACTTGCATCACTTCATGATCTTGGAGTTCCTCTTAAGAATCCATTTGTTCCAATTCCTTTTTTTCCTTTTTTAAAAAAAACGATTTATAGTCATTCCTCTTTTTTGTAATTTAACTCTGACAAAAAATCTCTTCTCTTCCCAATCCTGTGAATGCCCACATCTTTGAAGAAGTTTGAATTTTTTCTTAAGAATTCTGACGTGGGAGGGGATGTGGCTCAAGCAGTTGGGCGCCCACCTCCCGAATGGGAGGTCCCGGGTTCAGTTCCCAGTGCCTCCTAAAGAAGATGAGCAGACGCTGCAACCAGCAGATGCTGCAACCAGCAGACAACACAGTCAGTGGGGAGCAGATGTAGCTCAGGCAGTTCGGCACTTGCCTCCCACATGGGAGGTCCTGGGTTTGATTTCCAGTGCCTCCTAGAGAAGGCGAGCAGACACAGCGAGCAGACAACGAGCAGACAGATGAGGGAGCCATCTTGGGGCAGGGGGAGGGGATAAAAAAATAAAAATAAATAATTCTTTAAGAAAAAAGAATTCTGATGCATCTTTAACTGATTAAATGCAAGACATACATGAGCAAAAATCTTTGCATTTAACATTCTTTCAAGAAAAGAGTTCAATTTCTGAAATGTATTTGGAATATGACAATATTTGGACCACACATAAACCTTTTAAAATGATTTCACTTAAATGTGTAAACACGTTTAAGTGGAATAGTTGTGCAATGTCAAACCCTCAGTGTTGTTGCAAGTGTAGGTCTATGTATGTGGTGGACAAGGCAACAGGAGAAGGAAAAGGGAGTTGCTTGCTCTACATTTAGGCCCATGTTGCTGAGCTACCTGGGTGTAGGTCTGTAGCTGTGTCATATTGTCACCCTGAATGGTAGAAATTGAACAATTATTTGTAAGAACCGGAGAAGGGGTTCACCACACCTCTGAACTTCATGGTGGGGTAAAGCTATCCACCAGAGGCATGTGGCCTCTAAACCGAAACTTTTTTTGTCTTTGTATTGAAGTTAACTTATTCTGCTTCACCTAGGAGTGGCCTAAGGATGCACATGAAAACATCCTCAACATAGTTAGTCATAAGGGAAATGCCAAATAAAACCATAAAAAGATGTCACTACATGCCATCTAGAATGGCAAAAATTAAAAAGACTGACAGTACTTAGTGTTGGTGAGGATATGTAGTAACTGGATTCTCACACACTGTAGGCAGGAACATAAAATGGTATAACCTTTTTGGAAAACAGTTAATAGTACTGTTTCTATTTTTCATCAATTGTAACAAAGGCAAATACTGTTGTTGTTGTTTTTTAAAGTCGATAAAAAAAAATCCTATCATCAATTGTAATAAATGTTCCACACCAATGCAAGATATTGGCGGTGGGGTGGCATATAGGAATCCTGTATTTTATGCATGGTTGTTCTGCAAACCCACAATTTCTCTAATAAAACAAAAAAGAATGCATGATGTCAGTGATGGCTTAATGGCTTAATCACTACTTAATGGTAGTCATTAAAGAAAGCAGCACCCTGTGAACAACTGCTCGTGTGCATACTGGACTGCCCCCCGTGTGCTGAGACACACACCAAGAGAGGCCAGAGGGAACTAAAACCCTCAGAGAGAAAGGCAGATTGGTGTCTCACCTTGAACTCCATGCAGAGCAGGCTGGCAGGTGTTATATTGTGGTTTTTCTGGTCCTTTTTTTCTGGCCATTAGTATATTTAGGTAAATCTAAGTCTAATTCTCTATTTGCCCCCATTACTCTAATTTTTAGGGTATTTTGAGGTTTATGGGGATAAGTGATGGAATGTTTAAAGCTGAAACTGTCTCAGAAAAGCCAGTACACTTGGTCATGGTAGCCATAGATTAGCAGAGCAGATTTATCACACTGAAGTTAGAGGACAATATAATTTTTAGAAAGTTTTTCTGTCTTGTTTTGGCTGGTCTTTTTGTTTATATAATTATGCTTAATAAGGGAAGTATCTCATCTATAGTTTATTGTGTATATGAGTAGCAACGACTTTTGGTGTCCTCAGTTTTCCAATTTCATGGCCACTTTGGCCTAACCCAGTGTGCCACCCATGCTGCCCAAATAGGAAACCTGACAAGTTATTTCACCTAGAAGCTAGGTAAGAGGCCAGGAGAGGAACTGTAAAGGTTCTTGCTGGGACAGAGCTCAAAGTCTGAACCAGTTGACAGGGGCTTCACACACTGTCATTCATTTCTTCATCTATTCATTCAACATGCATTTATAGAGCACCTACAGTGTGCCAGAGCCACAGGGAACAAGACCCAGTCCCTGCAGGCAAGTCAGGTTTTCTTTCTCTTGGCTGTCAAGCTGCCAGCCTTACTCCTCACAGGCCACCCAATCCCACCCCTTCCCAATTACCTTGATACTAATCTTGCAGCTGTGGGAATGCAGGGGAAAATAACTTGGACTGCAGAGGGAAAAAGGAGAAAAGGCCAACTTCAGTCAATTTCTGGACCAGTTAAAAGCTGGTTGTCCTTGGTTTCCACAGAATTCTACTTCCCCCTGCTGTAGCTGCCCCTGAATAAAGCCCTCCTGCCCATTTCACATTGTCCTGGGAAGATTTTTCTTTGACAGTGCCCTGAGGAATTTGTCATCTGATAGATTTTTTTAGGAGGCCCTGGGGATTGAACCCAGGTCCTTGTACAAGGGAAGCAGGCGCTCAAACACTAAGCCATATCTGCTTCCCACTGAGAGGTGGATTTTTCATTTGTTTGTTTTTAGGAGGCACCAGGTATTGAACCTGGGACCTCATACATGGGAAGCAGATGTATGAGCTACATCCGCTCGCCTTTCATCTGATATTAATGTGGACAAGTAAATAGATAGTGCTAAGTTCGCCTGATATGTCACAGCTTCCATTTCACGAATGAAACCGCTGCATGACTGCCCTTGGCACTGGAGAGCTGTTCAAGCTGCTGAAACAACAATAAACAAAGAAGATTTATTAACCTTTACTTGTTTACTGTAGCTGAATACTCCCTTGACTGGTCTTTTCTATCCTGTTTGTTTTGACTTCAACTCGTTTCAACCAGTTCTCAGAGGCTCCCTGGTCTTGTGCATGCTCCACTAACTATGACCGAAAGTAGCCTAAATTAGTCTGCCCTGCTAAATCTCCACCCACTCTTCACACTACAGATGCCGTTTTTAGATCATGTGATATGTGAATAAGCATGCTGTCCTCTGCGCATGCTCCCCGCCACCATGCCTGCTGTGTAAGCCTTTCCCCTCCTACTCCAGTGGTTCTATAAATAACCAATCAGTATAGCAGGACCTCATTTTTACCTGAAATCAACACACAGGAATTCAGGTATACATGATTGGCAGTTGGAAAAATTAAAGGCAGAGAGAATTAAAATTTTTAAAAATTATTCCTATTATTAATTTTACTTATTTTTACTAGTTTATTTGCCTTATTTATTTTTTTTTTAAAGTGTGATCAGTATGTTCATATAAGCAATACTTATTAAATAATGGGGTTTGCAATTATGTGTACCCTATATAGAGCCAGGGAGCATGGTGGCAGCTGAGTGGCATGCAGGACGGGGCAGAATGCTGACCCAGCCAGGGTCTCCAGGCAATGCTGCCAGCTGTCTGGCTGTCATTAAGCACCTTCCCAGCCTCCTGCTGACTGCCACAAATTTTTTCCTCTGGGGGAGAAGGCAGAGAGACCTTGGGGACAGGGCAGGCTAATGGAGCACCTGTGTAAGAGAGAATTTAAAAATGTTTAAATTGTTTCTATGATAAATTTTGTTTACTTATTGTTGCTAGACTGTTTATTTGCCTTATTTATTTTAAAAAGTATGATTGTTATGTTTGTATAAGAAATACTTATTAAATAATGGGATTCATTATTATGTGCAATTTTCAACTTATGTGAAGTGTTTTGGAATGAATTGGTTGTGTAAAGCAAGGTCCTACTCTATATCCCAACTTAAATTTCATCACTAGCTCCACCTTCATTTGTTTGAATCCCGTAAAAACCCTATGATCTTTAGACTCAGGGAGACAGATTTGAGTTTTGCCTCCTGTCTCCATGTTTGGCTGCCTCACAATAAAGCTCTTTCTTTTCTTGAAATCCTGGTGTCACGGTATTGACTTCTGTGCATATCGGGCAATGAGCCCACTTACCTGGTAACACTAATAGAACCAAGATCCTTAGCTCTAAGACACAAAGCTCACTGCCAAAACGTGCAGTAGAGGGACACTCTAGATTGAAGGCATGAGATCCAGATCATTCTGCTTTCTCAGTTCAGCCATGGAGTCTTTTGTTCTAATATCAATATCATAAGATGTGAATGTATTGGGATTGGGAATTCTGGGACAACCTCTCTGAGGAGGTGGCCTTCAAATTGGCAATCAAATTGGCAATCTTTCTGATTGGCAAGAAGGACAACAGCTAGTGCAAATGTCCCGATGTAGGACCGTATTCTGAGTGTTAGAGGAACTGAAGGAAGGCCATGTGACTATAGCAGAGTAGGTCTGGAGGTCAGATCATGGTGGGCCCTCTAAATCTGGGGCAAGGAGTTTGGATTTTATTCAAAGTTCCGTGGAAAGCCATTGGAGTTCCTCAGGCAGGGATATGATCCGATTTACATTGTCCCCACAGAGGTGAGGACTCACATGTCATTTCTCACTTACCCAACTTCTTTATAAGGTAAAGTATAAGAATGCTTGGAGCTACCAAACTTTTGTGGTTAGCAGTAGCTGATAAATACAGGATTACATCTACTTCCTTAATTCAGAAGAGCGAATTCTACCAGCGGTTTTTCTTAACTCTCACTTCCCCTTAATCTCCCTCCCCCTCAAAAAAAAAAAACAAAACAAAAAACAAATTCCACAATGGTGTATGGGGGAAATTTGGGGGATAATATCTTGATTGTGGTGGTGATGAGTCAGAGTATACATTTGTCAAAACCCATGAAACTGTACACGTAAAATAGAAGCATTTTACTGTGTCTGAATTATGCTTCAAAGCTGCTTAAAAAAGGAAATTCTCTCTACACTCATGTTGTAGGTAAAACAAAGGAGCACTTTGCACTGCTTCAAGAAGGGATGGGGTTGCTGTTTCAACCTGAAAAATGAGTAGGGGTAATGTGGCAGTTTTAAAGCAAGGTCCCAGGATTCTTTGACACCCCTCCCACCAGCACCTGTGACTAGTGATTTGTGGCTACTTGACCACTTGAATAAAGTGAAGTGATGCTGTGCCAGTTCCTGGGTCCATGCCTGAGAAATGGGCAACTTTCAGTTCCTGTCCCTTGGGAGGCTGCCGGGTAGTCTAGGACACACTCATCACTCCCCTGCAAATTAGCTTCCTGCAGTTCCTGGAAAAAACCACCAGTGGCCCTGGGGAAGCACTGCACGTAGGTATGGCAGGGAAAAGCCAGTACAGGAACTGCCAAAACATTCTCCTCAGACCCTGGCCTTGTGCTCCAGGGCCTCAGCTGTGAGCCGAAGAGGAAACTCTGCAAAAACCTTGTGCAATATGCACAACAGCTAGAAATTCCCCTCCCATGGGTATAAAAGAGAGCCATACTCGGGGCCCAGGGTTACTCTTCTCCAACACAAACCAGGGCATGTGGAGTCGTGTGTATCACTCACTCTTCTGCAGCAGAGGCCTTCCCGGGAGACCTGCCGTGGTGGATAAATCCCTGCTGCTTCTGCTGGCTATTGTTCTGTGAGCAATAAAACCAACTTGCTTTAACGCGACTGCTGCCGAGTACCAACCGAACCTCAGCGGGAGCAATCGAGAGGTAGAGATGGGGATTCCTCGTTGCTCTGTGGGGAATTGCCATTCTCTGGTGGCGGCGAGTCTTGGGACCATCCCTCAATTAACCTCGCACTCCATTGCAGGCCTCACCCTACCACCATGCTATTAGGAAGCCTGGACAGCCCGGGAGGAAGGCTATGTGGAGAGGAAATGGGGCCCCCGTTCCCGGCTGAGTTCCCAGCCCACAGCCAGCCCCAACTTGCCAGCCATGTGAGTGCCATCTTGGAAATGGGTCTTCCAGGCCCCATTCGCCACCCCAGCTAATGCCGAGTAGGGCAGAGACATGCTAACCCTGCCGGACCCTGGACAAACAACAGATTTATGAGTTACATAAATGATCGCTGTTTTAACCCACTAAGTTTTGGGATGGCTTGCTGTGCAGCAATAACTGGATCTGTTAGGTAAAAAGGGTGGAGGTGGGGTGGGCTTTCCAGGTTCCAACCCACCTCCCCACCTCCTAAATTCTAATATCTGTTACAGGTCCACAATCCCTTATACATAATCCTTAGGGTCAGCTGTTTCAGAATTCAGAATTTTTGATTTTTGAGTGATTATACAGTATATGTCTCATCTTGTTCATTGCGTTCCCAGTGGGTAATCATATGTATTAATAAATCGTAGAAAAAGGTATGAATATGATCACTAAATGCCACAAATGAAGACCTTAAATAACCTCAAGACAGGCTTTGCTACCAAGTGAATTTGCTGCAAAAAGAAGAAGAAAGAGAAAAAGAAAACTTTGAGTTTTCAAAATTATTTTGGATTTGGATTTTGGAATTGCACTTAAGGGATGATGGACCTGAAGTCTGGCCTGCCTAGAAAGCAGAGGAGGGAAGGGGTTGGGGGTAGAAAGAATACAAGAAAGGTAAGTGGATAAAGAAGAGCCTGGTAACCTGGCATTGAAGAGGGGCCGGGGTGGTCCTCTGCTGGGTTCTTCCATTTGGAGCGGCGGAATATTCAGACACAGCGACCGAGGCAAGGAGACCAGAGATATACAATCCCAAATCAACCTCCCCATGAAGGATTTTTCTCACATATTTTATACCAGTTGAAACATAGAAAGTTAATTATCAGGGTGACATTCCTAAGGAGGGTCTGGAAAAATTAGTTTTTGCTTTAATCTTAAAATATACATGGCACTTGGGGCCTGATAATCTGGGGGTGATAAGGATGGGGGTGGTGGTAGGGATGTGAATGTACAGGTAATGACGGATGTGAAGATACAGATAACGGTGGATGTGAGTAAAGATGAGGAAGTGCATAGTTATTCATTCTTAGTGGAGCTAAATCTGGTTAATGTTAAATCTGTAGCTCTGTGTGCGTCCTGGCAGGTAAGCAAGAGTTCTATTCAATTTTTCTAACACAAGGTACCACACAATGCCTTAATATTTAAGCTATACTGGGTTTTTCTAGAACTGCAATATCCTCAGCCATGAGCGAGAATGTTTTCCTGGGGATTAACGGTGAGGAAGGGAAGTGCTTGGTCAGGGGAAAGATCCTTGGCTCTCACATGGGGTATGGAGTAGACCAGCTGGCCAGAGGCAGAGGCGAGGCACAGTGGGTGGCCAAGGCCTGTAACCATGCTGGTTGCAGTGGAGATGGACTTTGCAAGTTGCAAAGCACATGGAACAAGAACACTATTTGTCCCACACTTTGCGGTACTAAGAAGAGGTTGTTCACTGCTTGAGGCCACTGGTCTGGAAGATCTGCCCTGAATGTCCCCCAGCCAGCCAAGGGCTGAGCAAATTAGCAACTCAACCCACCTATCCTTGTCGGAGGCCAGCCAGTGCCTGCTGACTGGGCAGCTCTGGATTTGCTGTGGGCGGCCAGGAAGGGAGCAAAATCCAGGATGATGCTTAGGCTTCTAAATATCACACTAAGAAATATCAGGATGCAGTTGGCTATATAAGGGAGATTCTGGGGGTGGGGGTGGGGGTGGGCTTTGGGAGTCATTATCGCAAATGTGGCCTTGGAATATGAGATTGGCCAAGAAGAGTCATTTCATTGAGAAGGGGGAAGGGAGGGGGAAAATGGGGAAGAGAGGGGGAGTGAGGCACCCTGGGCCTCTGATTTTACAGGATTCATCTATACAAGCTGTGATGGTTAGGCTAATGTGTCACCTCGGCCAGGTAATTGTGTCCAGGTGTTTGGTACAGCAAGCACTTGGGCTAATTGTAATACAAGAGCATTTATGGACTTCGATCACCAGTGAGTTTACAGTGTGGATGGCTGATTACATCTGCAACAATCAGGGAAATTGCATCATTAATGGGTGATGCTTTTATCCAATCAGTTGAATGTTGTAAAAGGGGAAGGGATTTTAACATTCAGTGAGAATTTTCCCAGCTCGTCGTTGGACAGCCAGCTTCTCCCAGAAACTCATCAAGGACCTTTCATTGGACTTTCATCGGTGCCCCTGGTTTCCAGCCTGCCTGCAGAACCTGGACTTGTGCAACCTCACGGTCGTGTGAGTGACTCTTTTAAAATCTCATATTATTGATAGATATCTCCTGTTGATTCTGTTTCCCAAGAGAATTCTGACTAATACACAAGCCCAGAAACCTTAATCAGATCTCCTTTCCAATCACATGTCTTCTTGATCCACTGATCGAGTTTATGTCTAGCAAGGTTGGGAAAAATTTGATTTTCAGATAAATAAGATCCTCAAACAATAAATGGCCCTCAAGGCCCCAAGAGACCCAGGAAGCCAGAGGATCCTGTCCAACCCGTCCGACCACTTCTGTCTTTGTTTCTTGAAATACATAGAAAAAATGTCAGGTTTACTTCTGAAGAGAGAAGGGATGGGTGGGGTGGGTGAAGGAAGGGAGAAGGAAGGAAGTTTTATTTTTTAATTCTATGTACTTCGGTAGTTTTTGAAAAGTTTGCAGGAATGTATTCATGTATTACTTCTGTAAATATATAAAAACTATACCATACAAAATGTGGCCATCAAATGTAGCCTCTCTCTAAGCCAAACATAGCATATAAATACATTACCTCTCGCGCCCCCCACCCCTGCCAGCATGGGACATGACTCCCGAGGATGAGCCTCCCTGTCACGGAGGGATTACTCCCAAGCACTAATTAACAATGCAACTGGGAAAAGACTTCGACCAAAGGGGGAAAAGGGTAAAGACAAATGAGTTTATATGACCAAGAGACTTCAAAGTGAGTGGGGAGGTCAATTCAGACGTTATGATTATGCACATCTCAGCAGGATCTCCTTGACTGCCACAGTAAATATTGCCTCAAATAGCGGGGCTCCTGAGGGCTCTGGAGACATCCAAACACCATAGGCAGGGCTGACAGCTCAGGAGTTTGGCACCCTGTCAGTGGGCCCTACTTTGGAATTTATGCTCCCCAGTGTGACAGTCGGACTCAGTTGTGCTTTCCCTACACATGGCTCTTATATTTGAACCTTTAGTTAGTACTAGAGTTGATAGGTTTATGTCCAACTTAAATCTTTGGGCCCTGAATCTCAACAAAGTTGCAACACCTACCCTCCAGTTCATTGGGCTCACCCAGGACAACTAACAAGGAAATGATGATGGACAGCAACCATCCCAAGGAACAGAGAGTGTCTACAACTGCAAGCAAGATAATCTCATCGATCTAATGAGATGGGATCTAATCCCTCTCTCAATTAGAGGTGGAGTGGGCATCACTATCCCAGAATCCTCAGGAGTACTGGATGGTGATAATGGTAGGTCAATATCGTGAATGTAATTAGCAGCACTGAATTATATATGTGAATGTGGTTAAAAGGGGGAAATTTTAAATTATATATAAGTAACTAGAATAAAATTAAAAAATAAACACCATAGGACTGTACAACACAAACATTGATCCTGAATGTAAACCAAGGAGGATCTGGGTGACGGGTGACACTGTCCTTGGAACCTGACTGGGGACATTCCCCAAGATGAGT
>JAKSZT010054576.1:6573797-6589712 GCA_026826555.1 Tolypeutes matacus | reverse complement strand
TAGTATTCTAGAAGACTTCCCACTTGGGTGCATACTCAAGAACTGGACAAACTTGTCCACCGAGGGGTTGATAAAGAAGAAACTGGTCTTCTTCTGTAGCACTGCATGGCCACAGTACCATCTTGAAGGTGGCCAGCAATGGGCTACCAATGGCACCTTAAATTATAACTCTATTTTACAGTTAGGTCCTTTGTGTAAAAGGGAAGGGAAGCAGTCAGAAATTCCATATGTCCAACTCTTTATGGCTCCATATCAGAACACATGTCTAAAGGGGCATTGCAGGTTGTGTTATGCTCAGGAAGGGAACTCGCTCCCAGAAAAGAAGGAGCCAGAAAAGAAGGAACCTGAATAGAGAAAACCTGAGAAGGAGGGGGATATTTCAGATGATTCCGTCCTCAGTTTTCCCTTGCATTATAACACAGTTCTTGAATCCAAGGCCCCCATAGACCCACCTTGACCTGTGGCCTCCACACCCCTACCTTATGCGCCTGGAGCTAGTCCAGCAGGAGTTACCAGGAATGGAGCCTCTTTCCACCCTTCCAAAGAACCCAAAAGTGGCCTCTACCCAATAAGAAAGACAGCAAACAGATGCAGGGACAGTTAGATTCCATGCTCCCTTCTCCTTAAGAGATCTAGCTCAATGCGATAAACAACTAGGACAATTCTCAGAAGATCCAGCAAAATTCACTGAAGAATTTCAAAACATAATCCTAAACTTTGAATTAAAATGGAATTATATGCATGTGATCTTAGCTACCTGTTGCACCCCAGAGGAAAAGCACCACATTTGGGAGGAGGCCCAGGGACATGTCGATAAAGTGGCAGCCTAACAGCCTCAGCAACATGCTGTGGGAGCCATAGCAGTGCCAACCACTGACCCTACCTGGAACTACCAAAGGGGAGAAGCAGACCTAAGGAAAGGGACCACATGATAGCATGTCTATTAGAGGGAATGAGAAAATGTGTTACCAAGCCTGTTAACTATAATAAATTGCAAGAAATAACCCAGGAAGAAGAGGAGAAGTCTGCCCTGTTCCAAAGAAGGTTAATGGAAGCTATGAAAAAGTATACCCAGGTTAATCTAGACCCACCAGAGGGACAAATTATATTAAAAACCCATTTTATTGGCCAGTCAGCTCTGGATATTAAAAGGAAGCTCCAAAAGCTAGCACTAGGGCTCCAAACCCCAATGAACTCTCTTTTAGAAACAGCTTTTTCTGTCTTCAACAAACATGACAAGGCCACCAAGGAAGCAAAGGTAAGGAGGGGCAGGCAGAAGGCTCACCTCATAGCCGTCACCATGGGTGGTGGCCTGCCACCTCAGGGCCACCCTGGCTTGGGCTCCAAAGCCTCAGGATCCTGCTTCAACTGTGGAGAGCCTGGCCACTGGAGGAAAGACTTCCCCAGATCATCAAAACCCCCAGGGAGCCCCCGGTCCCTGTCCCCAATGCGGAAGAACAGGCCACTGGCCTCAGGAGTGCACTGTGCACTGAAAGGAGCACAAACATGGAGGGGGGGGCGCAACAATTGGGAAGGACTAACGGGACCTGGGGCAAAAGGTGGCTCCTTGGACAACTCCATGGAACATCAACTGGGAGCAGCCCCCGGTGACCTTCAACGTGGCAGGTAAGACTATTAACTTTTTAATTGATACAGGAGCCACCTATTCAGTTCTGACCTGTCACTTCAAATCTCCCTCTTCCAGAACCTGTCCGGTAGCAGGAGTTGACAGTAAATCTAAAGTTAGATCCTTTACTGAGCGCCTCCTCTGTCAAACAGGGGATCTAATAGTAAGCCAGACATTTTTAATCATCCTGAATGCCCAACCCCATTACTGGGACAGGACTTTCTTCATACCCTGGGAGCATTCACCTTATTTATAGGAATAAATAAAGTCCATAGATGCCTGTAGCCCAGGGCTCCAAAGAGGAATGTGGAGCCTTGTGCTTGGCCTTGATTCTAAATAAGGAAGTAGATGCCATGTGAGCTGCTATGTTATACATGCTATACCCCAGGAAATAAGTAGGAGAGTAAATCCAATGATCTGAGAAACCAGGTTGCCCGGAGGGGCTCTCTGGGTTCCCCCAGTTTCCATCTCTTATAATGCCCAGTTACCATAGCCCCATAAAAAAACAGTGTCCCCTGAAGAGAGAATCAAACCACCCAATGAATTGCCCCCACTTTGTTTCAAATATGCCAAATCAGCACATGCACTAACCCCTGGAGTGGCCCATGAAACAGGGAACCCCAGAACAGAGGGCACATGTCTCTATCTTGGGCATGCCTGCACTCATGTCTGAGTGTGTACTTTATCTTTATTAAACTCTACTGACTTTCGCATAACTGTGGTGCATCTCTGAATTCTTTTTTTTTTTTTTTTAGGTACTGGGGGCTGGGGATTGAACCCAGAACCTCGTATGTGGGAAGCTGGCGCTCAACCACTGAACCACATCAGCTTCCCTGAGTTGGTTTTATCATTTGTTTTGCTTGTTGTTTGTTTTTTTCAGGAGGCACTGGGAACTGAACTGGGACCTCCCATGTGGGAGGCAGGCACTCAACTGCTTGAGCCACATCTTCTCCCTGAATTTTTTACAATGTAATCAAGAACCTGGAAGCCAACTCTGGCAACATCATGCTTATTCAAAAGAAGCCTGCTTCACCAGCAAGATAAGTTACTGTTTGCTTTCCTTTTGCAGCACTTGCTAAAGCCAGCTCTGACTGGTTCTAGCCACAAGGGCATGCACATTCAGGAGAAGCCCTGACCTAAAGTCACCCTTGCCTAAATATAGTAGTAAAAATCACACCTATTGATCATGCTCAGCTGCCCTTTTTGTGACACAGGAAGCACCATGATTTAGAACTGTACATGCTCCACTTAAGCTTCCCCCTTAACCCACGTCACCTTGTCTTATCCTAAACCACTCCCTTAAACCCACCTACCCAAAACTGCATAAATGCCTCCAACTTTTTCAGCTCGGGGAGACATATCTGAGGCTTGTCTCCTATCACCTGTTGGGCTGGACTTGCAATAAACTCTTTCTCGAAATCCTGGTTTATGGCATTGACTTCTGTGCTCATTGGGCAATGAACCCACTTGGGCAGTATCAAAACTTTGCCCTATTTATTGTGGAAAGATGGATCCTATAGGTTCCTTTCTGGGTCAGTCCAATCAGCTTTGCCATCCAGGATTGACCGTCTGAGGGTTTGACAAAACCTTGGATCATGTACACCCAAAAGAATTCTAAACTCTTCTGTGACTATCTGTTGGTCTTGTTTGGTTGTAGGGAAATCTTTTACTATTATTCTTAATTCAATTTAGGCCCAAGGTTTACATTTTCAGTTGCTTGCATAATTGGCTCATGGGACAGATGAATCTTTAAAGGCAACTGACATTTGGGGTTTTAGGAGACTTGTTCAGAAAAGGTAGGGGGTCTGGACAAGGAGAAGAGAAGGGATGAGTTGACAGAGGTGGAGAAGCAGAGAAATCAGAAGGATAAGCGGGAGGAAGGGGAGCTGGAGATAAGAAGGCAACTGCAGGACAAGAAGGGGTAGATTTACTTGAGAAATGAATCTAGTTTGTTGTTGCTTAGTTTTGTCAAATTGCTCATTAGCTTTGACCAAAGAATCTTTTAGTGAAGAAATTTTTAATTCAGAGTTTCATTTGGAGGCCTCCACATACCAGTTAAAAATGCTGCCCATTGAGCCAAGTTCCTTTCTTTTCTAAAGTACCTCTCAACTGAACAATTTTTTCCAAGTCAAATGTTCCCCAAAGTGGCCACTGAAGGCCCAAGTCATCCTTGGTGAATTATGCCATTTACAAAGATAGTTACAAGACTTTGGGCTGTAATGAGATTTAGACTTAGATGTAAAATGCAATGTAATGCTTGTGCAACCTGATGGTTGGACCCCTCCAAACACAGACCCAACAATCTGCAACGAGCCAGCAGGTGGAAAACCAGAGAGAACATTCTCTCTGCACCAAAGTCAATTTCTCAGGACAATGATCGAAACTGAAGGAGAACCTTAATACAGTTTTACTGGTGACCCACTGCTAAGTTTGTCCAAATGAATGTTCCTCCAGTAAGGACTGCCAACCCACGGATCTGTGGAGCTGGCTCCAACAACGGGTGATAGGATAGGGCCTGTGGCCATGTTCTACCCTGTGATTCTCCTTCTTATGGCAAATAACACCTTTAGACAGCACAATACAACACAGAAATACAAAAGACAGCAGAGAGGGAAGAAGAGGAATGGACCAAACCCACCAAGGATGCCAAACAAATAGGAAGCAAAAACAAAACCCAGGTACCAAACTTAGGACAAATTACTGGGAACTCAATGCAAAGACAGTGGAGTTGAGACCTGGTGCTGACATACCACATTGAGCTGGCAGAAAGGCACAAGGGGCCCCTGTGGGTTCCACACGTGGTCAAAGCTGAGGTCTTTAATGCCAAGTGGTGCAGACTGGATCTCGCTGGGTCTCCATAGATAACTGCTTCAATGGACGGATGTTGGAGCACTGGATCAGGAGTCATTCTCACCAATGAATCCCTGCTCGATCAGTCAGACATGAAGACAAAGGCCTGGGTGAGATGTCCAGGAGTCCAGTGATGAGGCTTATCCTATCCAAGTTGCAAGCACCATTGTCAAATAAGCAACAAATCCAGACTTGGCAAGCAGAAACTTCATTTGAAAGGATTATTACAAAAAGAGGGGAAGGGACAGTTGCAACAGAGAGAAAGGACTCTTGCAATTAGCGAGATAGCTCTAATCTCAAGATCCGCAAGCATTTCAAGGGTTAGGCAAAAAGGGTTCAATTTACACAAAGATGTCCAGTTGTGTTTCCTTCTTACCCCCTCCTCTACTTCTTGAGATGAGGATCCTGGGCAGGGTGGGAAGCTATGGTTTTGGGGGTCTCTTCTACTTTTCCGTATAAATTGATATCAAATGCTGTACAGACTTTGTATCCACTTTTGTGCTACTTTACATACATGTAAATGCGATAATATTTCCTCAGTATTAAAATTGTGTTTTCTTTCTCTTCTATGTAGGTTTTTTTTGTTGTTGGCAAGATTGTTTTATTTCCCCCAACAATTGCTAGACCAACTGTAAAACAAGCTAAATAAACAAAAGCAAGACTGTAGGCAAAGTCCCATGATGGATATTCAGTTTAAGTGACGAGGGCTTGGGAGAGAGAGAGAGACAGAGTACTGGCAAGAATGCTGTAACTGTCGCCCATGATTCTGCCCCACTTAACACTCAGTGACCCTAGCCTGGGTTTGAATTGAGACTGGAGACCTGCTGTTTCCCCAAACCTCACTTCCCAAGTGCTTTTTGGAGGGTGAATATCTCACCATCCTGATTGTGATTTCAGTGTGTACAAAGTGGCCATTTTTGGGCCATGACCCCAAACACAAGCCAAGCACTTCATCTTTTGTGCAGTCCAAGAAAGCACAATCTTCTCTAACGTTGACAGTTGGTAGTTTTGAGAGAAGTTATGTCAGCCTCCAATGTAGGGCATCAGCCTGGAACCAGATGTGGAGGGGGAGAGCTGGCCACCATTCCAGGGTTTCCCATTGGCATTGTTCTGCTCCCAGCACTTCTGACGCCTTAGCATATCCGATGGTGATTCCCTACCCAATACCTGCCAATACCAGTGAAATCATCAGGAATGGACCCAGGACCAGGGCCTAGTGGATCCTACAGAGCCCTTGTCTTCTGTGTAGGCCTTACACAGTTATGGATCCAGGTTTTATTCAACAGCACTCAAAGCACATGCCCACAACTAGAGAAACGTGATTGACTCATCGACCCTTATGACCATAAATGACACTTTCTGTAATAGACCATGTATCCATGGGCTAGTCTTCCTGTGTGAACAAATAGCCCTTCCCAGCCGGCCTTGAGTGAACATGATCTGAACCCTGGAGTGGTCACCAGGCCATTTCCAGGACTTCCTTCCAGGATCCACAACCATCGCCTGGCTTGGCAGTGGTTGCTGTAAATGGTACATGATGCTACAACTTCATGTGGGGCTGCATTTCTGGATGGGGGGGTGGGATCTAGTGAGATCTCCATGGAATCTCTCAGCCCACTAGACCAAATACCCAATGAAGGCACTCAAGTCTTAGCTCCTGCCAAACCACCCTGGATGCTTTGGCCACTGAGGTCTTAGACAGCAGAATTGGTCTTTACTATCCTCTGGCCAGCCAAGTGGTGTACACTACCCTGGCCAACACTATGCTGTGCTTAGATTAACTCCGCAGACAATCGGATTCCTGTTTATAAAAACAGGTGGAATGGCTGACTGAGGTGCCTCCATCAGCAGCCTGGAAACTTCTTCTCTTATCTGGTCTGTGATCTCTTGTTCCTGGATTTGGGGAGGTCTTCATGTTTTATTCATGGCCTTCTTTTTCTACTCATTTCTCTAACCATCCTTCAGTGTCTCCTACAGCAAATCAAGAGACTAGCCTCACAATCTAGGGGTTCAACAGGGATAGGACGCTGATGGCGTGGAATCTGACACATAGAAGCTATTCTTTGATATCAGCAGGTAGACTGAGAAGGTTAACTTGTCAAGAGACTGTTCCCCAGACACCCAGGGAGGAAGTTGGCTTCCTAAAGCACTAGTCTGTTTGGATTACAGCAACTGGTCAAAACTGAGTGAAAAGAGTAAACTACTTGGCAGAATGCTGCCGTGGTGCAACAGGGTTGAGATGGTATGTCATACCAAATGGCTGCCGTCCACCAGGCTTGGACCACAGCCCCAGATGATATCAGGAGAGGCTGATGCACCCTTAACCACAAAGCTGGTAAGCCCACAGGCCAGGGTCCTTCTCCTGGACTCTCATCTGGCTCTGCTAAGTCTGTGTGCTTCCTCATACTGCAAAGGGCAATGGCATGGAGGAGGAGCAGCCCATACCTGCACTGTGTCATCTCTATTTTTGCCCCCAATCAACATTGTTTCAGGCTTGGTGTGTGTGATATCTGCCATTTACCTCGTTTGCTCAATCATGCCCATATGCTCATAGAATCTTTGATCACTTTCATCCTGAATTCCTAGGGTCCCAGACCAGCCAAGACTCATCTATGAAAATAGAATCCATCTATTTCTTATGAGCTAGATTTGGTCTGAAATGTTTCCCCCAAATAAGTTAAGTAGGAAAAATAGTGGAAAGGACATGGCCACATGGCATCGAAACAGGTTTAACAGAGGAAAAGGGCACAGGGCTCACTGAGTCACTTGATGAGTTAGAAAAGACTTTTGTTTTATTACTTCCATATTTTAGAAGGAAATGAGAGCCAAAACATGGTAAATTCAAAGATAGCATTTGCTCTCATTCACATGTATTATGAACAAAGTTGTTTTTACACAGCTTTCCAATAATTTAATTTTTTTGTCCAAATATGTCAAGGAAGGTGAATTTCAGAAGTAAAACTTAAGCCATTATCCTGGAACCTGCTTGATTGCTGCCTAGCACCCTTTCCCTTTTGTTCATACCAGTCCACTGGGTTTCTTTGAGCAAAGTTAATCAAACAATTTAGGTAGGACTGAGCCCACCTACAGATTCAGGGGAAGTACCTGATTAGCTTAAGGCAACCAGCAAAAACAGTTTCATTCCCCAGGACTCTTTAATCAACCTGAGAATGTACATGTGTCCAGATTTGGGCTAATAGGAGGCAATGAGATGCTGGTGAATTCTGGGGAGAGAGGGTTCCTCCTTTTGCCAAGAAAAATTTTGGGAAAGAAGTTGCTGTTTCTTACAGGAAAGAAGCACGCAGCCCTGGAGCTCCTGGCAGTCATCTTTTGACCACAATGGACGGCAGCCTCTGTTTGACACCGATTTTGGGGAAGACTGGAGAAGAGAGCTGGAGAGCAGCTGGTTCTTTGGTGACACGCTGAGCTGCTGTTTCAGGTCTCAGCTACAGTCTCCTCTATTGTTGGACTTAGTTTTGGGGGCCAACCTTCCTCATTGTTAAGACAGTGTATATGGACTTCCATTGCTTGCTACTCAGAGGAAGCTAGCAGATGTAGACATTATGTTTGATGTAATGACAAGGAAATCACTCAGAAGAGACCAGAAAAAAGCAAGATAGGCAAGGAAATTATAAAGCAATTTTGATGCGTTGCTGTTATATCTGTGTAGTATTAGAATTATAAAATATTGCAAATGTGGTTGCCTGGTAGAAATGATTTTATATGTTATGTGTTCAACAGGCTTTTTAAATATGTATATTTTTTAATAGACAAGTTGTGAGCTTACAAAACAATCATGCAGAATGTGCAGAATTCCCATGTATCACCCATCCACCAACCCCTTGCATTGTTATGGAACATTTGTTACAGGTTATGAAGGAACATCATCAAAATATTACTACTAACGAGAGTCTATAGCTTAATTTGGTATATTTTTTCCATCCGTGCCCCTTAATATTAACACTACGTATTAGTATTGCACATTTGTTATAGATCATGGGAGGATCCTCTCATATTTGTACTGTTCACCACAATCCATCATCCACCACATGGTTCACTGTGTTGTTCAGTCCCCTGCCTTGTACCATCTACCCAAAGTGTACACTCAGGGGCTCTCAGTCTCATCACAGAGCTGTGCAGTCATTGCCTCAGTAAATTTTTGAATGTTTTCCTTAGTCCAAAAGAAAAAATCCCATACCATCCTACTTAGCAATGATATAGTACCTTCTCTGACATTGGTGCAAGAATATTACACTATTGCTGTTAACTATAGTCCATAAGTTACATTAACTGTGTTTTCCCCATGCATCACCATATTCTTACCACCTTGTAATAGTGATGTACATTTTTTCTAGTTCATAGAAGAACGGTCTTGTATTTGTACTATTAACCACAATCCTCATCCACCACCAGTTTCACTATATTATACAGTTCCTAGATTATTCTCTAGCTTTCTTTCAATTGACATTTACATCCTTAGATTACTCCTTTCAGCCACAAGCACATTTGTAAATCAACCATGTTAGTTATACTCACTATAATGTGTTACCATTAACTCTATCCATTTTCACATTTTTACAGTCAAGCTAATTAAAAATTCTACATTAAGTATCAGTACCCCTTCTCAGCCCTCATATATATATATATATATTTTTTTTTTACCAGGAGGTCCCGAGGATCGAACCCGGGTCCCTCCATATGGGAGACGGATGCCCAACCATTTGAGCCACATCTGTCCCCCTCAGCCCTCATCTTATCTCCTTATAACTTAGACTCTAGATTTTAACTCCATGTGTTTATTCTTTGTATTTAGTTCATATTAGTGAGAACATACAATATTTGTCCTTTTGTGTCTGGCTTATTTCACTTAGCATAATGTCCTCAAGGTTCATACATGTTATTGTGTTCCAATTTCATTTCTTCTTACAGCAGCATAGTATTCCATTGCATGTATATGCCACATTTTTTTTATCCATTCATTGGTTGAGGGACAGTTGGGTTATTACCATCTTTTGGCAATTGTGACTAATGCTGCTCCGGACATAGTTGTGCAAATGTCTGTTTGCATACCTCTTTTCAGTTCTTCTGGATATATTCCTAGTAGAGGGACTGCTGGATCATATGGCAGTTCTATATTTAGCTTCCTGAGAACTGCCAAATTGTCTTCCACAGAGGCTGCAACATTCTATATTCCCACCAACAGTGAAGGAGTGTTCTGGTTTCTCCACATCCTTTCCAGCACTTGTAGTTTTCTGTTTTTTAAATAATGGTCATTCTATGAGATGTAAGATGATATCTCATTATACTTTTGATTTGCATTTCCCTAATAGCTAGTGATTTTGAACAGTTTTTCATGTGCTTTTTGGCCATTTGTATTTCCTCTTTGGAGAAATGTCTTCTTAAGTCTTTTGCCCATTTTTTAATTGGATTGCTTGCCCTTTTATCATTGAGTTATATGATCTCTTTTAGCATGGAAATCAAACCCTTATCAGATATGTGGCTTCCAAATATTTTCTCCCCTTGAGTAGGCTGCCTTTTCACCTTCTTGACAAAGTCCTTCGAAGCACAAAAGTGTTTGAGTTTGAGGAGGTCCCATTTATCCATTTTTCCTTTCGTTGCTTGTGCTTTGGGTGTAAGGTTTAAGAAACCACCACCTACTACCAGGACTTGAAGATGTTACCCTACATTTTCTTCTAAAAGTTTTATGATTCTAGTTTTTATATTTAGGTCTTTGATCCATTTTGACTTAATTTTTGTATATGGTAAGATAGGGTCCTCAACCTTTTTTTCCAATATGGCTATCCAGTTCTCCCAGCCCATTTGTTGAATAGACTGTTCTGCTCCAGCTGAGAGTGTTTGATAGCCTTGTCAAAAATTACTTGACCAGAGAGATGTGAGGGTCTGTTTTTGAACCATCAGTTTGGTTCCATGGATCTATATGACTATCTTTATGCCAGTACCATGATGTTTTTACCATTGTTGTTAGGTAATATGAAGTGAGAGTCTTCCAACTTCATTCTTCCCTTTTAAGATGTTTCTGGCAATTTGGGACCCCTTAGCCTTCCAGATAAATTTGGTAATTGGCTTTTCCATTTCTTTAAAAAAGGAATTTTTATTGGGATTGCATTGAATCTGTAAATCTATTTGGATAGAATTAACATCTTAACAATATTTCATTTTCCAATCCATGAACACAGAATATCCTTCTATTTATTTAGGTCTTCTTTGATTTCTTTTAGCAATGCATTGTAGTTTCTGAGTACAAGTCCTTTATGTCCTTGGTTAAATTTATTCCTAAATATTTGATTCTTTTAGTTGCTATTGTAAATGGACTATTTCCCAACTTTTTCCTCAAATTGCTCATTCCTAATGCATAGAAGCACTACTGCTTTTGTGTAGTAATCTTGTATCTTGCCATTTTTCTGAACTTGTTTATTAGCTCTAGTAGCTTTATTGTAGATTTTTCAGGACTTTCTAGGTAAAGGATCATATCTTCTGTGAATAGCAAAAGTTTTACTTTTTCCTTTCCAATTTGGATGCCTTTTATTTCTTTTTCTTGCCTGATTGCTCTAGCTAGAACCTCTAGCATTGAACAACAGTGGTGACAGTAGGCATCCCTGTCTTGTTCCCGATCTCAACGGGAAAGTTTTCAGTCTTTCACCATGTGTTCAACAGGCTTTTAATTTTTACAATGATGTATTTATCCAAGAAGCCATGATATGGAGAGTGGTTGGAGGATATAAAGAGGAATATGTGTTGAGAAGATAAAAAATTTTTCCCAAACTTGAGAAGAGGCCAAGTTATATTGTCCAGATAACTGATAAGAAACTTGAACAATTTATTGATAGTCTGATTGTTGTGGAACTTTGTTGTTTGATGTCTTTGCTAATTCGTGGTATATCTGTTTATCGGCCCTGTCTGTGAAGGTAGAATTTAACCCAAACAACTAATAAAGCCATGAGTCATTTACAGCCTAGCAGTCTTTAACCAGCTTTGTGACTACACTAACAATCTTTAACCAGTTACTTCGTCTTGCCATATAATTCTTCCCTTTTTTTCCTATTAAGACCTCCCTCTTTAAATATACTCTTTAATTCATCTTTCTTTTGCTTCTGTTGGTTATTTTGGTAACAAGTCTAATGGATTTTTGACATATTATAGTAGTTTATAAAAATGGCTGCAATGATCCCTCCCTCTTGGTACATGTGCACATTTGCAATGTGACACTCTTGGTATCTAGAGGTGAGTTTATTTCCCTACCGCTGACCCTACACTGGCCTCATTATGAGCCTTGACCTATAGAGCATGGTGGCAGTGATGTGCAACCTGTGAGTCTAGGCCTCAGCAGACCTGGAAGTTCCCCACCCCGTTGGAATCCTGCCCTGAGACTGCCATATGCGGAAGCCAGGGTAGCCTACTGGAGGATGAAAGGCACCTGGAGGAGAGCCAAGGTACCCTGGCGAACAGTAGCACCAACTCCTAGACGTGTGACTGTGAGGCCGTCTTGGACCCACCAGGTGAATTGCTGCTGCATGAATGGATCCAGGTGAGTCCCGAAGAGGAAGTGGCCAATCATTTCACAGAATCATGAAAAATAAGAAACCATTGTTGTTTCAAGGCAATACATTTTGGGTTGGTTTGCTAGGTAACAATAGATAACTGAGGCAGTGGTCTGGATAAGTCCAGCAGAGAGGATGTTGAAATGTAAAGGCATTGTAAAATTTGGATGCTAGATGCCTTAGCCTGCCAGAGCTGCTATAACAAAGTGCCACCGACAAATTGACTTAAACAGTAGGAATCTATTGTCTTGCAGTTTTGGAGGCTAGAAGTCTGAAGTCAAGGTGTCAGCAGGGCATGCTTCCTCTGAAGTGTGTAGGAGTCTGGCGGAGGCTTTCCAGCAATCAGTCTCTGCTGCTGTCTGTTTCTGCACCGGTTGTCTGTATCTCTGTCCAAGTTTCCTCTTCTTTACAGGGACACTAGTCATATTGGACTAGGGCCCACCCTAATCCAGTTTTGCCTCATCTTAACTAATAACATCTTCAAAGATCCTATTTACAAGTGGGTTCACATTCACAGGTCTGGGGGTTAGGACTTGGGCATGTCGTTGTGGGGGACATGATTTAATCTGTAAGCCCAGACGTGATTAAAATCTGAAAGAATAAACTACACATAGCCCAGTGTAATCTATTTACCAAATGCTTTAATCTCCAAACCTCAGAGTTGACTTTGAGACCTTGTAACATAATTCTGAGCATCAGGAAATGGGGGCATGCCATGAAAGCAGTTATCTATATCAAATAAATCAGGTTTTAAATTGCTCATATTTCATTGTGCATAAAAGACTGGATGGATTTTCAAATACAGAGGATGTGATTAAGATGGAATGACTTGAAATTCTGAAATGAAGAATACGTGGATTTCATTTTGGAAGGCCTTGGAGGGTAATTCAAAGAGGTAACTGGTTATCCTCTGTATTAGTCAAGTTTCTCCAGGGAAACAGAACCAACATTATTATATATCACCATAAGAATTGGCTTACCTGACTTGGGGGTGGGCAAGTCTGAATTCCATAGAGCAGGCTGCAAGCTCAGAACTCAGATGAAGGTTGTAATGAATTCCCCAGAAGAAGCTGGCTGGCTGAAATATAGATAGAAATTCTTTTATCTAACTGCAGAAATTATCAGTTTTTCTCATTGCTGAAAGCAGTCTCCTTTGTTGATTGTAGATGTAATCAGCTGTAGATGCAATCGACGGACTGATAATTTAAATCCATGAAATATCCTCATAGTAACAATCAGGCCAGTGCTGGTTTGACAAAACAACTAGACACCATAACCTGGCCAAACTGATATATGAAATTAACCATGACAAGACAGAGGCCCTGAAAGACAAAGAAAACCCTGCACACTGCATTCATGTTGGGAAGAGCTCAAGAAAATCTCTGTCATCACCAGCTGGTTACAAAATCAAGAAATAGGTATCTCAGAGGATAGATCCTAGAGTTAATATTTTAAAATATTAAAATGTACAGTGTGCAACAGAAGAGTAAAAGGCAAACAAACAGGAAATGATAGCCCATGCACAATAAGAGGATAAAATCCAGAAAACACCAACAAAGAAGACCAGAATGCGGGTATACTGAACAAAGCCTGAAGAAAAAGTGATCTTAAAAATGCTCTAGCAGTTGAAGGAAAATACAGAGAAAGAACCAAAGGATATCAGGAAAACAATGAATGAGCAATATGAGAATCTTAGTAAAGAGATAGAAATTGTAAAAAAGGAACCAAAGAAAACAACTGGAGTTGAAGACCACCAAAAACAAAATAAAAATGTGCATAAGAGTTTCAAGAGTGTATTGGCGATTGCATAAGAAAGAATCAATGAACTCAAAGACAAGACACTTGAAATCAGTCAGACTGAGGGGTAGAAAGATAAAAGAATTATAAAAAGCAAAAATAGCCTAGGACACCTCTGGAACACCATCAAACATATCAATATACATGCAAATTACCGACATTGACTCAAGAAGAAATAGAAGATCTTGGCAAACCAATTACTAGTAAAGAGATTGAATCGGTAATCAAAAGTCTCCCAGGACCAGATGGCACATAGGAGAATTCTACCAAACATTCCCAAAAGACTTAACTCCAATTCTTCTCAAACTCTTCCACAAATTGAACAGGAGGGAACACTCCCTAGTTTATTCTATGAGGCCAACATCACCCTTATACCAAAGCCAGGCAAAGACAGCACAAGAAAAGAAGACTACAGACCAATATCTGTTATGAATGCAAAAGTCCTCCACAGCATACTAGCAAACCAAATCCAACAGCATGTTAAAAGCATTATACACTATGATCAAGTAGGATTTATCCCTGGTATGCAAGGTTGGTTCAACAGAAGGAAATCAATTAATGTATTATACTACATTAACACAAAGAAAGAAAAAAAATTCACACGATAATCTCAATTAATACAGAAAATACATTTGACAAAATCCAGCACCATTTCTTGATATAAACACTTAGAACACTAGGAATAGAATGAAGCTTCCTCAACATAAAGGCATATATAAAAAGCTCACATCTAACATCCTACTTAATGGTGAAAGACTGAAAGCTTTCCCTCTAAGATCGGGAACAAGACAAGGATGCCTACTGTTTCCACTGTTATTCAACATTGCACTGGAAGTTATTGCCAGAGAAATTAGGTAAGAAAATACAATAAAAGGCATCTGAATTGGGAAGAAAGAACTAAAACTTTCTCTATTTGCAGTTAATATGATCCTATACACAGAAAATCCGGAGAAATCCACAACGAAGCTCCTAGAGCTAATAAATGAATTCAGTAAAGTGGCAGACACGATATCAACACCTGAAATCAGTAGTGTTTATATATGTAAGCAATGAACAATCAGAAGAAGAAATCAAGAAAAACATTCCATTCACAATAGCAACTAAAAGAATCAAATACCTAGTAATGAGTCTAACCAAGGATGCAAAGGACTTGTACACAGAACTATAAAACACTTCTGAAAGATATCCAAGGCCTAAATAAATGGAAGGACATTCTGTGTTCATGGATTGGAAAACTACATATTGTTAAGATTTCAACACTACCCAAAGCAATTTATAGAGTCAATGCAATCCCAATCAAAATTCCAACAGTCTTCTTTGCAGAAATGGAAAAACCAATCATCAAAGTTATATAGAAAGGTAAGGAGTCCCAAGTCGCTAAAGCCATCTTGAAAAAGAAGAATGAAGTTGGAGGACTCATGCTTCCCAATCTTAAAACTTATTACAAAGCCACAGTAATCAAAACGGCATGGTACTGACACAAGGACAGATACTTAGACCAATGGAATCAAATTGAGAGCTCAGAAATGAACCCTCATATTTATGAGCAACTGATTTTTGACAGGGGGCCAAAGATGACTCAATTGGAAAAGAATAGTTTCTACAATTAATGGTGCTGGGAAACTGGACCTCCATTTGCAAACTAAGAACGAGGACCTCTACCTCACACCTTATACAAAAATCAACTAAAAATTGATCAAACACCTAAATATAAGAGCAAGAACTATCAAATTCCTAGAAGAAAATGTAGGGAAGCATCCTTAGGACCTTGTGTTAGGCAATGGTTTCTTAATCTTTATACCCAAAGCATAAGCAACAGAAGAAGGAATAGAAAAATGGAACCTCATCAAAATTAAAAACTTTTGTGCCTCAAAGGAATTTATCATGATAGTAATATGACAACCTATGCAATGGGAGAAAATATTTGGAAACCACATACCTGATAAAGTTTTAATATCCAAAATATATAAAGAAATCTTTCAACTTTACAAAAAGGCAACCCAATTAAAAAATGGGCAAAGGGAGTGGACATGGCTTGTCCCGGCCCGCGGGACATCAACGAGGACCCGAAACCTGCCGAGA
>JAKSZT010054576.1:6488727-6573787 GCA_026826555.1 Tolypeutes matacus | reverse complement strand
AGGTTGTTGGCACCTCTCTTGGCAGAGTCCAGTGACGGCTCCCAACAATGGCTCAAGCAGTTGGGCACCCGCCTCCCACATGGGAAGTCCTGGGTTCGGTTCCCGGTGCCTCCTAAACAAGACTGCCGCAACGAGCAGACACATCAATGAGCAGACGCCACAACCGCTGCAATGAGCAGATGCTGCAATGAGCAGATGCTGCAATGAGCAAACACCACCACCAGCAGACGCTTCAACCAGCAGACATCACAACCAGCAGATACTCCAATTGTCATAATGAGCAGATGCTGTAACATGCAGATGCCGCAACAAGTAGATGATGCAGCCAGCAGATGCCGCAGCCAGCAGGTGACGCAGCCAGCGGGGAGTGGATATGGCTTAGGCTGTTGGGCACTCACCTCCCGAGCGGATGGTCCCAGGTTCGGTTCCTGGGGTCTCCTAGAGAAGACAAGCAGATACAGGGAGCAGAGAGAAAAGGGAGACATCTCAGGGGAAGGAGGAATAAAAAAATAATAATTAAAAAAAAAAAAAAAAAACAAGAAAAAAAATGGGCAAAGGACTTGAATAGACATCTCTCCAAAGAAGATATACAGATGGCCAGAAAGCACATGAAAAGATGCTCAACATCACTAGCTATCAGGGAAATGCAATCAAATGCACAACGAGATTCCATTTCACAGCCATTAGAATGGCTGCTATTAAAAAATGGAAAACAACAAGTGTTGGAGAGGGTGTGGAAAATAGGAACATTCATTCATTGCTGGTGGCAACATAAAATGGTGCAGCTTTTTTTTCCCTGAGGAAACCGCACCGGAAACTCCTCCATGTTCATCCGGGATCCGAACCGCCTCCGCAGGGATGTCCAAGGCTTCTTTCCCCCGGGGACCCACGGAGGGGCTGCTTACTGCTCCGGGACTACTCGGCAGTTCTGTGTGAATAAATAGCCTCCTCTTCCCTCCTCAGGCTAAGGACAAGCCAGCCCTGGACTTGAAGACTCAGCACTGGATGCACAATCTAGGTACAGGGTGTCTGTCTGCAAATTTGGTGTGATTTCACCGTTGGAGCAAGGATACGATCTGTATAGGGAAGGAAGAGGATTTCTCCAAGGCAAGAGTCCAGGCAGGGAAAGAAGCCTTGAACAAGAAATGATATCCATGCAAAATATCTGCAAGAAAGACACATCCACCATCATGTCAATGCTTTCAGGGCAAACGGCTGACACTCTTCAGAACATGCAGCAGAGGAAGAAGTTCTGGTGAAAAACTGGAATACAAATGGCCCCGTTCCACAAACACCACAGAAGTACTCAGGATACCAAAGGCCTAGTGTGATTTCAGCAATATTCACACTTTTCCACCTTAATAGCATCCAGATTCTTAAAAGGGAAATTACCTTCACAACTTTGGTTGACCTGCATTTGGGCAGGTTTGGCCTCTGAATGCTTTAATGGAATGGTATGAGATGGGCATTTTTAACAAGGAATTTATTGTGACATAAAATCAGACATAAGAAATTACAAAAGAAAAAATTAAATAAATAAAATGGTGCAGCTGCTCTGGAAAACTGTTTTGTGGTTCCTCAGAAAGCTAAGTATAGAACTACCACATGACCTGGCAATCCCACTACTAGGTATATACCCACAAGAATTGAAAGGAGGGACTCAAACAGTTATTTGTACACTGACGGCCATAACAGCATTATTCACAATTGCCAAAAGATGGAAGCAACACAGTGATGAATGGATGAATAAAATGTGGTATAAACATCCAATTGAACATTACTCAGCCATAAAAAAATAATGAAATCCTGATAGATGTGACAACATGGATGAACCTTGAAGACGTCATTTTGAATGAAATAAGTCAGATACAAAAGGATAGATATTGTATAGTCTCACTGACTTGAAATAATTAAAATAAGCAAACTCATAGAGTCAGAATCTAGAATAAAAGATATCAGGGGATGCAGTGGGGATAGGGAATGGGAAGTTAAGTTTTAAATATATTCTGTTTGGAGTGATGGAAATGTTTTGGTAATGGCTGGCGGTGATGGTAGCACGACGCTGTGAATGTAATTAACGCCACTGACAAGTACCTCTCAATATGATTCGATTGTATATGGTAACAGAATAAAATAAAATAAAAAACCGATGGAAGTACACGACACAAACAGTGAACCCTAGGTTAAACCATGGACTATGGCTAATAGTACAATTATAAAAAGTTGCTATCATCAATTGTAATAAATGTTCCACACCAGTGCCAGGTGTTACTAATAGGGGGTATATGGGAGCCCCGTATTACATGCGTGATTGTTTTGTAAACCCAGAACTTCTCTAATAAAGGAAGAAAAGCACAGAGCCAAGTCAGGGTTTGCAAGATTGTAAATAATGTCTCTTTGAAGTTACTGATATATAGCAGGAGTAGTTTTAGTACAGATAGCTATCTTGCTTAGGAATGTGCATGTGTGCTTTATGATGCACTTACAGAGGTTTTTTGTTCTTTGTTTTTTTTTCTTATCTAGGAATTGATAGCTTCTCTGGTTTATGGCCTCACGTATGACTATGAGATTTGTGCTTGTTGTTGTGTGTGCAAAAAGGTAACTGCTTTTATGAACACTAAGAAAAATACTTTAGAAAACATTTTAAAAGGTAGTTGCTAAGAAAACTGCAGTCAAATTAGATGTGGGCAAAGCAATTATCAGAAATGGTGGTGGTGGTGGGGGGGGACTAAAGCTGACCTTATGTAGACATGATGACCTGGAAATTCCATTGTTAACTATATCCCTATCAGAAATGCATACACATATTCACCAAAAGACTGTTGATAGAATGTTGATAGCAAACTACTCTTAATGGCTAAGCATGGAAACTACTCCAAATGCCCATCAACAGTTGAATGGATAAACAAACTATGGTATGTTCATACAATGGGATCCTATACAGCAATGAAAATGAACAAAATATAAGGACACAATAATATAGATGAAACTCACAAATGTAAGTTTGCAAGAAGCACCTCCTCCTGTGTTCTTTTCCAATCACAGAAGGGTAACCCCTGTCCTGACTTTTAACAGCATAGGTTAATTTTGACTGTGTTTTAACTTGCTATAAATGGAACCATACAACATATATTTTTTGTCTGCCTTGTTTCACCCAAGATCACATTGGGTGGTCTTCAGCTGTTGCCCTTAGAATTTGGGCTGCTATGAACATTTTAGTACATATCTTTTGGTGAGCATGTGTGTATATCTAAAGGGCATATACCTAGGAGTGTAGTTGCTGGATCACAAGGTATTTGTCCATTCAGCTTTAGTAGATACTACCAAAGAGTTTTCCAAAGTGGTTATATCAATTTATATTACTATCAGCAGTGTATAAGATATTCGCTTTTTCTTCATCCTTGCCAACACTTGCTGTTTTCTCCTTTTTATATTGCATTGTAACTTCTAAAAGGATCAACTTTATTGGAGTACAATTTACAAACAATAAAATTCAAATCTCTAAGTGTACCAGTTAATGATTTTTAAAAACAAATATATATACCGTGTAACTACCACTCTGATCAAAATATAGAACATTCTATCTACTCAGAAATTTCTCTCATTGAATTGTTGCTTTAATTAGTCTCCCCCCAGGGTTCATGGAATAGAGCAACTTTTCAGGTGTTTATTTGTGCAAAATCAAGCTTGATCAAGCAGCTAACCTCAGTGAAATCACTCATCACCGCTTCAGCTTGCAGGATGCATTTGAACTCGGGAATGAAAAACAATGGCGATCCCTGCTGCATTGTGTGGGAGGATAGACTTTGCTCAGTTTTTGTGCACTTGGTTTTTGCATGTTTCTGATAGCAGATATTCATCCTTTAGGTCTCTTACCAAGCTGTCCTTTCTCATGGCTGTTTCTAGCAATTTTTTTTTTTTTTTTTTACCTGGAGGTCCCAGGGATGGAACCCAGGTCCCTCCATATGGGAGACGGACGCCTAACCATTTGAGCCACATCCGCCCCCCTAACGGCTGTTTCTAATGTTTCCCAGAGCTAGACTGGTGCTCACGTAAGCAGCCATGCAGTGAACCGTGCTTACCAGGAAGCCCCAAATGCCAGCTGGTTGCCAGGAAATGGCTGGGTAACACACTTTCCCCACTCAAGGGTTTCTACAGTGTTATACTGTTGCTATGGATATGGTCAACAACTACGCAGGTAAGCTTTGCAATCATCAGGAAAACATCCCCACAATTTTTTGCAGACGCTTAGTCTACCAAAAGCACACTACAGCCCTTCGCTGGAATGAGCTTATGCATTGTCTTCCACAGGCTGGCTTGGCTAAGGATCAGTTTTGCAGACGTCCTGGAGATTTTAGCCCTACCCCTCGCCCCTCTCCAAACTATGTGGTCTCCTCTCTCACAGAGAAGAGAGTAGGAAGAGGCCCTGGCAGCTCCTTAAGTCAGTTGTGCTTTATTTGGTCTGAAGAGTGGTGTTTTGTTCTTGTTATTTTCTAAAGAGTCTTTTAAATATTGAATTAATCATCAATATTTAAAAACCAAAAGATTTTGCCAAAACAACGACAAAAAAACCAACATAACCAACCAACCGAACAAACAAACAGAAAAAAAACCATCTGGATCCCAGCTTAGAAAAAAAAATTCAAATGACCTGGCATCCCATATGGGTCTGTGTCCTTCTGTGCCTGTGTTGTTTAAAGCTGAGGGCCTACTGTCCCCTACAGAGGGGCGAGCCTTCCCAGTTAACCTCACGTGGCCCACTCAACTCATTTGTTTTAACCTCTCGGGAGTTTTCGACTCTCTACCAGCTGATCCTGTTTCTTTCAAATAATGAGTGGTTGCCACCGGATCCCTAGGAATAGCACAATGCCGTTAGGTTAAGCTTGGCTTTTCAGGAGCACACCGTCTTCATCTAGGCCCAGGCCTGGCTCTGCCGTCGTTTCCAGAAAGGAGATGATCATGAAAGTACCTATCTCATAGGGTCACTATGAGAATTAAATGAGATAGCACAGGCAAAGCGTCTAGCACATTGCCTGACCCACAGCAAAGGCTCAGCAAATTATACAACTACTATTACGACTAATATTATCTCCAAAAGTGAGGCTCAAAGTAATAGAAAGATGGAGGCAGTTTAGCAGCAGGGAGAATCTTGGCACCTGCAGCCACACCCATCGGTAATGGAGAAGACCAGTTTGGTAATGGCACTCAAGTAGGTTCTGTCATGTTGGCAGTGTACCATGGTGGCCAAAAGGAAGAACTTTAGAACCAGGCTGTGGGATTGGAATCCCAGCTCTCCCCTTTGCAAGCAAGATAATGGAGGTATAATGAAAAATTTGGCTGGTCTTTGTCCCCAGTTCCTGGGGAAGGAAACTTTGAATCTCTGCAATTTCCTGTGGCAAGAGTGTCTTTGGTTCCTCATGGTCGGCCCAGGATCACACCTGGTAGTTGCAGCCTTAAGGTAGCTACTGGCCACACCAGATAGACCAACCACGTGATTAGGGGTTAGGGGCTTTGGGCCAGGTTATATGAGCTCAACCTCCCTGACCTCTTGGAGGCATGGGAGCTGCAAATTGAGTTCAACCACATGGACATTGATTTATGAATTATGCCTAGGGAAGGAAACTCCATAGAAACCCAGGACACTTGAAGCTCTGAAGAGCTTCCATTATTGAGAAAATGTGTCGCTGCTGTGCTAATCCACATGGAGAGGACATGGAAGCTTATGTCTGAGACCCTCTGTGACCTTGCCGTGTGCATCTCTTCTTTTAGCTTCTTCTTATTTGTATCCTTTTACTATAATAAAACTATAATCATAAGTACAGTGCTTTCAGTGAATTCCGAGTTATTGTAGAGAATTATCAAACCTGAAGTGGGTCATGGGAACCCTTAGATTTGTATCCAGTTGGTCAGAAGTGCGAGTGGACTGGGACTCAAGAGTACCTCCTGTTGCCTGAAGGACAGTCTTGCAGAGGATTGCCCTTTCCTTGGTGTGGTCTGGCCCAATGCTGGGGTGTTAGAGTCAGAATTGAACTGATTTGAATTACTGCATTATTTGTGGTTGCTCATCTGTAAAAAGGGGATAGATAGTATTATCTCATAGAATTGTTTTAAGGGTTAAATGGGTTAAGGTATGGAAAGCACTCAATATAGTGCCTGGCACAGTATGACTATGTAAGTCTTAGTTTTATCATTAATCTTGAAGCCTTTTACATTAGTTTTCCAAATGATGGGAGTAAGGCATGTTCCTGTTTCCCAGGTCCAAGTTGCAGATGCAGACTTGGCTTGTATATCTCTACCGCACTCACTGGGCCATACAGCCTCCTCCTTTCCCTTCCCATGGCTGTCTTGGCTCTGTTTTCCATACCAGCCCAGGCTCTGAGTGTTCACTTATCTTATCTTGTTCTATGGAGATTTCTCTCCTTCCCAAAGATTCCTGCCATTCTTCAGCTCCTCAAGGACCTTTATCTGCTCCTCTCCCTTCTACCCAAGGCTAGCCACCTTTGTTTTCTTCAGAGACATGCTCCTTATCCATTTTCCCTGAACAGAGCAGCTGGCCCTTAAATAAAATAACTAAATTCTCATGCAGCTGTAAGGAAAGAGGTTTAAGGAAAAAGGGATTGTCTTATTTTCCTAGGGTCACCATAACAAATGGCCACAAACTGGGTGACTTAAAGCAGGAGGAATTTATTGTCTTACAGTTCAGGGGGCCAGAAGTCTGAAATCAAGGTGTTGGCAGTGCCACACTCTCTCTGAAGTATGGGGGAAGAATCTGTTCCATGCCTCTCTCCTGGGTTCTGGAGGAAGCAGCAATCGTTGGCGCTCCTTGGTTTATAGATGCATTTCTCCTTCCATCTCTACATGGCCTTCTTTTTTGTCTCTATCTTCACATGACCTTCTCCCCTGTGTCCCTAACTGTATCTCTTCTCAACTTCTTATATGGACTATAGTCATATTGGATGAGGGTCCACCCTAATCCAGTTTGGTGTCATCCTAACTGAAACATATTAAATGACCCTATTTCCAAATAAGACTACAGAACTGGGGTTTAGGACTTGAACATGTCTTTTTGGGGTACATCGTGTTGCCAAGTGTAGTTTCCAGGTTCTTGGCCACATCACAGGAAAGAATTCAAGAATGCACCACAGGTTAAGCAAGCAAGTAAAGGGTTTAATGTGAAACAAAATACACACTCAAGACTTGAGTGTGGGCATGCGTAAGAGAGAGAGAGACATGAGCACTGGGGGCTGGGGTTAGGCCTTATTAAGGTTGCTTTTCCGCCTCCTCCTTCCTGAGTGCTAAGTAGGGATTGTGACCAGTGGTGTTTTGGATTGGCTCCTTTCTGGGCTTCTCATTGGCTTATAGCATAGTTCACTTAGGTTGTTCCCAATTGGCTTTGGGGGACCGATAGGGGAGCCTTCCTGTTTGGGGCTCTCTGGGGCTTTCTGAGCTACGATTTTTAAATGTGACCCTGTGACCAGGTTCTTGTCAGGGTTTCAGCTGTGATGGTTATGGTTTTGTTCTTGATCTGGCTTCCTTCCCTCAGGGGATTTCTGGGTGGGGTCTCGTGACCATGTTCTTGGTGGGTTTTCAGCTGTGATGGTTATGGGCTTTGTTCTCGATTTGGCTGCCTTCCCTTGTTCCCTATGCTAACCTGCCTCAACTCCCCCCCTCAGAGAATTTACACACTTGTTCTAAAGGACAGTGGTTGTTTTCCGTATATGCTTCCTGCTGGCTAAGGGAGGTAGGTAGTCCCCACCTGATGGGGTATAAAATTCTCTGGCTATTCTATTGAGGTTGAGGGAAGGTGGGTCTGGAGTGGTGGTTGAAATCAGTTGAAATCCCCACATGAAGGCATAAATTGTGGAAGAAATAAACTTAGTTAGAAATTTGAAGATAGATGGTCCTACTAAAAGGATAAAGAAGAGGGTGGTAAATGGTCCTAAAAAGGGGGGCAGCCATGACGGACTAGACCATGGGAGCAAGAAAGCCCAGGTACCTCCAGAGGGCACATTTTCCCAAAGCTGATGGGCTTTTTTGTAGGTTTCAAATGCTGTCTAGAACTGTTTTGGAGTGACTTACATAAAAACATCATTCCTCTTTGAGACACAGGCAGGTTCCTCCTTGTGCCACCATTAACATGTTTAGGACTCTGATTTTACAGCACCTTGGAGGCAAGGGAGTCTATTTGTTGTCTAAGGATCTCTAAGGCAAAGCTAATTTCTTCTATGATGTTGATTAATGCTAAGGAAGATTGTGATAGACCTGCTAGATTTGGTGTAAACTGCCAGTCCCAGTTCCCATGGTGGTGTTAATGCCTAGGACAGTTAGGAGGGGGATGAGGAGAGGCACTGCTCTTTTAGGTATTGTATGGTGAGAATATGGGAAATTGGAGGTTGAGGTTTCCAGGACCATAATACACGGAAGGGGTGATGTATGCCAGTGAACACAAGCCTGTCCAGAGGGGTGGTAAGGACAGATAAGCCTTGTTTCTACAAAGAAAGAAAATTCCATCTTGATAGTTTAAAGTAGCAGTAAATGTGAAATTGGGCATAGGTGTCATCTTCTGTAGTTAGTTCTTGCTGATTAGGAATGATGAAAATCTTCATATTATTTTAGAGGATGGCCTAGACATAAACTCACAAAGATAATATAGGCAACAACAGGACAAACACATGGCAAGAAAATAAAGGCAGTACGGAAGAGAGGCATCCTTTTTTCTTATAGGCACATTCATTAACTACTTAGAAAATGAACCAAGTTTGCCAAGACTTATTTTTTAGGAAGTCCCAGGGATTGAACCTGGGACCTTGTACATGTGAAGCAGGTACTCAACCACTGAGCTATACTTGCTCCACTTCCAAGACTTTTAACATGTTCAATGTCCCTTTGCATATGATCCAGTATAGAGGAGATATAATACTCATCAGGTATATGGGTCTAGCACTTAATACTAATCAATGCACACATTTCTCTTTGAGCTGAAGTTAATATATTTAAGCTTCAGGTTTGCAATACCATACATGTTGTCCCTCCATGGATGCAGGCCATAATGCCAGTTGTGTCTGTTTAGGTTCTACTCTCATTACTCTGGTAATTATTGCTCCACTTGGTATATCCTTCCTAGAGCCAGCATGCTGCAACACAATTGATCCTGGAGAGAACAGGAAGATAAGCTCTAGTGCTTCACCAGCCTGATGCATAGCACCCTCTGGCACTATGAAACAGAGCCTGTCAGGAGGCAATGCCCATTGTAAATCTAGCAATATTGAGCCATTGTTGGCTGCCACACAAGTTGAAAAAAGCAACATATTTCCATTTACTTCAGGAGCATGACCAGGAGATGTGGTAGATACTTTTACTGTTTTAGGGGTCATAGTGACAGATTTAGCCAATAACTCAAATGGAGAGGTACCATGCAGGGTACTGGAGACCTGGTTTAAATACACAAGAGAGTTTGACAACACTGGTCTATTACTTTTAATTTGTATACATTCTCTAAATACTTTCAATGCAATTTATAACATATCAAATGAACTTACCTATTTTCAGTACTTTACTTTTTACTTTTATACCTTTACCATGATTACATTAATTAACAAGTATTTTACTTTAGCAGTACAGGAAAAAACTACTTTCTCAATTATTTTATGGAAACCTAAGATTCCTAATGGAATCAAGATTATCTTTCCCCTACCACCACCTTAATATACAGATGGAGGTATATTACAGGCTTACAGGCTTCTCTCTTATGATGCTCGTTTTTGTTATCAATATCAATTCAGATTTCCACTTAATCGTTTCCTGGAATTAGCCATTTATTGAAATACTTCAATTTAGAAAATGCTTTTACTAACTTCCCTTAACCAACCATAATCACATAGACTACTTACTTTACCTTTAAATAAGCTTATTAAATTACAATTAAGAACTAATTTAAGTTTTGTATTACATTCCTCATTCTGTTCTGTGAAAACTAGTCATTTCACTTTAGGACAGATTTACATTTTCTTCTTTAATTTAATTTCATTAAACATAAACTTACAATTTTCATCATCTTTAATATTTAATAAATATAATGCTATTTTATTTTATTAGTGTCCTATAAACCTAGGGATATTACATGCAAGTCAAATAAAATTGAAACAATTATAATTTATACAAGAAGTATTCTTTCTTCCTTCCTCCACAGAAGGCTAAAACCTCTTTTTAAAAATAATATTCTGAAATTGTGAATAACCTTAAAAGCATACTGACTGCCAGGTTCTGGAATGTATTACAATTGTTTAATTTGTTTGAATAATAATTTAGAAAAATCTTTCCATAGCTTTCAAGGACTTTTTCTTTGCTTACTAGAATTTGATTAATTGGATTATTAATTATGCTCATTCCAAGGCTGTTAAAAGGTTTAAATTGGGGAATTATAGGAGAAACTATGCAAATCAAGGTTTATTCTGTAACATTTCCTCTGTCTTTATTATTCTTAATTTTCTAGCCTAGTAGACAGAGTTTTAAGCTAAACTTACATTTCCCTATCTTATCATGCCTAGCTCTTCCCCCATAGCTCTTTCAAAGAGAAGCTTCTTGGAGGAGGGGCAGGGTAGGTCAAGGAGCTTAGGAAAACCTTTTTCTTCTTCCAATAGTTTCTCTATTCAGATTTCTATATGACTTTTCCATACTGCTTGGCTTCTCTCATTTTGGCTCCAGGAATATTCATTTACATATATAAGCACTGTGGCAGTTTGATATTATTGATGAATTCCAAAAAGAAATACTGTTTATGTTTGTAAACTGGTCTGTTCCTTTGGGCTAGTGATTGTATTGAATTCAGAGGTTTCACTTTTACTTAATTAAATTATGACTAGGCCTTTGATTGGGCCATGTCAGCAGGATATTGAGTCCCTGATCCTTTGGTGGGCAGGGACTCACAGAGAAAAGTACATGGCAGAGCAGAGGAGTTAGTTGGAATTTTAATGCTGGAGCTCCAGAAAGTAAATACACAGAGAAGCAGATACTTGAGGAGAGAGAGAGAAGGCTCCATTAGACATGACAGAGGCCCTGGGAAGGGAGAAGAGCTATTCACCTGTTAGTTTACATCTGGCCTTGTGGAGAGAGCAGAGCAGCTGAGCCTGGAGAGAAACAAGCCCTGGGAGAGAGACAAGACTTATTCCACCCTACAGCTGATAAAAGAAGAAGCTGAGACCACGGAGACTTAAGAGGAAGAGGATGCCTGAATACTTGCAGACATCGGCAGCCATCTTGCTCCAACACGTGGCAACAGACTTTGGTGAGGGAAGTAACTTATACTTAATGGCCTGGTAACTGTAAGCTTCTACCCCAAATAAATACCTTTTATAAAAGCCAACAGATTTCTGGCATTTTGCATCAGCACCCCTTTGGCTGATCCCTGTTTTATCACACCTAGCTCTTCCCCCATAGCTCTTTCAAAGAGAAGATTCTGGCGGGGAGGGACAGGGCAGGTCAAGGAGCTTAGGAAAATCTTTTTCTTCTTCCAATAGTTTCTATATTCAGATTTCTATATGACTTTTCCATCCTGCTTGGCTTCTCTCATTTGGGTTCCAGGAATATTCATTTACATATATAAGCACTTATTTAATTTTTAATACCTTGAATAGAGCTCTATTCATTTGTTAACTGGATATTACTATCCAGAGATAGGAAAATATGCACTGAACAAATAGACACAAATAGAGAGCCAAACAAACAAAAACACATAACTCACTAATTTTAGTTATAATTTCATTCTCTCACAAAGTAAGCTTAACTGTAAAATAACATTTTTATTCAACACATCTCTTTGAAGGCTATTTCTGATGATTCCAATCTGCACTGTGACCATAGAGTTTTGCACAAAAACTTTCATTTTTTAAAAGTCATTTTCTTATAACTAAATTTTCCCAATGCTTTAAAATACAGTCTACACCATTTTCCTTTACTTCAGAGCTCTGCTTATTTCCCATTTCAACTTTGACAGACCATGGATGAATAACACCAATTCTAGTACATTTTCAAGACAGAAACCAAGACCTAGGTCCCAAGTTCAGCAATACTTCCTTATGCCAGGGACTGTTTCCTTCCCTATTAAAACATTGAAGTCTCAGGGAAACTGGTTTCTCTCGTGACCTACTTCTTCCAGGATCCTTGTTATTTGGGTTAGGAGATCCACTCCTCAGTCCTTGGAGATAACAGGACTCCAGTGCTTGCTGAAATGGAAGAGAGGATGTCCAACCCCAAGGATTGAGGAATCCACCGGGCAGTGACCTTCTCCAAGGTTGTGAGGTCCCACTTGGTTTTTTTGCCCAGAGCAGATGAATTGTAGTCCATCCACTACATGAGATGTAGTCCATCTCATGGGATGGTCATGAGAGAAAGTAAATGCTGATGGAAGGACAGGAGATGGAAGTGTCTTAAATCTGTCTTCCCCTGAACCATGGGGAGCAGGAGTTTCTATGGATTCACACAGGGTAGAGTGGTTACCATCACAATGGCAAGTATACACAGGGGGAGGCTAGTCTTGAAATAACCATAAGCAAAGATAAGGCCAGTCTAGGATTACCAGCACAATAGCAAGTCTAGACTATATCCAGCCAGTTTCAGCAATTTCAGATATTATCATTTTGCTGTTTTATAAGATAAAGGCATCTATACAATGATTTTGTAATCACAATTATTTGTTAATTCTTAACTCTCAGTTACACTTTCGAGCTTCCTTTTCACTTTAAAACAAATTGGGCACTTTGGTTTACCAACTAAGCAACTAAAATTATTTTATCAGTATTTCAGAGAGCTATATTGTGAAACATTTACAAGGATACATTTCTGAAATGGTTTTCTGGAGGCAAGTTGGCAGGGGAGGCTGGTTGCTCTCAGGGCTAAGCCATGATTTAATTACAGGCTTACAAAAACAGCTAGCATTTTCTATTTTTTCCTTTTTTTCCTTTATAGAACCATCCAGTTCAAAAGTTACTAAACTTGAGCAGCACCAATTTTATTAATGTGGCTATCCAGATCCAATTAGAATTAGTCATGGACACAAAACAGAGAACATTGATGTTGCTAAGTGTTTCCACTTTTCTAGCACTTGAACTAATTCCATTTGTGATTTCTTTTACAAAACAAATCTAATTGCAATATAGTATTGACATTTAAAGACTTATTTTTAGCTTACCTTTCACCATCATCTAATTTATACTGTGGCCAGGCAACATTGCAATAGAAAGTCAATTTCTTTTTCTTGAGGGGATCCCCTCCAATTTAGACCAATTATCCAATATACAACCCAAAGAAGCTATAGCAAGCACATTTTGAGTTTCCCATGGCTAGGCAACACCAACAGAAGTCTCAAAGACAGAACATCAAGAACAGGAGCTCCTCAAAGTCAACAGATTTCCCAACTCAAAATATAAAATTAACAGGCAAACCCCAAATATGATTTATGAGCTCCTAGGCACGAGCAGACTGACAGAGTTAAAGTAAGCACAGATTAGAACAGAAGGAAGAATTTTACACACTTACTTAGCATAGGGAAAGACCTAACTTCAGAACCACCTTCACACAAAGCACCCAGTGTCTGTCATGGCAGAAACCTTGTCCAGACCCTCCAGCCTTGGTCTTCCAGGGAAATCCCTAGGCATGTTAGGCACAGAGCTGAGGGATCCAGCAAAATCTTGTCGTTGATGAGACATGGATCGGGATTGCTCTGGGGATTGCATCTCCATTAGCCACTTCTCTTATAAGATAGAGACCCTCAGGATTCCTAGCCAGATAGAACAAGACTATACTCTGGGAGTGACTTGCCAGACTAGGCCCTGGAATGTAAGGGGGAGGCACTGATGCCCCTTCCAGCGGTGGGTCTAAAGGGCTTCTGGATCCAGGATGGGATCATAATGGGTTGGGCCACTAAGAAGGGGGTCATCTAAGATGACTTTTTCCTTTTCGGAAGGGGGTTTTCCTTGTGTGTAGCACAACTGGCAAGACCCCCTTAGGTTCTTGTCTTGGTACAGGGCCATGAAAAGTTGGACATAGGGAGTTTCTAACCATTTTCCTTCTCTCTTGCACAAGAGATCTAACTGGAGTATAGGGTTATAATTAAGGGTCCCATTCAATGGTCACTCCTGGCTGTCTTCTAACTTATATTGTGGCCCCGAGGTTTTGTAGAAAAAGATTAGCCTCTTCCTTTTTAGATCATCAGTAGGCAGGTTGTCCCAGTTCCTGAGGAGACACCCCAATGGGGAGCCTGTGGGAATGCTGGAGGAGCCACCCATTATCCTAAGGGAGGATGAGAATGCGTTCTTCAGTCATAGTGGCGTTCCATTCCTAGACCTGACCAAATGGAAACTGCTTGCCATCCTGGTGTCCCAGGGATTGGGAGACCCTGCCACTGGGCATCCCCAGGGACTTAGAGGTCTTGGGAGACATCTGGGTCCAGTTTGCAGACCAAAGCTACCAAGCCAAATTTCCTCCACAGAATGGGGACTTGCTAGGGATGTTTTCCTTCTAGAGTGGTCTACTTTTTAAAGTGATTTAGGAATGGCCAAGGAAGGAACTTTATAATAGTCCAAATTACTATAGATTGGAGGTCAGTGGCCAGCCCTGTGGGCATTGTCAGGGATCACCACTGTGGACTGAGCAAATGTCCAGGAGCCACAGATTGATATCTTGGCACCTTGCAGGTAAACAGCCCCAGGGACACCAGAGAAGATGGACTAGTAGGAACTTTAGGACCTGGTGTGGATTTAGCAAAAGACAGAGGATCAGACATGGCCGGGGTGGGGATCACTAGGGTAGGGATCCCTGGGTCCTTGGGAGCAATAGCAACTGCTTATTCAGAGGGTTCCCTCCTCCAGGCTTTCACATGACCTAGTTCTCATGCCTGGATGAAGTCTCAGGACAGGGTAAAGTGAAAGCTGAGGGCCTGGTCAACTCCCAACAGACTCTTACACAGCTGTAACCCTCACAGCTGAAACCCTGTTTTAGTAGTTAGATATTATTTATGAATTCCAAAAAGAAATATAGATTGTGTTTGTAAAATGGTCAGTTCCTCTGGCGTGATAACCCTTAGATTGTATTAGATTCAGCTGAGATGTCTGATTAAATTATGTTAAGATTAGGGTTCTGATCCAACCATATCATTAGAGTGTGAGTCAGCATTGAGTCCCAGCTCCCTTGAGTTGATAGAACAGACTCTCACATGGAAGTAGACACACAGAAGCAGATACGCAGGAAGAGAGAATGCTCCATAGACACAGCCCTGGGAAGAGAGATGAGCCTGATAGTCTACAGCTGACCTAGTAGAGAGACCAGAGTAGCTGAGAACAAAGAAAGGAGCGCTGGGGAGAGTGACGAACCTTAAGCCAGCCTACAGCTGAGATTGGAAGAACCTGGGACCATGGAGCATGAAGGGGAAGGAGGAAGGCCGAACACTCACAGACATTGCCTGCCATCTTGCGTCAACACATGGCAACAGACTTTGGGTGAGAAAGTACCTCTTATGGTACCTTGAGTTGGACTCTTTAGAGCTTGGTAATTGTAAGCTTCTACCCCGAATAAATACCCTTTATAAAAGCCAACAGAGTTTTGGCACTTGGCATCAGCACCCCTTTGGCTGACTAACACGTCCACCAAGAACATGGTCATGAGGTCTTGTTTGAAAGTCCCAGCTCAGAAAGCCCCAGAGGGCCCCAAACAGGAAAGCTCCCCTATTGGTCCCCCGAAGCTGACAGGGAGCAAGCTAAGTGGACTATGTTATAGGCCAATGAGAAGCTCAGAAAGGAGCCAATCCAAAATGCCCCTGGTCACAATCCCTACTTAGCATACAGGAAGGAGGAGGAGAAAAAGCAACCTTGGTAAGGCCTAACCCCAGCCCCAGCACACACATCTCTCTCTCAAGCACACCTGCACTCATGTCTTGAGTGTATACTTTTGCTCCACATTAAACTCTTTATTTGCTTGCTTAACCTGTGGGGCATCCTTGAATTCTTTCCTGCGATGTGGCCAAGAACTGGAAACTATACCCGGCAACAACAGTTCAATCCATAACAGGGACTGAAAAGGCATGGAAATTGGGGGTCCCTTCTATCACTAGGCTTCAAAGACTTGGGTCACATGGAAAGCCAAGGCCTAGGGAAAATATTTCATTTCCCTATTTAAAAATGTTCTAATAACTATAATATCCTTTCCTTTACCCATCTTAAGGACAGCAAATGGGCTTTTTTTTTGAAAAGTATTTTTTATTGAAGTATACAATTCATATCTGAATGTACAGCAAAATTATGTGTATAGTGAATACATTCCAAATAATATACAGGTGCCCCATGCAGCAGCCTCCACCACCTCCTGGGTTTGTGGTGAAACTGTTGCTAAATACTAGGCAAGAGCATCGTGAAAATGTAACTAGTAACTGTGGACCCTATCTCCCATCGGGTGTATTTCCCCCAAACCACCCTATTGTTTTCTACAAATTGATTTTATAGAGACTTAATAATAAAGAAGTCAACTGAGGCAAAGTGTACAATCGATGGTATTTGCTGTAATCCAAGAGCTTTGTGTTCATCAATTCAATCATTATTAAAGCATTTTCATTGTTTCGATAAAAGAACCAACAAAAAGCAGACACAAAAACTCACACATAAACGCCTCCCTTCACAATCTTGCCGTTTCCCCTGCTATATACAGCAGCTATTTCTGGCTATTCTTGCATTAATATTCATTAGTTTTGAAGCCATTTTATTGAGATATTTTCCCATGCCATGTGGTTTAGCCAGTTAGTCAGAAGTGCAGTCCTCTAGAGTGAGAATTGAATTGAGTTACCACGGTCTTTGTTGGTATTAGTAGCTTTTGGGGAAGTTGAAGTCTTTGATAACCTGATATTCTCTTACGGCACACACCTCTCACTTATCAGTTGCCCTCTGGTCTCTTTTTGCCTTCTTTTCTACAAGGCAAAGAAAGATGCAGCAGCCCTCAAAAGGCTCTGTCTTTAGTGATCTGGCTGCCATCTTCCCTATCTTTGCCTTGTGTTGGATTGTGGTTCAGTCTTCTTATCTACTGAAAACCCTTTCCCAACTTTTTACTCTTCCTTCAGCTTCCTTCCTCTGCACCGGAACACTCCCACTTAGCTTTAAGCAAACACTAAAAACTTGGCTTTATCCTAGTTTCATGTCCCATGAAATGTACAGAATTTTTTCTTCTCCTTTTTTCACAACACTAACTTTACAAAATGAACTGGTTTAGTTAAAGACAAAACATTGCACAGTTCAAATAAGAAACAAATGCATTCCATTTCTGCATGAGGGAGAAAAAAATTAGGTAACATTGGTTGAACTTGTGGTATTCACAAAGCACTATGCTAATCCTCCCTCCTCAAAAAACTATAGTACATAAACTATTGTTATACAAATTTTGAGAGAAGGACACTGTGACCCAGTGAAGTTAAAAAACTCATCCAAAGTAGCTGTGGTGCATGTGACTTTGCATTTTCTCCCTCAAACCTTCTAGTTCTTTCTCCTTTCAGTCACAGCAACATTCCATTCTCAAATAGTTAAAACACAGGCCTCAGGAACTGGCTGTTTGTGAACTCATGACTGATCAGTAAACCCTGCATCATGAATGCTTAACCTTTACTTCCAGAAACTTTCAGAACAATCTGTTCTTTTGAACTACCTGACTACCCTCATATCAATAGATCTTTTATGTAGTCACCATAATGTAACTTCTGCCTACTGATAAATATGGTAAATGTTCGTTCCCTTGTTATCTGCCCTAAGCCCTGCATTCTGTAAAAGTCATGCTCCCCCTCAAGTGCCTTCCCCATCTGCATGTAGACATGTACTATAAAAGTCCCCTCTTGTTTTGCAGCAAATGCAGATGATCGAGCTCAGAACTCATCTCTCCTCCTGCTGCTGAATTTGAGAACCCCACGTAAGGCCCCAATAAATGCTCACTTACTCGCCAAGCTGAACATGTCCGAGTCATTCTTTGATCTAATGTATCCCTCTCAGTTCAGCGGGAAGCTGTCATTTTATATAGCCCCTCGCTAAACTTGGGACAATTGGCATAGTAGGCAGGATACATCAGACCAAACATGAAGCGGGGCTGGGAATCTACAGGGGAAATCCCAGGTGGCCCACTACTTCTATGTGGGGTGGGGTCACCTGCTTGCTTGACTGTTGTGGGCCACTGTGTGAGCACAAGGACACCCCAAAAATGCCAGAAGTGACTGAGCGTGTATTTCAGGAACAAAAAAATTGTGAAATTTAATAAAGATGGTAAACATGCTGCTTCAGCATTTGACTGGCCGTTACGATGTGTAGTGTGGTTAGCTAAGGCAGATTGTCTTATGAAAGATGAAGAAATCTGCCAACTCAAAGCAGAATTGCAATTAAAAAAAAATATGCTACTTCTAACTCTGTGCTAGTAATAGGATGAGGATATGGAAACTTTAGCCTGTCATTTTTTATGATTAAGGGATCTGCAAGAAAACCCAACACCGGGTATGAGCTATCATAGCAAAAAAACCTGGAGTACCTGGGAAAAAGAAGATAGCAATTCAGACCTAGAAATTACAGAAGAATCTTTAAATCTTAATGTTAGACCACTTGTGCAGAGAAAGGCTAAATCACAGATACAACATCCCGCACAAGTAGGGGTGTTGAATGGAGGACTAATTAATGAGACTGTAATTGTCCAAGAGTATTCCACTGGGGAATTAATTGAAATAGGGAGAACACTCAGCAGCAGCCCCATGAGTCACTGTCCATATGGATGGTGTGACTATGGGATACTGGAATGGGTTGGATTAGTTAATCTACTGGAGAAGCCAAATAACTGAGTAATATCACCACTAATCTCACTCTAAGGCAAAAAATGCATAATTTCCAGAACATATCTGGTACATATTCTCTTACAGACTGGCTTATCCTTGCATGTAGAGAAATATAGATAAAATCAGGGAAGCTTCCCAACCCACCCACTGGGTAGAAAATGATTGAGAAGGGCCAAGCCATGTTAAGAAAATTGGGCATGAGAGAATCCACTTATGACCAGACTTTTACAGGACCTGACTGTATGATGTTTACCAGAAAAATGAGAAAGAAAATTATAAATTGGGATCCAGAGAATGGTATGGTGCTCTAGTCACCCTCCTAAGTCCCTCGGTCACACAAGAGATATGTGCTGTAGGGGAGGCTATGGCCAATCTCAGTGACCTTGACAGAAAACAGAGAGAGAGAGTATGGAAAATATTAAAGGGACAAAAAGCAGGAGGAAGGAAAAGAGGGCATCCTCCTAGAACCCCAGGGCCACCAGTCAATAGCTAAAGGCCCTGTCTAGGTAACCCACAAACAAATGTGGGTTGACCTGTTGAGAGTGAGCATTGCCGAAGAAATCATTGGTTAAAAAAACAAATATGATCTTATTTAGCCTGTGAAAAGCATTAAAATCCAAGCAACAATTTACTAAGATTCCCATATTTGATGGTGAGGTTACTGTAGTGCCAACAGCTCCCCCAAAAAAGGAATCTGTTTGGGTGGACTATCTCAGTGCATGTAAAACAATATCGCCTGCTGGGTGGACACCAGGAAGTTCCTGAGACAACTGAGGAACTGGAAAAAGTACAAATCATATGGCCTGCCCAAAGTCCCTTTAATAACCTGGTATGGCTGATAAGAAAACTGGTTGGCACAGGGAAAATGACTGTAGATTACCGGGAATTTAATAAGGTATTTCTCCAATAAATGCAGCCATCCCAAATATAGCCGAATTGCTTAACCAACTAACCATCAAGCTGGGACTGCCCACACTGCAGTAGACCTTGCCAATGCCTTTTTTAGCATTCCCTTGGATCCCTAACCCCAAGATCAGTTTGCCTTCACTTGGGAAGGTCGACAATGGACCTTCACTGTTTTGCCCCAGGGATATCTTCATAGCCCCACCATCTGTCATGAAATGTTGGCCTGTGGCTTGTCAACAGTAGCTCTGCCACGAACTGTTGCTTTGTTCTACTACATTGATGACATTATGCAGACCTCTGATTCATTTGCAGATTTAGAGACAGCTTTAACAATCGTTCTTGTTGGGTTAAGGGATAGAGGACGGGAAGTCAATTCTGCCAAGATTCAAGGGTCTGGAGTCTCAGTAAAATTCTTGGATGTCATCTGGTTGGTTAAGACCCAGAACATTCTGGATAAAGTAAGAGAAAAAAATTTACTACCCATTTTCACCGCTGTCAAACAACTGCAGGTATTCATAGGACTCCTAAGTTACTAGAGGATGTTCTTTCCACATTAGGCCAAGTCCTCAGACCTTTGCATGCACTTGTAAAACAGATAAAAACTTGGAACTAGGGAGAAAAAGAACAAAAGGCATTTGAACAAGCTCAACTCCTGGTTTCACAGGCTAAAGCTCACTGTTCTCTCTTGCCCCAACTTGTTGGAAGTAGTGAGGAGTGCTGAAGATACGAGCTGGGGCTTATGGCAAAAACAGCCCCCCAGGCATGATGCCCATAGGATTTTGGTCACAACCGTGGAAAGGGGCTAAAGCTAAGTACACTGTAATGGAACAACTGTTAGCCATAGATCGGGCTGTCCACCAGTTTGAATTAATCACTGGTGCCAAAGGTAATCATCAAAACCACCTGTCCCATAAAGGGGTGGATAGAGGGGCTGCTAATCAGACTCCAATCAGGAGTAGCCCAGCTGCAAACCTTGAAAAAGTGGCATGCTTACCTACAACAAAGGGGGTCACCTCTACCAGTCCCCTTAGCCAGGCTTTACAACAAGCTCTGGGACCAATATTGTTTGATAAACCAGAAAACCCACCACAAGTAGAAAATCCAGCCTTAATTCTTTCCATAGTACATGAGGAAAATGCTCCCATCCCAGAAAATGTTTGGAATACTGATGAGTCTAGCACAGGCAGCACCCAGGACTGGGTAGGTGTGTCTACACAGCCACAGACTGACAGTGTCTGGCTAGATTCTGACTTAAGATGAAGCAGTCAATGGGCTGAATTAAGAGTGGCACAAATGGTAATCACCAAGGAAGCATGGTCTATGACCCTCTGTACAGACAGCTGGGCTGTATATCAGAGCCTCATCTTGTGGGTAAATCAGTGGCATAAGGATAATTGGCAAGTTGTGGGTTGCACATCATGGGGTACCACTCTGTGGCAGGAGATCTACTACAGCCTCCAACCCCAGGTCCAACCTTTACAGTCTACCACATCCCTGCACATCAGGAATCCTCTCCGCCAGAGGCAGATGCTCTGGCCTGTATTTGCCTAGTTTGTCCTGCACCTGTTGAAGAAGAAGCCTTATGGTTACATAGAAAAAGAGGTCATTCCGGCGCTGCCATGAGGTGATGCACAGCAAAAGCATTAGGTATTCCTATAAAGTATTCTGACCTAGTTCATATAATACAGAACTGTGAGGTCTGTTGCAGACTTTGGCCACAGACAGTGCCTTGTAGCGGAGGACACGTGCATACGGCCAGTATGCCACATGGGATGGGCAAATAGACCACGTAGAACCTTGCCTGTTAGTGCCAATAAATGCTAGCATTGACCTGTGTAGATGTCCACGCTGATCTTCTGTAGGCCTTGCTACCAACAAAATACCGTGAAAGGATTAATATGGCTCAGTAGTTTGTATGGAATGCTCCGTCACATAGATAGCGACCAGGGAGCACACTTCACTGAGCACAATGTACAACAATGGGCTAGAGACCAAGATATTGTTTAGCACTTTCATTGCCACGGGGGCAGGATTGACAGAAAGGAAACGTGGTCTGTTAAAACAGCAAATAAAACGGCTGACTGAAAACCATGCACTACCGGGATGGACTTCAGTGTTGTTGGACTGCCTTGTGCAACTAGACCAGACTCCCAGCACCATCCATGGTGTCTCTCCATTTAAGTTATTGGTTAGAATGGTCACTATGACCCTTAAAATGATAAAAGTATTTGTCACATCATCTCCTGGTCATGCTCCTGAAGCAGATGGTGTTTTGGGTTCCTGCAGCTCTGGCAGCTGGCAACGGCTCAGCATCACTAGCTTTACGAGGGGCATTGCCTTCAGACTGGCTCTGTTTCACAGTGCCAGAGGGTGCTGTGCACCAGGCTGGGGGAACACTGGAGCCTACCTTCTTCTTCTCTCGAGGACCAACAGTGCAGCAGCATGCTGGCTGTGTGACAAATATACCCAGTTGAGCAATAATTGCCAGAGTAATGCGGGTAGAACCTAAAGAGACATAGTTGGCCTAATGGCCTGCTCCTATGGAGGGACAACATATATGGTCTTGCAAACCTGGAGCTCACCCACTGGTGATCCTTTTCTTAGGAACTACGGGAGAAATCTCAACTGTCATTTTGCTAATCAGAGAAAACCTCCCTCTCCAGGTACCCACTACACACTTATGTTTGTGTCCTTAGGCTAACCTTCCTGCTTCACACGAGCTCATCCAATGTCTTCCTTGACCGGGCTGCCTCCGTGGCGGCCGCCTGCAACCAAATGGACTGTTGGGTGTGTGGATATGTGCCAGCCTCCAGCAGCTCCAGGCGCCCCTGGAACTTCCTCCCCCTAACTTTGACTAATTGAAGTAAATCATAGCCACCTTCTAGGTGGCAACTCCCAGAGTCCATGAACTCCTATAATTATTCTGCTTCTGTTTACTATGTCCCTTCTATTGTCAGGGAGCAATTCAACAAAACCTGTCCATCCCTTGTATCAGTTTGGGATGGCCTTACATGGTAGAACACGGTATCCTAGATGCTCAACGATCTTTTTGTCTCGAAAGAAACAACACCTCCTATCATGGAATCCACCGTTATATGGGGTGACTGCCATTACAAGTATGCGACCAAAATGTCGTTTCTGGTCAACCAAGTGAACTCGATGACAAAATGTCTCTATACACGGAGCTTGTACACCTCCTGACCCCCGCAAGCAGGGTGGTTATGTAGCACATGTCTTTGGCCATATTTGCCCCATAATGAAACAGAAAGGTATACCCTAGGATATCCTTTCCTCCTAAGAATTGTGCACAAAATTTTACCCAGCACCCCTCAAAACCTCGCAGCTCTCCAACACCTTTTTGGCATTAAACCGAAGCACCTTCTGGTACGGTGGGAGTAGCCGCTTAGTATTTTCCTTCCTGGTGCCAGGGCTTTAAATGCTCTAACACAAGTGACAGCTCTGGTTGACTTCGCAGCCCAAGCCCTGAACTGCTGCCTAGGATAAGAACAGGACAAGCCTCTTAAACGAGGAAACCACTCAGATGAGAAAAGTAAATAGTATAAAAGCCTCTAGCCTTGGCTATCCTGACTGCTGCTACCATCGGCACTGCTTGCTGTGCTGTTTACCTGATGAACGTGCTAATGTTACCGATGCTTTAAATCATTTACAAAAATCTTTTTATCACACGAAAACCCGAAGCTTCACGAACTCCTTTTCCTCCTGGCTTACAAACCTACCCGTTCACTGGACTTACATTTCACCATTTGGTGTCCTTACTGTAGAGCTCATTTGTGACTGTGGCTTTACAGCACAGTACTAGCCCCCCCCCACCCTTCCACACTCAGGGCCTCAAGCTGAAGAGGTCATGGAAAGATTGTAAGAGTTGTGGGACCGGTGGATTGTGGCATATGTGACTTTCCATTTTCTCCCCCAGCCCTTCCAGCTCTTTCCCCTTTCAGTCGCAGCAACATTCCATTCTCAAATAGTTAAAACACAAGCCTCAGGAACTGGCTGTTTGTGAATTCATGACAGATCAGAAAACCTTGCATCATGAATGCTTAACCTTTACTCCCAGGAAATATCAGAACAACCTGATCTTTTGAACTGCTTGACCACCCTCATATCAATAGATCTGTTACGTAGTCACTGTGAATATGTAATTTCTACCTACTGATAAACATGGTAAATGTTTGTTCCCTCCTTATCTGCCTTAAGCACTACATTCTATGAAAGTCATGCCCCCCTCACATGCCTTCCCCATCTGCACATAGACACGTACTATAAAAGTCCCTTCTTGTTTTGCGGTGAGTGTGGATGATTGAGCTTAAAAACTGTTGTCTGCCTCCCACCACCAAGGAGGAGGACCCCACGTAAACCCCCAATAAATGCTCACTTACTCGCCAAGCTAGATGTGTCTTTTTTGAAAAAATAAGTTTTCTCATTCTTTTAACAGTTTTATTATCTTTTTAAATGTGTGATTTTCTACATATTTTTTTATTCCCCCCTCCTCTGAGGTGGCTCTTTTGTCTATCTGCTTGTTGTCTGCTCATCTTCTTTAGGAAGCACTGGGAACCAAACCTGGGATCTCCCATGTGGGAGGCGAGTGTCCAACTGCTTGAGCTCCTGCTCCCTGCTGGTTGCGTCGTCTGCTGGTTGTGGCATCTGCTCGTTGCAGTGCCTGCTCTTTGTGGCATCTAGTTGGTTGTGGTGTCTGCCTGTTGTGGTGGTTGTAGTGTCTGTTGGTTGTAGCATCTTGCTGGTTGTGGCATCTGTTCATTGTGACATCTGCTCGTTGCGGTGTCTGCTTGTCTTATTTAGGAGGCACTGGGAACTGAACCTGGGACCTCCCATGTGGGAGGCGGGCACCCAATTGTTTGAGCCACATTCCCCAGAGTCATTCTGTGACCTGATGTATCCCTCTCAGTTCAGTGGGAAGCTGTCATATTATACAGTCCCTTGCTACCCTTGGGACAGGAGCCCAGTTCACAAATGTCAGAGCTAAGTCTTAATCTCAGGAGTGTTTGGTTCCTAAATCTAAGTCTCTAACATATATAGAAGCTGGACTATACTAGTCTAAATAGTATCTTTGTGATAATTAGAAAAAGGTGCCCTTTCCTTCAGGTGCATACAGTCCCACACATGGGGGAACATGGCCTGGACTTCAGCCCTCAGTGGAGATCCCATTCTTGGCCATAGACGGAAGCTCTGGTAGAAGTAAATGAGTAAAGATCATGGGTGGAGAAGATGCTGAGTTCATGGATGATATTTCCCCCTTTTCATGGCTTTCAAATTTGCATTTCATTTGGATAACTGCAAGAAAAACATACCCAACAGTATTGTTTTAAATGTTTGTTTAATTAGTTAATTTTACGGACAACAGTTTTGTCCTCCAAATATTATAATGCCTGCTCTAGCTAGCTAATAGGTGCCTGGAAGAGAGTGCAGGTGGCACAGCATAAGTGGCAAAACCTCATTCTACTTGGGAAAACTAAAATAACAATAACAACAACAATAATAATAGCAGCAAGATAGGTGTTATATCATCTTATAACATAAAAACCAATGTGTGTGCTTATATAGATTTATATCATCTTTCATATCAGTTTAATAATAATAATAACAGCAAAGTTGGTGATTTATATCATCTTTTAATATAAAAGCCAATATTTGTAGTTTTATAGTGTTAAAATTAAAACTTGAGCAAAATTTGGTTAGATCTCAGAGAGTTTTATGAATCAGTTCATGAATTGGGGAGATTCCAGTTGCCACGAGGTAGAGAGGAATTCTGCAGATCAAAGGGAGCAATCGGCTTTTACAGACAGAACAAGAGAGTACACTGGGATGAAATCTTCAGTAGTTAATACAGACTACATTTCCTAATACGGGTAGGGCAGGGATTTGCTTAGCCATGAGGAGGTCAGCTAGCATAAGGATATGGAGTTGGTGATAGCTCATTGCTGATTTGGGGCTTAGCATGGGTGCCTCCAGTTGGGCCTATTAGATTTTATTTATTAATTCTCCCCTTTTGATCCGGCCTCCAGGCAAGCCAAGGGCTGAGATACAGATTTAAGGCATTAGCCTCATTCTCAGTTACTATCTGCTGACTCTAGATGGCTCTCATAACTGATGAACTCTAGAGTACAGATATCCACGGAGTTGGTTGTCTTTGCACACCTGTTGTTCTAGGTGGATGGAAACTATTTGGTGCGATGGCTGGGTGCAACCATTTAAAACTTTTGAGGGGATACAGTGCACCAGGGAAACTATCATGATTATTATGAATAGTAAAGTACCCAATGGGCCAAGAATCCTCAGGATTGGGGAATGAACGATGGGCTAGAGCAGACTTACTATTATTCTAGTATAGACTTATTGTGATTCCAGCAATGGAAGAACTTTCATCATTGATGTGGGGGCAGTGGTCACTGGAGGTTCTGAGGGGAGGGAGAGGGAAAAATAGGTATAGCTGAGGGACTTTTTTGGGACTTGGGAATTGTCCTGAATGACATTGCAACAACAGATACAGGCCATTATATATTTTGTCATAACTTACAAAAATGTGTTGAAGAGAGTGTAAACTACAGTGTAAACTATAATCCATACTTAGGGGCAATGCTCCAAAATGTATTAATCATTTGTAACAAATGTACCACACTAATGAATGTGCAAGGGGTAGGGAGCCAGGCATATGGGAATCCTCTATATTTTTTTATGTATCATTTATGTAATTTAAGTATTCTTAAAAAAGTATATATTTAAAAATTATGGTTTGTGAAGATAGATCCTACAATCAGCTAGATTCCCCCCTTTGCAATGGCTTGCAGAAACAAATGATTGCACTCTTGTATTAGTTAGGGTTCTCTAGGGAAATAGAATCACGGGGAGATATCTGTCAATAGTATGAGATTTTATAAGAGTCTTTCACATGACCGTGGGGATGCACAAGTCCAGGTTCCGCAGGCAGGCTGCAAACCAGGGACTCCAATGAAAGTCCTTGATGAGTTTCCTGGAGACGTTGGCTGTCCAAAGACTAGCTGGGAAATTCTCTCTGAATGCTGAAATCACTTCTCCTTTTAAGGCATTCAATTGATTGAATAAAGTGTCACTCGTTGCTGATGGCAATCTTCCTGGTCGATGTAGATGTAATCAGCTATCTATGCAGTAAACTCACTGGTAACTAAAGTCCATAAATGTCCTTGTATTACAATTAGCCCAGTGATTGCTTGACCAAACAACTGGGCGTGATTACCTATCTGAATTGACACATTAGCCTAACCACCACAATTGTCTTTCCAAGCTATGGCAAGAAGGAAGAAAGAGACAAGCAAGAGGAGTTTAAACATTTTTGGTGGTAGAATTTTCTAAGCAAGCAAGAAAAGGTGTGTGGATTTAATAGAAGTGCAATAATAATTGTAAAGTATAATATGAGAAGGACTAAGACAGGAATATAGGGGTTGTGAGGTCTTGTTCTGTGGTCTTGGGTTGAAGCTGCCCACCTCATGAAGCCATCTACTTCTCATCCTAGTAAATGCGTGTTGAAGGTCTCAGGTTTGGTTACAGCTCCAGCTGTTGGAAGGTGGAACCCTTTTAAGTCGTGAGATGTGAACTCAAGATTCAATCCCTTCTAGTTTGGCTGCAGTGCCAGAGGTTAAAGAGTACCTTGAGCATGGCTCAAGGGCTGTTTTGTAATTGCCTCCAGTTCAAACTGGACTGTGCCTGCATATCCAGCTTGAAATATGCCATTGACTCCTCTGATATAGGATCTGTCAGCAAAGAGAATAAGGTCAGGGTTATGCAATGGTATTTCTTTTAAGTCAGGATGGGGAATCACTAACTGAGAGGTCATCAGCTCTTGGCTCTGAGATCTCCTTCGTGTGGCAAAAGCGATAGGATGGCAGGGTTAAGGATATGGCATTCTTTTTTTTTTTTATGGCATTCTTTTAAGAATTAAATTAGAAGGTAAGAGTAAAAGGATTTCCTAGGGTGGGGCTGGCTGGAGGATAGATGCTGAGTAAATTATGGTTTAGGAGGCTTTGGACTGCAGGAGGGGTTTGTAAATATACGTTGTTGCCCAGTGTTATTTCTGCAGATGATTTGACTACTTTTGCAACCATGGCTACTGCTTTTAAACAGGAAGGTATGCAAGCCACAACATCTAATTGGAAGCTATACTAGGCCACGGGTCTTATAGTTTTCCACATTCTTGTGTTACTAAGCCAAGAAATTGTCCATTTCTTTCATGGATGAATAGAGCAAAATGGCTTAGAATAATTTGGTAGTTCCAAGACTGGAGGGGCTAATAAGGCCATCTTAAATTGTTTAAAGACTTGTTTGTGAGAGTTATCCTGAGGTAAAGGTTTAAGTTAATTAACCTTTATTAACCTTAGTTAATTTGTAAAGAGATAATGCCAATAAAGGAAAATTTGGAACCCAGAGTTGGCAGTAACCATAACCTGGCAGCCCAAGTGTTATAGGAGTCCGTGTCCAGGTTCTTGGCTCTGTCACATAAAGGAATTTAAGGACACACCATAGGGTGGGCCAGGGAGTAAAGAATTTATTAAGAAACAAGAAAAAAGATAGTACACAACCCCAGACATGGGTGAGAGCTTGCTACAGGGTGAGATGTGTGTCCCCCTCTAGGGGCTTCTGGTTTTATTGGCTATCATTGGGGATTAAGGTTTATGCTGATTGGAATATTTAGGACAAAGGGGGGAACTTTATTGGGTGGTTTGATTTTTAGGGGTTGGTGTCTGGTGTGATTCACTTCTGGCTTTTCCTTCTGGGTCCTGCTGGAGTTTGCTACATAAGGGGCTTATGAAAATAGGTGGTGTAGCAGTTTGATATTGTTTATGAATTCCAAAAATAAATATTGGATTATGTTTGCAAATTGGTCTTTTCCTCTAAGCATATTAGATTATATTGGATTCAGAGGGCTCACTTTTACTTGATTAAATAATGATTAAGGCTTTGATTAGACCATTTCAGTTGGTGGGTGGGAAGTCACAGAAAAACCCCACCACAGAGAAAGGAGGTGAGAATTTTGATCCTGGAGCCTGGGAAATCAACACACAGGAGAAGAACTAAGAGGAAGGAGAGAAGGTTCCATTAGACACAGCAGAGGCCCCGGGAAGAGAGACAAGCCATTCGCTTGATAGTCTACAGCTGGACTTGTGGAGAGAACAGAACAACTGATCCTGGAGAGAAATGAGCCCTGGGAAGAGAGGAATCTAGGAAGCCCGAATCCTTGCAGACATCGGCAGACATCTTGTTTCAACACATGGCAACAGATTTTGGTGAGGGAAGTAACTTATGCTTTATGGCCTGGTAACTGTAAGCTTCTACCCCAAATAAGTAACCTTTATAAAAAACCAACAGATTTCTGGTATTTTGCATCAGCACCCCTTTGGCTGACTAATACATGTGGGTAGTGTGGGAATTTCCTGTTTTTCTCTTTTTTTTTTTTGCCGGATGGATGTTATAAGCTGCATTCCCATAACTTGCTTGTGCATGTCAGCAGGCACAAGCTGCTGAAGCTGCTTCTGCAGCTGATAACATGCCTGTGTGAGTCCATCAGGATGCTGCTTCAGTTTTTTTCTACTGGGTGGTGTCTGTGTAGAGATTTATGGGGTTTTCTGCCTCCCCTTCTGAGGTCCCTATTCCATCCTGCCTCACAAGGAATCCCTTGTCTTTTTGTCATGGCCTTAGGGAACCCCTGGATCCTTTTTATTCTTTTGAGTGACAAGTGACACTATTCAGCATTTAAATTATGACCCAAAGCGTGGACTATCTCTGAGTAAGCTGTAGTCTTTCCTTAGAGATGTTATGTCCCTTTGGAGCCAGCTATTGTAGTAAATAGAATCTCTTAAGGAGTTCTCTTTAGTAGGGGGGCAGGACGATAAATCATCCACATATTCTAATAGATGAAGCCATTAGAGAATTGTGGGGCACTCAGGTCCTGATATAACACATGAGAGAAATAAGAAGTTGCCTCTCTGTAAAGCCTTCAGCCAAAACCATCCAAGTGTAATATTGATTATTCTATGTGAAAGCAAATAGATACTGACTCTCTGGATCTACCAGAATGCCAAAGAAAGCAGAACACAGAACTACCACTGTAAACCCATCTAGAATCAGAGGAGCACAGGATAATGGTATTGGGTTTGGGACTACAGGAAAGTGAGGGATGGCTAATTTGTTAACGGCTCTTAATTGAACAAACTGCCATCTGTGACCATTAGGTTTCTTAACAGATAAAATAGGAGTGTTATGAGGAAGAGGGCAGGGAATAATTAGTCCTTCAGATGCTGAGGAGTTAGGTTGGCAGAGGCCTCCTGTTTAAGTGGGTCTTGAAGAAGTTTTGCTAAGGTTTAGGATGTGTCTAGTTGTACTTTTATAGGTTGGGCCCTTTGAATTCTCTCTATGATGGTACTGGCTATAGCCAGCCCATAGAGGCTCCCATATAGCAGATCAGTCAGGGGTGTCACGAGTAACTTCCTTATCCTTTACAGCTAATGAAGTTTGCCAAGAGCATGTAAGGTCTGTCTCAGTATTTTCAGGAAATTCTAAAGAGAGCTTGTAGCCGTTGGGCAATTTGATGTAATTATGAATTCCAAAAATCTATATTGGTTTATGCTTGTAAACTGATCTGTTCATCTGGGCATGATTAAGTTATGATTAGGGCATTGACTGGGCCAGGACAGTAGGGCGTTGAACCCCACCCCTTGGTGGGTGGGGAATCAAATATAAAAGGCATGGCAAAGGACAGTGGGAGCAGTCCTGATGTTTGATGCTGGAGCCTGGGGAGGTGAGCAGACGGAGGAGCTTGGTCGTGAGGAAAGAAAGAAGGCCCCGGGACAGAGATGAGCCATTCACTTGACAGTTTCACAGCTAGTCTTGTGGAGAGAAGCAAATCCTAGAGAGCCTCATAGGCTACAGCTGACCTTGTGGAGGAAACAGAAGAGCTAAACCTGGAGAGAAACGCAGCCCCGGGAAGAGAGGAACCCAAGAAACCTGAACCCTGGCAAATGTCGGCAGCTGTCTTGCTCCAACACATGGCAATGGATTTTGGTGAGGGAAGAAACTTACGCTTTATGGCCTGGTAACTGTGGACTTCTACCCCAAATAAATACCCTTTATAAAGACCAAACAATTTATGGTATTTTGCATCAGCACCCCTTTGGCTGACTAATACAGAGCTCTACCTCTGGGGAGAAGCAAATTACACCTCTCATTTTTGATAGCATGTCTCTTCCCAGAAGATTTATGGGAGCAGAGTCACAAAGCAAAAAGGAATAGTCTTCAGGAAAAGGCCTAAAGACATTTGGGTTGGTTTGGATAAATACCCCTGATAGGCTTTGTGGCTAACCTCCACTATGGTAATTTGCTTTCCCCTAGGAACCTGTTCTTTTAACAGTGTGGGGGTCAGAGTTGAAAGTGTGGCCTCAGTATCTACAAGAACCTTCCATGTTTCACCATTTACTTTTTTAAAAAAATAACAAATCAATGTTATTAATACATATTAATAAACATACAATTCATCTGGAGTGTAAAATCAATGGTATTTGCTATAATCACATAGTTGTGTGTTCATCACTTCAATCATTTTTAGAGCACTTTCATTATTTCAATAATAATAATAATAAACATAAAACAGACAGACAAACAAGAAAATTCCTCACCTCTCAATCCCTCTATGCTTTTCCTACTGTACATAGCTGCTGTTTCTGGCTATTATATCCAAAGTGTATAATCATCCTCATTTGCTTTTTTAAAAAATATATATTTTTTAATATTTTTAAAAAGATACTTAGATTACATAAAAAGTTACATAAAAAAATATAAGGGGTTCCCATATGCCCCACTCCCCACACCTCTCACTCTCCCCCACTTTAACAACTTCTTTCGTTAGTGTGGTACATTCATTGCAATTGATGAACACATTTTGGAGCATTGCCACTAAGAATGGATTAGAGTTTACACTGTAGTTTACACGCTCTCCCACCCAATCCTGTAGATTATGGCAGGATATATAATGGCCTGCATCTGTCATTGCAATGTCATTCAGGACAATTCCAAGTCCCAAAAGTGCCCCCATATTTTTCCCTCTCCCTGCTTTCAGCACCTCCAGTGGCTACTGTCTCCACATCAATGATATAATTTCTTCCATTGCTAGAATCACAATAAGTCTATAGTAGAATACCAGTAAGTCCACTCTAGTCCATATTTTATTCCCCAATCCTGAGGATTCTGGGATGGTGATGCCCACTCCACGTCTAACTGAGAGGGCCCATTTACTTTTAATTCCATTTCACCTTGTACATTTAAAAGGATTATGGGGAAGAGGGCCCCGAATCCCCTCAACATCGAGCAGGATTAGAAAGATTTTTCCTTTTTCTGAGGGCAGTCTCTCTTCAAATGCCTGGGTTAATTGCAAATTTGGCACCTATTTCTAGGCCATTGTTTGGGGGTTGATTTCTGGATTTAAAATTACAATTGGTTTGATTATATACTGATTAGTAGGTCTATGTCTAACAGAAGTTTGGCAGTTTTCTGTTTTGTTTTTTTTTTTAATCTGTTTCTTTCAAAACATTCAGCCACAATTATTGTTGCGCAGACGAAATGAAAAACCCAAGCAGCACTCTAAGAGGCGGAGGAACAAAGTTTTATTATGTGCGGGCCCAGAGGAGAGTCAAGTCTCCAAAAAATCTCAGCGCCCTGTCTTGGTTTTCATAAATTTATATAGGGAATCCAAGTGGGCAAATTCCTAAGCAAGTGGGCAGGCAGGGGTTACAAAAGCAAAAGGAGCGAGTTTAGCTTATCTTCCTAAAGGGGAGGGCTATTAGGGAGGAAAAGATTCATGATCTGTTTAGAGTTGTAAATTCCAGTTGAAAGGGGCAGGCAGGGAGTGCTTATCTTCCTAATGATGTGGATTCCTGGGAGAAAAGGAAGGAAGGGAGAAAGGGAGGGTGGGTGTGTCCTCATCTTCCTAAAGCTGTGGGTTTCTGCTGAGGGAGGTTAAGGCCGTAGCACTTCCTTTATCATTATAAGTTCAGCTAGGTCCATTGCCTCCCAACCTAGTTTATCTTTTTATAAGTCCCCCTATTTGGGGGATAGGTCATTTACAAATAGAGCCACCAATGTGAGCTGGATTTTGGCAGTTATATCTTTAAATATTGAGTGTTTTAGGAAAAGGGTTTCTAATTGAGTTTTAAAATCTACCACAGATTAATCCTTTTTTTGTATGTTTACAGGTTTGAATGACTGATTTATCAGAGTGTGCAGGAAAAACTCTAGGAATGGTTTTTAGTAGATTTTTCTAGCTTCTTCATGCCCACAGGCAGACGGCACTATAGAGATTTTGGGGTTTCGACTATCTTCCCCAGGCCTTAGCCAGTCTGCTTCACACACACATTTTTGTGCTTGCCCTGGGGCAGCTTACATGTGGATTCATTGAAAAAGATCTGGTAGCCTGGGGTGGGAGGCTCCTGTAAGTATTTTAAACTCCTCATACAAATTTTGTGGCTCTCCCTTTGGCTTGGGAAATTCTTTGATTATGGCTCACAATTCAGCCTTTGACCATGGAGAGAAAATTATTCGTGGTAGTTCTCCAGTAATGTCAGGGATTCTAACTTTGAAAGACTGTTTAACTTCTGCTGGAAAGTAGGGTAACTCTGCTGGTGTGTTAATGGAAAGGGGATATTCAGGCAAAGGTGGATAAAGAAAAGGAAGAGTTGCGGTAGGAGAGGTAGGAGCCAAATGCTCACTGGCATTAAGGGTTTGAGCCTTTACTTTCTCTTTCACTTTTTATTTTTATTTTTTTATTTTTTCATTTTTTTTAAAGATTTTTATTTATTTATTCATTTCTCCCCCCCTTGCTGCTTGTGCTTGCTGGGTCAGCTAACCACGCCGTGCGGGCAGGCTTGCCTTCACCAGGAGGCCCCGGGAACCGAACCCGGGGCCTCCCATATGGTAAACGGGAGCCCCACTGATTGAGCCACAGCCACTTCCCTCTCTTTCACTTTTTAAAGGGAGTCCTTTAGGCAAGCTATTTTCAGAACCTTGAACTTTTGGGATGACTCAGCACACTAATTGAAATAGGCATCCCATCTGTTTTGCCTCATTTGAGAACCGGCTTTTCCAAGTGTACCTTTAAGGTGAGCAATTTTATTCAGCTAAAAAAAAAAATTCCCCATAAGTGTAATTCTAAGTTATCTAGTGATGTTCTGCCATTTAGTTAAGCAGGTGCAACTCCCGTGCCCCATAATTCTTAAACATAAAAGATGCTGCTGGGGTGCTGGATGGTGGAATTTGAGGCTCCCGTAGCAAAACCAGCAGCAAAAGTGCTGCTGACCCCACAGTGGAAATGCTGTGAACAAAATGAAAAGTTAAGGACTCAGGTCCCTTATAAGGGACCTTCCTGCTGAGAATAATCGGCTTGTTAACCCTTGGACAGGAATTCAGTGAGATCAGAGAGCTCAAACACAAGAGTGAGCTAAGACTTGAGAGGAACTCACCAACAACTCTGATGAGACAGTGAGAATGGCAGTGAACACAGTGGTTTCCAGCAGGTGCTATACCTGTCACTGAGGTTATTTGTAGAATCATTGACAGTTTCCTTCAGGTCCTTTTGTGGTCACCAAAATAACTGTTAAAATGAAAACTTGAGCAAAATTTGTTTAGCTCTCTGAGAGTGCTATTGAATCAATTTATAAATTGGGCAGATTCCAGTTGCCAGGAGGTAGGAGAAGAATTCCATGGACCAAAGAGAGGGAGGTAGGCTAGAACAAAGACCTGAGAGGAAAAAATGGTGCTGTAGGAAAGCACTAGGGTGATAAGGACAAAACAGCCAGTTCCATGTAAAACTCCCGCTCCTGGTCACCCATCTTTGTTTGCACCTGACAGTGGAAAGTCCTGCCAACAAGGGAGGAGTCAACTGCCCAAGGTAGGTGTCTGAAGCCCATTCATCACCTGACCATTGCATGTTTTAACACCCCCTCCCCTGACCTCCACTCAGGCTGGCAGACACTCAGAAACAATGAGAATGTTGTGTTTCCAATCTCTCTTTTGCATACAACAGAACCAATAAGAATGTTGCAATTCACAAGTCTTCGTTTACATGGAGGAAGGAAGAGGGGCGGAGGCCAGCCTTAATAAGTGCATGCCTGCAATCATGCCTCAAATGTGTACTTTCATATCTTTCACTTTGCAGTAAACTCTCTACTTAATCTGTGGCATGTCCTTGAATTCTTTCTCTCAATGTGGCCAAGAACCTGGATACCATCAGGCAACATCTTTGGTGAGCCAGCCAGGAACTCTGGTAACATTCCCTGACACCGATGGAAATTGGTGAGTCCTGGCCTTGGACCGTGTGGCAGTTTGGTATTGTTTATGAATTCCAAAAATAGTTAGTGGATTGTGTTTGTAAACTGGTCTGTTCCTCTGGTATATTAGATTGTATTAGACTCAGAGGTTTCACTTTTACTTTATTAAATCAAGATTAGGGCTTTTATTTAACCTCGTCCTTAAGGCAACTTGGTTTGAGATCCCGCCTACAGCTAGCCTACACCTGTGGGGCCATATATATGGATGCTCAATCAAAGAGAGGGAGGAAAACACATGGAGAAGGAGAACACAGAGAGTTGAGTTTTTGATGCTGGAGCCCTGGGGAGAGAGCCATTCACCTGATAGTTCACAGCTGGCCTTGTGGAGAGAACAGAGCAGCTGAGCCAAGAAAGAGACAAGCCCCAGGAGGAGAGCTGGTAATTTCAAGTTAACAAATGAAAATTCTTAAAAGAGCTCTATTCAAATTATTGAAAATTAAACAAGTGCTTATTTAGGTAAATGAATGCTCCTGAAGCCCAAATTAGGAAAGCCAAACAGGATAAAAAGTCATATAAAATCTGACTAAAGAAACTATTTAAAGGAAAGAAACTAACAAGTTTGTTGTGAATTCTTCCGTAATCTTTCTATAACCTATCCTACCCCCAGGGTTACCTTGACTGAATTCCAGTGACTCATTAAAACCAGTTTAGGAAACTATGGGGGATGGGCTGGGTGTGGAAAGCTAGGGTAGATGTCAGTTTAGTTTAGAAGTCTGTAAATACTAGACCTGGAAATGAAAATGGTAGGGCTGAGGGTATATTACAGAATAAACCTTGTTTTGTATCAACTGTCCTGTAATTCCCCAATTAAATTTTAATGGCTTTGAGATGAGAGTAATAATCCAATGGCCAAATTTCAGTGAGTAAAGAGAATGTCCTTGAAAGCTATGTCAAGGTTTTGCTAAATTACGATTAAAACAAAACAATTATGACATATTCTCCTGAGCCTAATAGTCGATATGCTTTTGAAAACAAGGAAGTTTTAGCCTATGGACGAAAAGAGAAACAAAAACATTTCTTACATAAACTATCATTTTGATTTTATTCTACTCAAGTGTAATCTCCCTAGGTTTATATGGATACTAATAAAAATAAAGTAGCATTAAGTCTGTTAAATCTTTAAGATAATGAACATTGTAAGTTTTTGGTTAATGAAATTGTTATAAACGTCTTTTAAAAAAATAATTGTTTTGCCTAAATTGAAATGACTAGCTTTTCACAGAACAGAATGGGGAATATGACAAGACTTCAATTGATATGAAAGAAGTAGAAGGTTTGTGAAAGCTTGTTTAAGGAAGTATGTTTTGACCTAAGATAAGATGACTGGTTTTCATAAAATCAGGGTGGAAATAGGTAGGATAAGAGTTGAATGCATACGGAAAGTTGTAGAAGGGTTAGTCAAAGTGAATTTCACTTATTGCTGACTGTAATTCAATAAGCTTATTTATTTAATATATATATATATTTTTTCTAAAAGATTATTAGATTACATAAAATGTTACATAAAAAATATGAGGGAGTCCCATATGCCCCACTCTCCACACCTCTCACTTTCCCCCACATTAACAACTTCTTTCGTTAGTGTGGTACATTCATTGCAATTGATGAACACATTTTGGAGCATTGCCACTAAGCATGGATTATAGTTTACATTGTAGTTTACACTCTCTCCCACTCAGTTCTGTAGGTTATGGCAGGATATATAATGGCCTGCATCTGTCATGGCAATGTCATTCAGGACAATTCTAAGTCCTGAAAATGCCCCCATATTACACCTCTTCTTCCCTCTCCCTGCCTTCAGCACCTCCCGTGGCCACTGTCTCCACATCAATGATATAATTTCTTCCATTGCTAGAATCACAATAAGTTTATAGTAGAATACCAGTAAGTCTACTCTAGTCCATATTTTAGTCCCCAATCCTGAGGATTCTGGGATGGTGATGCCCACTCCACCTCTAATTGAGAGAGGGCTTCGATCCCATATGGCTGATGGATGGGACTCTTGCTTGCAGCTGAAGACTCTCTCGGTTCCTTGGTGTGGTGATTGTCCATCCTCACCTCCTTGTTAGTTGTCCTGGGTGAGTCAAATGAACTGGAGAGTAGGTGTTGCAACTCCGCTGAGGCTCAGGGCTTAGCTGGCACATGGACGGCCCAAAAATTCAAGTCTCTTGGACGTACATCTACCAACTCCAGTGCCAACTATAGATTCAAATAGAAGAGACAGAAGAAGCATGTATAGAGACGTCATAACTGAGTCTAACTCTGTCACACTCGGGAGCACAAACTCCAAAGTAGGCCCCACTGGCAAGGCACCAAACTCCGGAGCTATCTGCCATGGCTTTAGGACCTGGTTGTCTCCAGAGCCCTCAGGAGCCCCACTATTTGGGGGTAGTAGCTACTTTGGCAGTCTATGTGATCCTGCTGAGACGTGCATAAGCGTTACCTCTGGGATGACCTCCTGACTCACCTTGAAGTCTCTTAGCCATACAAACTCACTTGTCTTTACCTTCTCCCCACTTTATTCAAGGTCTTTTTCCAGTTGTATTGCTAGTTGGTGCCTGGTAGTAATCCCTTGGTACCAGGGAGGCTCATCCCCAGGAGCCATGCTTTATATGCTGAGTTTGGCTTAGAGAGGCCTCATTTGAACAATATGGAGGTTCTTAGGAGGTAACTCTTAGACACCCTACAACACTAAGTTGCAATTTCAAGAGCAAAGGCTCATGAGCATAGTCGTCAATATCAAGGGCCCATCAATGGACCATCCTTTTACTAGTCATTGCCCCTGTACTCGGGAGATTGTTGCTGCTCCATTAGAGAATGTGGCAGAGCTCCCCAGGATGGGGATTCAATACTGTTTTGGTTATTGTGTGAGTCTCCACCCACTGTGGCAATGCTCCATGAACATTTGAACACATTTATATACCTTATATGTATGCCCAGGTGAACTTCCTCCCATGTATCCCCCATCGCTGACACCCTACCCAATGATCCTCCCCTGCCACAGTTGTAACCCTTCTGTGGTCCAAACCTTCTTCAAAAATGAAGCCAAGAAAGAAAAAAAAGAAATAAAAAAAAAGAAGAAGCCCAGAATATCGCCAAATACAATTAATAGGAAAATGAAATAATAATGATAGGTTAAAACATAAGAAATAAAATACATAATAATTTAGAAAAACTGAAACTAAATTAAAATAAAAAGATTGGTATATTAAAAAAATAATGAAAAATATAAAAAAATTTTTTTGACATTTTGCCTTACATCACTGTAATATCTCTTGTCCTGTATGTACAGTGACATTTTTTTCCATTTCTTCCCCAGTGTCTTACTTTTTTTCATTTTGTCTTCAAAGAAGTTTTAGGTCACAGTAAAGTCATATACAGAATATAGGAGACTCCCATAGACCCAACATCCTCCCCGCTTTCCCCCTTCCTGTATTAATAACCTTTTTATGTGTGGATGGTACACTTGTTACAACAAAAATTGAAACAAATCTACCAACCGTGGTCAATGGTTTACATTATGGTTTTCATTTTAGACCATATACTTTTATAAATTTTTGCTGAAATTTAACATGGCCTATGTCCAACATCGCAAGATCATGTAGAACACTTCCATTGCCTCCTAAATACCCCCTCTTCCATCTATTCTATTCCTCCCTCTCCCTCCCCTCGGGTCCCATGGTGATGACCAGGCTTCGTGTCAAGACATGACAAGATTCATAGTTATTTGCAACAACACTGAGGGCTTGACACACTGGTCTGTCCTCCCCTATTAGGAACCGCCCGTGCTCTCAAGAGACCCGTCCTCTGTGTGTGAACATATCAGGCCTCACCAGGGTGGGAGTCCAACTCCTGCCTGTCAATAAACTTATTTGTGTTGAGATGAAGTAATTAATCTGTGTGGTTATGGATGGTTATGGAAACTTTATAAAAGCGTTTTCCAAACAGAAAGATTACAATGTAAATTACTGATTCCGGGGAATCATTATTAAGTAGAAATTTAGGAGATGATATTGATAAGAAAAAGTAACTTTATAGCAGAAAAACCTGCCAGAAGCCACCTCAGTCTAAAATGAACTATGCTAACTAAGATTTGTTTACTGAATGCTGAATAGTGTACTGAAGCAAAACCAAATTTGACTTTCTCTCTGTTAAAGTAACCGGTCTGTTTCGAATGGAAGGAAATAAAAGTCCTGTTGAGATAATCAAGGTATATATAAAGAACAAAGAATCTGTGCCTTATAAGAATGGCTTCATCATATCCTTAATTGTTTTAAAAAAAACACAGAACCACTGCTGTTTTGGAAGTTAAGTCTCTTCCAAACTATTTTACTAACTTGTCACTGTGATAAATAGAGGCCTCTTTAAATATAATGTTCAGACCTGACAACCTTTAATATACTGATAAAACCCTTAAGGAGATCTTTAATTGCAAACTGTTAGAAAATAATTTATTCTTGCACCTTGTAAAAAGTGAGATATACTGAATACATGTAAAAATATATATTACATTGACCACTCTGAAGTTTTAAGGAATCACTCCCGCTGTTAAACGTCATATAATCTTAAGGTGGGGATATCAGTGTTCCAGTAAACGTGGAAGGTGTTGGTGGCGGGAAGATAATCTTGATTCCACTGGGAATCTTAAGTTTTCATAAATTTACTAGAAAAACAGTTTTCTTTTGGTGCTGCTGAAGTTTCTTTGTGTTAAACAGTATCTTTCTGAAAGAGAAAATATGAAGGAGAAATTAAATGTGTAATTTACTTCTATATTTGGGGATTGTATAAAAAATGCTTAAAGACGTTTAAAGTTCTCACTGTCTATTCTATCCTCATACCAGTCTGCATGATAATATTGTGGGTCATAGTTTTAGTTATTCTTAGAAAAATGTGATGTTATGAAAACAACCCAAATCTCTTATCAGTTACACTGTTTTGCACTGATGCTTCTCTAAAAGAGAATTGTAAACAAAAAGGGACTTTAAAGGAAAGGCAAGGCAAAAGTTTATGTTACATTTTGCCTGTTGATAATCTGGGTAAAAGAGTAAAAGTAAAATGAAACAAAACTTCTGCTGTAAATTGTAATTAATAATCTCTAGAAACAGCTTTATTTAAGGAAATTGGGGCCTAGACTGTAAGCTCTTGCAGCCGCCACATTTATTCCTGAGCTCTGATCTCTAATTGTTAATTCTAAATCCTGAAACCCTTTACTCTTTATGTTTAAACTAATAGCTCCCTAGAGTTTTTTTAAGTACCTGTATGACACCTGGAACCGAGAGTTAAAGTTAGCCAGCTCTGAAAGGGATAAAGAAGAAGCCCTATGGCTACACACACACAAAAGAGTGGCATAGAGGAGCTGCCACAGGGTGGTGCTTGGCTAAGGCACCAGGCATCCTTACTAGATAGTCTACCCAGTTCATATCTTACAAGACTGTGAGGCCTGCTTTCGGCCTCGGCCATGAGCAGTGTTCCAACCCAACTCCCGAAGGGCACGAGCTGGGGCAGTTGCAAGACCAAAGACTGTATCAGGCACCGAATCAGACATGAGATTTATTGGGACTTAGGAACAGGAGAGCGTCTCAGAGGCAGCCGTTCAGGGAATGCAGACAGCGCTCTGTAAAGAGGTGGGAAGATGAGGGACGATATAAAGGGTCTCAGAACAAAGACCTTGCATAGGGTATGAGAACAGAGTTTCTGCTAGAGCTCCGTGAGCACACAGATGGGGGTCTGGCGCTCTTATGGAAGGAAGGGAGTGAACCGCCGTTAATCTTTAACTTGTGTCCGGGTTGCGCAGGTGACTACGCGCTGCAGGCTTTGCTACAATTAAGGGGGGGAGGGCCCTGGGCTCCCACCATCCTCCCCCATGTAGCAGCCTATATTGACCATAGGACACACACTGCACCCACATTCCGTGGTATAATAGACGACAAAATAATAGGAGTCCTCTACCAAGAGTTAGTAGACCTATAAAAACAAGAAAGGGAGTTAAACCAATCAGACAGGGGGTCAGTAGCTAATTTATCAAGTGCTGTTTGTGCTCTTGCATATGGCTTAGAGCTTGAGAAACATTATGGAAGTGATCAGGAATATATACACAACATTGAACGTCCTTGAGGGCACAGTCCTGCCTTGTGCGGCAGTAAGGCTATCTGAAGCCGTCCTATTCTGTAAAACTACGTTACCCAATTGCGTAGTGAGAGGACCCATAAATGGTGTTCCTTGGTCACTGTCCATTTGGGCTGGCACCCTGTAGAGGGCACTTACTTCTTCTCAGCTGTGACTAGCGGCCCGTGGCAGTGTCTGTGGCAGTGAGAGCACATCTCACCCCTTCCGAAAGGGGGAGGGGACCGATGCGATCCACTTGCCATCATGTTACTGGGGTCTGCGCTTGGCCAATATGTCCCATCTAGCGAGGTAATTGCCGCTGCGGTCATCAGAGTGAGCATGATGGACACTCATGGTGGCAGGTGACCGGCAGCTGAAACTGCTGGACTAGGCGCCAGGAGGCCCGTTTTTCCCGTGGAGCCACTCTGCCGCTTCTCGGGTCTCAGTGGCATGGCTCCGGACCTTCGCAAGGGCATCTGCCTGATCGTTCCTGAGCGGGGTGTTACAGGAGTGGGCAGGAATGAGAGACACAGTTACCTGTCACTGCCGGCAGGTGTCCCAGATGTCCTTCCACAACCTCTCCCCCCACAGAGGGCGGCCCATGACAGTCCATTGTTCCTGTTCCCAAGTTTCCATCCAGGTGGCAAGGCCTTTGTATACTGCCCAGGTATCCTTTCAGATTGTCACTGCATCTCCGGGCTCGTGTACTATAACCATCCACAGGATTCCTAACTCAGCCCACTGACCGCTTTGCATGGTGCCTGGTTTTCACTAAGTGGTGTCAGTGCTGGGCTGCACAGCCACGGCCATCCACACGGGAAGCTGTCCATGAGCCAAGCCATCCATGTACCATGCATTTTTTTGGGAACTGCTCCTGTGGCTTCTGTAGTGGGCACTTCAGCGGCCACCTTGGGGGTTGTAACTTGGGCCGAAGAATCTTCCATGTAAAACACTGGGCCTAAGATTTCATGAATTTCAGTAGAATTGAAGACACTGCACTGTAGCAAGTAAGCTTTTCACTTTATTAAGGTACCTAATTGCCCACGACTAGCGTGAGTCTTGTTCCCAGCATCTGTAATCCACCCCTGGATGGGGACAGCAGTCTCCGAGTGACTGGACACATTTGAGTTAAGCTCTCCGCTTGCAACAGGGCACGGTATGCTGCACAGAGGTACTTTTCTAAGGGGCTCTATCATAATTCAGCCACTTTGCACAACTGTGACCAAAACCCCAGGGCTACATGCTTAGAATGCTGCCTTTGCCACAAACCTCACCCAAAGCCACTGTTTGTGCTGGCTACATCCAATCACAGGGTAAGTCAGGGTCCAGCCCCTTAGTGCTTGAGCCTGTGCTGCTGCCCTCTTTGCTTCTTTAAAAGCAGCCCGCTAGGGCCCTCCGCTTCCTTGTATGACCTTTTCTGGTTAGCATGTACAACGGTTTTAACATTTGGGCTAAATGAGGGGCGAATGATCTCTAGTGTCTCAACAACCCCAGAAAGGCCACCAATTGTTTTGGAGTTGGTGGTGTGGGAAGACGTTGCAGTTTATCGATTACAGCAGAGGGTACAGTTTTTGTCTTACCTGACCAAACAATACTTAAAAATTTGACAGAACAGCCAGGGCCTTACAGCTTGTCCTCGTTGGTTACCCATCCCCAGCTCTCAGAATGAGATTCCATTGTCTCTGATGCTTCTTTTAATTCCAGAAGGGATGATTTCAAACTATTAAATAATAGTTTCATTAATATAATGAAATAGGGTTACAGCTACAGGTTTTTCCAAGGCCAGATCTTTTGCCGGGAGGCCATGGCAAATGGTCGGGCTATGCACATAGCCTTGGGGAAGCACCATGAAAATCCACTGCTGGCCTTCCCACGTGAGGGCAATGCAGGCTGGCCTGACTTGTCTAAGGAGATACTAAAGAAAGCATTGGCAAGATCTAAAACAAAGTGATACTAAAATAACTGGGTACTAATTTCTTGCAATCAACCAGCAGTGTTTGGGACTGCTTCATACAGTGGTGATGTTACTTTATTTAATTCATGATAATCAACTGTCATGTGCCACCCCATGGCAGCACATCCCCATGGCCACTCTTTTTATGTCCCCATAGGGCTGCTTCTTCAGCAGAGGTGGGGCAAATTAGATGAATAGGCAACAAAGCATCCACCTCTTGATTCCCAGGCAGAGAGGTGGTTTCTGAGACATATAACATCTTTAAAATAATTAAAACCATGATTCACAACATTATTCTATTATCTAATATTATGCAGAAAACATTGTTAATTCTTTAGGAGTTTTATAAAATCTTTAGGTATTTATATGAACATTTTATCCATACAACTTTGATTAACAGAAGGTTAGAAAAATCCCTTTTAATTTTTATATACTTTCTAAACACTTCCCATTTGACTTAAAACATATTAAATGAACTTTTTAAATTTAACTTTCTACAAGATAAAAGGACAAATCTTTTTAAATAATTTGAAATAAAAAGATACTTTTTTGAGAAAGCAAAATGTTAAAAGTTGTCAGCTTTGAACATTATGTTCTTTTAAAGTGAGAAGACTTGTTTTGTTACACAACCAAGGACATGATAAAGTTAACATACAGTGAAAAAAGCTATTTTGATAAAACAGACTTTCTGCTTTTTATGCTGACAATTTAGGAGAAAACTCTTGGTAACTTTCTACTAAAACAGACTATTGATTTAAGAAACTGTCACTTTAACAGAGAAAGAACCAAATTTTAGTTTGCATCAGTATACTATTTGATACTAAAGCTTTTAACCCTTTATAGATAGACCCATCAAATCTTCCCAACTTTGGCCACAAAAATTCCTTTTCCATGAACCTTCTTCACTTTCTGTATTCATTTGGCATTTGTCCCACATTTTCCTCTTTCTTAATAACCAGTCATTTTTCTTAGGATAAAATTACTTTCGTTTTACTTAATAAAAAGAAAAAAACACGTTTTATACACCTTACATACTTAAGTTACCAAAATGATTTTGAAAACTGTCTCCTAGCAAATCACTTACAACATGTAATTACCATTAAAATTAAACAAACTTGTAGTAATGACTCAATTTAGCTATATACAAACATAACTTTTTTTCATTTTAAATACCCAGTAGTATGCCATACTAGAACATTGATAGCTTATAGGGGTGGTTTTCAGAAATATGTGCTTTCTTTAGTTTACTATTTATCAGTATTTCAGTGAGATACAATATGAAACATTTACAAGGATATGTTTCTGAAACAATTTTCTGGAGGCAAATTGGTGGGGGAGGCTGGCTAAGCCATTATTGAATTGCAGGCTTATAAAGCAGCCAGCACTTTTTTCCCCCCCTCCTTTTCTTTTCTTTACTTTCATAGAATTATCCAGTTCCAAAGTTACTAAACTTTAACAGCACCAGTTTTATCAATGTGGCTATCCAGGTCCAATTAGAATTAACATGGAAACAGAACAGAGAACATTAATATTGCTAAGTTTTCTACTTCTCCAGCAGTTAAACTAATTTCACCAGCCCCACTAGCCTACAGGTGCACCATCCAGGTGGCCAGGGGTTCACAGAATTGCTGCTGAGATGCTTTCCTTATCTCAATTAACTTTCCAGCAGAATATTTTCTTACAAGCATAGTTTCATTGACAAGTGCCCTGTTTAGCACTCCTGCTAGTGCAGGACATTGTATCTGTGATTTAGCCTTCTTTTGCACAAGTGGACTAACATTAAGATTTAAGGATTCTTCTATTCTGAATCACTATCTTCTTCTTCTTCTCAGGGATTCCAGATCTTAGGTTCCCAATCCTTCTTAGTTAAGATAGCCCATACCATAGGTTGAGTTTTTTTTTTTTTTTTTTTTTTTAATGACCCCTAGCTTTAAAAATCAGCAGACCAATATTTCCATGCTTTATCCTCCTTATCTAGTTCCTCAGAGAGACGTATCACTAAGGTGGAGGTGGAAGTTTGCAAATTCCTTTTTAGTTGTAACTCTTCCTTTAAATGGTGGATTTCTTTGTCTTTCTCTAGACAATTTGCTGTGTAACTGTACCACCCATAGCAATGGTCAGCCAACTGCTGTGGCAGCATGCCTGCTCTCTTTACTAAACTTCATAATCTTCTGTTCTTGTAGCATGTGCTCTACTCCCATTTGCATTTTGGGGGTATCCCCATACTCTTGCAGAGTTCTACAGCAAAAAAGTAAGTGGGCGACCCCATATTCTCTCAGCGGTCCCCACTTGTCCAGGAAAGCAGCCACTCCTCCCCACATGGATGTTATAGGCCAGCCTGGGATTTCTCCTGCAGATTCTCCTTTCCCTGAGTTCATGCCCACTACTACCTGTGGTCCTTCAGTCTCCTGGCTGGCTCGCCAATTGTTCCAACCCAACTTCTGAAGGGCATGAGTTGGGGCAGTTGTGAGACCAAAGAACACACCAGGCACTGAATCAGACACGAGTTTTATTGGGACTTATGAACAGTAGAGAGTCTCTGAAGGTAGAGGTTCAGAGAATGAAGATAGCACTCTACAAAGAGGTGGGAAAATGAGAGGCAATATAAAGGGTCTCAGAACAAAGACATTCCATAGAGTACGAGAACAGAATTTCTGCTAGAGCTTCATGATGCACACAGATGGGGGTCTGGAATTGTTATTAAAGGAAGGGAGTGAACCACCTGAAGAAAGTTACAGTTTACGATACAGCCTGTACATTCTTTTTCCTCTGGGGAGGATTGTTGATCTTTAACTTGTGCCAGATTATACAGGTGGCTATGTGCTGCAGAATTTGCTACAATTAAGGAGGGGGTGGTGGGTCCTGGGCTCCCACAAGGGCTGGCTCTTGATTTCAGCTATGAACAATGTCTCACAGCAGTAGACATATCCATAAAGCCACACACTAAGGGGGTGGACTTCAGTGCTGTTGGACTCCCTTAAGCATTTAAACCAGGCCCCAGTGCCCTGCATGGTACCTCTCCATTTGAGTTATTGGCTAGATCAGTCACTATGACCCCTAAAACAATAAAGGTATCTGCAACATCTCCTGGTCATGCTCCTGAAGTAGATGGAAATATGTTGCTGTTTCAGACTCTTGCAGCTCTGCCACTGCAATGGCTCAATATCACTAGATTTACAGTGAATATTGGCTGTTTCATAGTGTTGGAGGGTGCTATGCACCAGGCTGGTGGAACACTGGAGCCTATGTTCCTGTTCTCTCCAGCACCACTGGTGCTGGAGCATGCTGGCTGTGTGAAGGATATACCAAGTGGAGCAATAATTATCAGAGTAATGTGAGTAGACCTAAACAAACACAATTGGCATTATGGCCTGCTCCTGTGGAGAGACAACATGTATGGTATTGCAAACCTGGAACTTAAATATATTAACTGCAGCTCAAAGAGAAACTTGTACATTGATTAGTATTAAGTGCTATTCTTATATACCTGATGAATATGATATCTCCTCTATACTAGATCATATGCAGAGGGGTATTAAACATATTAAAAGTCCTGGCAAACTTGATTCATTTTCTAAGTAGTTAATGAACTTGTCTATAAGATAAAAGAATGGTTCTCTTAAATACTACCTTTATTTTGCTTGCCATATTCTTGTCTTATTGTTGCCCATATTGTCTTTGTGAGTTTATGACTAGGGCATCCTCCAAAATAATATGAAGGTTTCCCTTGCCCTAATCAGCAAGATTTAATAACAAAAGATGAAACCTTTGTCCATTCTCACATTTGCTGCTACTTTAAACTATCAAAATGGAATTTTCTTTCTTTGCTTAAGGTAAGAAGGCTTACCTCTCCTTACCTCCCCTCTGGACAGGCTTATGCTCATTAGTATACATCACCCCCTCCATGTTTTATGGACCCACCAACCTAGCCCTTCCATTCCCTGTGTTCTCTAGTCACAGTATAACAAAGAGGGCATCCCCTCCCTTAATTCCCTTATTCACTGCTCTGGGAATCACCACCACACTGGGAACCTTCACAGCAGTAAGAACAAGCAGCTTACTCAGAACTCAGCAGGTATTTCACAACCTATCCTAGTAGCATAGAAGAAACCAACCATGGTCTAGAGGCCCTTCGATAACAAATAGATTCTCTCATAGTATTTTGCAAAATCACAGAGCTCTAAACATGCTCACAGCAGCCCAAGGTGGGGCCTGTTTATTCCTTAAAGAAGAATGTTGTTTTTATGTTAACCACTCTGGAGTGGTATTAGATACTATCTGCAATCTATAAGATCGGGCTCACATCATCCATGAAAACTCAAATCCCAATGACTCCTGGCCATTCACTTTCCCTTGGCCTAAGCTTTCCTGGCTCATACCACTTTTAGGCCCACTTTCAACCTTTCTCTTTATTCTCCTAGTAGGCCCTTGTGTTTTTAAAGCCCTAACTAGATTTATCTCTTCCAGTTAATGCTTTACAGTGCAAATTAATAATCATGTGAGGATTGCAGCCAGTTCCTACCACAGTCCCAAGCTCACCTCCTTTCAGCCTCAAAAGAATAGCCAGAGAGTTTTACACCCCCATCAAGCAGGGACTACTACCCTAACCAGCAGGAAGCAGCTGCAGAAAAATGACCATTGCCCTTCAGCTCCCCCTTAAGAATAAGGGTGAAAATTCTATAAGGGGGAATTTGAGGCAGACTAGAACTGGAACCTGAGGGAAAAAAGGGTACCACAGGAAAACACTAGGGCTGTAAGAATAAAACAGTCAGTTCTGGGTAAAACTCCTGCTTGCGGTCGCCTATCTTTGTCTCTGCCTGACAGCAGAAAGTCCCACCAACAAGGGAGGAGTCAACTGCCCAAGGTTGGGGTGCCTGAAGCCCATTTATCACCTGACCATTTCATGTTTGCAGACCCAGTCGCCTGACCCCCACTCAGGCTGGCAGACACTCAGAACCAATGAGAATGTTGTGTTTCCAATCTCTCTCTTGCATACAACAGAACCAACGAGAATGTTGCAACTCAAAAGTCTTCATTAACATGGAGAATGGAAGGGGTGAGGTCAGCCTTAATAAGGCCACAGGCCCAGCCCCATTGTGCATCTCTCGCTCTCAAGCACACCTGCACTCACATCTCAAGTGCATACTTTCACTTTGTGATAAATTCTCTGCTTGCTTGCTTAGTCTGTGCGGCATCCTTGAATTCTTCCATGCAATGTGGCCAAGAACCTGGGTACCATTCGGCAATTACAGCATGGGGCTTTAGAACTAGGAAGTATATTGGGAGGAAATCTTCAGTGGTTAATACAGACTACAGTTTTTAATATGGGTATTGCAGGCATTTGCTTAGCAATGAGGAGGCCAGCTGGCACAAGAATAGGGAGTTGGCGATAGCTAATTGGCTGATTTAAATTCCATTTTCTGGGTGAGCATTTACAGAAAATAGAAATTTAGATTTTGGTTTTGCTGACATTGAGGCTTGGCACAGTCGCCTCCAGTTGGGTGTACTATGTTTTATTTATTAAGAACTAGACACATCATAGGCACTAAATAAGTGAAGTATTATATTTATGCATTTATATTGTGTAGGACTGATCAATGTTATTCAACGAACAAGCGTTTTTAAGTACCTCCCATGGTGAGGAGCACAGGCTTCAGACCAGCACTGTCCAATAGAAATAGAATTTGAGCTACATTTGTAATTTTAAGTTTTCTAGTAGCCACACTAGAAAAGTGAAGTTAAACAGATGGAATTTATTTTTATAATATATTTTATTTAACCCAAAATATCCACTATATTATCATTCCAATATGTGATCAATACAAAAGCTATTGAGATATATATTCTTTTCTTTGTACTAAGTTTCTGAAATCCCGCATATAATTTATATTATAAACACACCCTGATCCAGATGAGCTGCATTTCATGTGCTCCACTGCCGTGTGGCTGGTGGCCACCATCCTGGGTTTGCAGCTAGAGAATATTTACACCATTGCAGAAAGTTCTATTAGAAGCTCTGGTTGACGGTGGCCTGGGGTTGAATGGTTATCTCTCCCTTTACAGCTCTGCCTTGGGCAGGCTATTCACCACCTTTCAGGTGTGAAAGGTGAGATATTAGCTGTCTTGGTAAGGTTTCTGAGTTGTAAACAATAGGCTCCATTCTGCCTAGTTTAGGTGGAAAAAGAATTTGTGAAGAGACTTCATCTACCCCACAGATACTTTGTGAGGGCTGGAAGAAGATCGAAGGTAAGTTCCTAGAAGCAGTGCCCCAAACCATGAGCAGAATGGGTCTGATAAGAAAGCACCCCTGCATTCTCCATGGAGCTCTAACAACCACAAGTTGCTCGACTTCCAGGAACTTGAGTTTATTAAAAAAACCACAAGTATTGCCAGCCCCCAAACCACCTCTGTATCAGGAATTCCGCCCTGCACCCATGGGTGCCCTGAAAGCCTCTTGTTTTTGGAGCCGCCCTTGCTGACAAGATGGCCCCAGTGCACCAGATCTAGGCTGGCGTAGGTGCGTCTGATGAATGTGGGTGCCAGCACCCCGGTCCTAGCTTCGAAGAAGGCTGGGGTTCTCCATTCCTTCCACGGGGAGGCAGGGCTCAGAAGATGGGCAGCCCCCACTGCAGCAAATGTCCCCCACAGTGAGAGTGCTGTTGTGCTGAAAATAAAGGGGGGGGGGGCAGGGTGCACAGCGAATTTCCTGAGCTAAAATTGCATTAATGCAAGAGCAACACTAAAAGAGATTTCTGCTCGAAGAGGTGTGCTGGGAGAGAAGATTATATGGCTGTTTGGAACAAAGGGACAGGGAGGGATAAAGGGGACGTGATTTATGGTTACCATGGGGGTTTACAGGGGCTGACTGGGCAGGTGTCCTTGAGACCCCGTTTGTTAATTAGCAACCAGGATGCTGATGCAAGACTGTGGGCCATTTGGTGAACTTCAGCAGACTTTGCTGGAGTCAGCTTGAACTCTTTGTTACAGTCCTTCTTCCCAGGCTGGGGCAGGGTTTTTTAAATCAGCACCACAAGGATTTTTGGTATGTCAGTCTGCGTCAGTTAACCTCTGTTTCTTCTTTATAATTCCCTGGATAAACTGGAGGCTCAAGCAAATCAAGATGGTTAGTAAAATCATTATCATTCTAATTTCATATTCACTCCTTTTGTTGAGGGAGTCCTTTGACTTCCCAAAGACCAAGTATGACTAGTTTGGGGCTCCATAGAATGATTCTCTAAAGCTACAGGGGACAAGAGAAGGAGTGGTAGCTTCGAGGTGCTGTGTGACAAAGTTGGTGATGACGCAGATGAAAACAGGTAGAGGAGAAGGAGGATGATCAGCATGATCAGCAGCAAGACTGGGGAATACAACCAAGAGGTGTTAGGCAGAAGCCCCTTATTGATTTCCACATGTCTCTTGGTTGCTGATTTATGCTGTGAAGCCATTTGGCTTGTTTGAAGATTTCCTGGATGTTGGTCTCAACCTGTCTGGTGGTGTTGACCTAAGTACAAGGGGATTTGTTGGCAACAGCACAGACACCTCCTTCTCCTGCCAATTGGTAATCTAAAGCTAATCGGTTGTCCATAGTTATGGCTGTGAGGGAATTGAGGGAGGTACCTAGTTCTTGAAGGGCTCGCCCCGTTTCTTGAACTACGGCTTCAAGGCTGGCACTGAGGTTGCCGATGACATGTTCTTGGTATCTGAAACCTATCTGGGGGCTAAAAGTCTAAGTCTGAGCCCTAGTCCAACAAGAATCAAACTGATAGCCCTTTTAGTTTTTGTGGGAGAGGTCAAGTTAAAAGGGTGGAATTTGGGGTCTATTGCAGAGCCAATTATGCATTGTCCACTGGGCTCTGGGTCAGGGAGAAGGCAAGGAGATGCTACAGGCCCTAGAGTGGAATTGCACAGGAAGGCGAAACCTGAGAAGAGACAGGGAAGTTTTTGGTTCATGAGGGAATAAGCAAAAGAATAGTGTAAGGATCTTTTGCTAGGGGTCTTTGGCTAGGAAAGTCACGGCTACAAGTCTAGATAAGGGCAGTGGCGTTACTGCAGCAAAGAGAAGACAACAGAGTTAACAAGGGCCCCTAGGGGGCCAGTCAGCATGTTCTTGCTCTTGGGGGAGACTATGCATTAGTTAAGAAAAGGGACAAAAGGGATTTTAAGTGCACTCAGCCCACGTCCTGAGTTTTGGGAGAGCTGTCTGCATCAGATGCCAGCTGCTTCTGGAACAGGTGGAGTTGCAGGGTCAGGTCTCCGATGCTTCCAGTGGTCCACTTGGGTGATGGGGCTGGTTTCAGGTGTGATAGGTGAATCCAGGAGTCAATTTCTTGAAGGTTTGCAGCAATGGGGGTGGTAAGGAGGACTTGAAATTGTCCTTTCGGCAAAAGTCTGTGTTTCTGAGGATGCCATTTCTGTTTTTTTTTCCCCATTATTTTATTTATTTATTATTTTTCTTTTGTTTCTTTATTTTTAAAGGAACTTTAGATTACATAAATGTTACATTGAAAATATAGGGGATTCCCGTACCCCCCCCCACTTTTCCCTATTAACAACATCTTTCATTAGTGTGGTACATTTGTTACAGTTGATGAACATATATTGAAGCATTGCTATTAACCGTGGTCTATAGTTTACACTATGGTTTACACTTTGCACCATACAATTTTATAGGTTTAGACAAAATGTATAATGGCCTGTATCCCTCACTGCAATGTCACGCAGGACATTTCTAAAACACCTAATCTCCTGGTTGCACAAAGGGTGGAGAATTGCAGAGATCTGTAGAGAGAGACTCACAGACAGTTTTGTGAAGCTCAGAAAGAATTCGTGAGAGTTTTGGGCAGTAGGTAGCCAGTGAGGAGCTAACTTCTGAGTTTGTGACTGGGGAAATAAGGCCATGGGTCTGCCAGTAACTATCTTGTAAGGGAAAGATTGGTGAGGGATGAAAGGGCGTCCCCGCAAGTTCATGAAGACCAGGGGGAGAACTTTAGGCCAGGGAAGGGAAACTGTTCATGAGTTTCCCTGGCTGTGTCTTGATTAGGCCATTGGTGCATTCAACTAGCTCTGATGATTGGGGTGATAGGCACAGAAGAGACTTGGCAGGATGGGCGAAGTTGACAGGAGTTTAGAGAGGAGTAGCCCTGTAAAGTGGGTGCCACAGTTACTGTGGATTTTTGACAGTCTCCATGGTAATTGCAGTGGAGCACTTCTTACAGAAAGAAATTCAGCACCCAGACAATATGGTCAAATGAGGAACCTTTATTACCCGCCGGCCGGGGCCTCCTCCAACAGTGTGGAGAGAAACCCCTCCGGCTTCTAGTGGTGGGTTGTTATAGGGGATTTTAGTGGGGTCAGCATGATTAAGCAACTTTTTCGCGCCCAAATACCAGATTGGTTAATTAAAACAAAGCATCATTTTCTCGTGCCAGAGAGGGTGATTGGCAGCTTCAAGCATACACTTCAAACGCATATCTGTTTTATCTATATCCAGCAGAGCAAGCAAGCAAGGACGCAATAGCACAGAAGCTAATGTCTGCAGTTAGCATCGGCATTAAGGGGGTTGGGTTAATCTTTACTAGGGGTGGGTTGATCATTCCATGGTGGCGTGATCGCTCAGGCCCGTTTGCATTGTCCAAGCAAGTGTTATGGGCCTTAGGAATTTCCATCAGTGTTAACCTTGTTTAAAAATCTCCATTACAGTAATGAGGCACAAAAATTGTGAGAGCCGAGTCTAGGGTTTACCTCAGAGACTGCCTGAGCCGAAGTTGCAGTGGCAGTGACTGCACGTAGGCAGGAGGGAAGGCCTGGAGTTAGTGCATCCAAGGTCTGGCTGGAGTAGCCTATGGGGTGATAATGATCAGCATGTCCTTGGCTTAGTACCCAGCATGCATTCCCTCCTTTTTTGCTGCAATTTGGGGAGGAACGAACTGGAAGGTTTGGGGTGGGGGGCACGGCGGGAATGCAAAGTTTGTGCCACAATCCACCCTGCCCCACAGCTCTTACAATCTCTCCGCCACCCCTTGGCAAAAGGCGCTGAGCATGATCAGGGGGTTCTACACGGTGGCTCTGTGATACGATGCCAGGCTTCCACATAAACAGCAGATAAGCAGCTATAGGAGTTCCTGGGCTCTGGGAGTTGCCACCTAAAAGGGCGGCTCTTATCTTAAGGATAAGGGAAGGCTATTCCAGGGGAGACCAGGGATGCCGGATGCTGGCACGCATCTGCCCTTCTAACAGTCCGAGCGATGGCGGGTCCTTGCTACAGTGGCAGCCCAGTCAAGCAAGGACTTAGAAGAGGCCCTGTGACTCTGGAAAAGAAGCCTAAGGGCGCAAGCACAAATGTTTAGTAGGTGCCCAGGGAGGGCGAGGTTTCCTCTGGTGAGTAATATAACAGTGGAACTTTCTCCCACAGGCCCTAGGACATTTGCTTAGAGTGGGCACGATCTGGGCTCACAATACCACATGTTAACCCTCCAAAAGAGCGAGCCGTAATGCCAACTGTGCTTTACCACCCCGTGGCAGCTCCTCGATGGCCACTCTTTTTGTGCAGCCAGAGGGCCACTGCTTTATCACTTTAGAGTTGGCTAACTTTAATGCTGGGTTCCAGGTGTTAAACACGTACTAAAAAAATTCTAGGGAGCTATTGGATTATACACAAAGAGTAAAGCATCTCAGGATTTAGAAATAACAGAGATCAGAGCTCAGGGATAAATGTGACGGCTGCAAGAGCTTACAGTCTAGGCCCTAGACCCTAATTTCCTTAAATAAAGCTGTTTCTAGAGATTATTAACTACAACCTATAGTAGAAGTTTTGTTTTAGTTTACTTTTACACCTTTACTAAGATTGTGTTAATTAACAGGTATTTTACTTTGGCAGTACAGAAAAAACTATTTTCTTACTTATTTCATGAAAATTTAAGATTTTCAATGGAATCAAGATTATCTTCCCCCTACCACCACCTTAATATGTAGATTGAGGTAGTGCCTGACAGGTTTCTTTGTTAGGAAATTACTTTTTGTTATTAATAATAACTCAGATTTCTACTTAGTAATGACTTCCTGGAATTAGCCATTTATAAAGAAATACTTCAGTTTAGAAAATGCTTTTACAAACTTCCCATAATTATCCATAACTACATAGACTAGTTATTTCACCTTAAGATAAATTTCACCTCTAACAGATGAAATTTACTTTCACAAGCCCTCTACAACTTTTTATATTTATTCAGGTCTTGTCCTACTTATTCCTGCCCTTATGAAAACCAGTCATTTTATCTTAGGGCAAAAACACAGTCCCTTAAACAAGCTAACAAATTTTAGTCAGCATTGACGATGAATTCACTTCCACAAACTTTTTACTTCTCTCTATATCCATTTAAGTCTCCTTTTACATCCCTCATTCTGTTTTGTGAAAACTAATCATTTCACTTAAGGGCAGATTTACATGTTTATTTCTTTAACTTAAATTTACTAAACACAAACTTACCATTTTCATTATTTAAAACTAATAAAGGGAAGCGGATGTGGCTCAATCGATAGGGCTCCCATTTACCATATGGGAGGCCCCGGGTTCGATTCCCGGGGCCTTCTGGTGAAGGTAAGCCAAGCCTGCTTGGCGCGGTGAGCTGACAAGCTGACGCAGCAGGATGACCCAACAAAGGGAGACAAGCAGACACAGAAAAACGCACAGCAAAGGGGCACAGCAAAGGGACACAGCGAGCACAAGCAGCAAGGGGGGATAAATAAATAAATAAATAAATAAATAAAATCTTAATAAATAAAACTCTAATAGATACAATGTTAATTTATTTCATTAGTATCTGTATAAACCTATGGATATTACACTTAAATCGAACAAAATAGAAACAATTCTATTTTATGCAAGAAATATATTTTTCTTTTCCTACGTAGAAGACTGAAACCAATTTTTTTCATAATATTCATAAAATTGTGAACAACCTCAAAAGCATACTGACTACCAGACTCTGGAATATTCTGTAGTTGTTTAATTTGTTTCGATCATAATTTAGAAAAAATCCTTTCCAAAGCTTTAAGGACTTTTTTTTTTTTTTTTAACTGAAATTTGGCAACTGGGTTATTAATTGTGCTCATCCCAAGGCAGTCCTGTGCAGTGAATAACAGGACAAACTATGCAAACTAAGGTTTATTCTGGAACATTTCCTCTGTCCCTATCATTCTTAATTTCCAGGCCTAGTAGACAGAGTTCTAAGCTCACTCACATTTCTGCCTTTTATTACACCTGGTCCTTCCCCCATAGCTCTCTCAAAGGGAAGGCAGTGAGAGTAATAGAACAGAGGTGGTCTCTTCTCAAACTAAATTCCCTGCTCCCACCCTCCCACATTCCTGTCTGGGTCCTATCTAACCCTTCCACATTCTTGCTGGATCCTAATCACAGCAAGTTAAACCCCACATTCCTACACTCCCCACCTATAGCTCATCTCCCAGAAACCCATGTCAGTAAGGGGGCCGCTCCATGATTGGGCTAGTTTTCCTGCTTAAGATTGTAAGCCTTCAGTCCCTGGCCAATGGGGAAATGGGTGAGGCAGGGAGGGAAGGAACTGGGACATTGCTTCAGGGTCAACATATATTCTTTGTTCTCACACTAAGCATGGACGACTCGTCCACTTCCATTAGCCTGGGCATGTGCCCTTTCTCATGAGAAAGAAATAAATTACTGCTGCCTCTAGTCCAACTCTCTGTCTTCAGAACTTTTATTTTGAGTAAGTGGTCACCATCCCACCCAGCAGGGTGGGGGGCGGGGCAGGGTAGGTCAAGGAGCCTAGGAAAAGCTTTCTTTTTCTTTTTTAAAAACCTACTCAGTTTAAAAGTTACTGAATTTTAACAGCACCAATTTTATATGGGTATCCAGGTTTAATTAGAATTAACACGGAAACAGAACAGAGAACATTAATGTTAAGTTTTTTACTATTATTCTTTATTTTTTCTAAATAATATAGCAAAAGTATATAAATAAAACTATAAACACATTTTTTACTAGCAGATTTGTTGAAAAAACTTAATGTACTTAAAAACAGGAACATATAATTAAAAAAAAAAAATTAATGGCACATATAGGTATTACTTTGTTTCCAAGAAAAACAATTTAATGTATACAATTTAATTCTATGTGAAGTTTGAAACTTATGAAGGTATTTTGTCTTTGCAGTTTTGTTAAATCCTTTGTAATTAGATATATATATAAATTTAATTTATACAAAGCTTGGAGAGAAGTTTTTCCCTTAAATGAATTACGTTTATATATGAGGACATTAATAATAAGCATTCAATATATTTATTTTAGATTATACTTTTTTATTATAAGATTCTTAGATTGTAGTGTATTGAAAAGCACCTTTCCTTTGTTTTTCCAAAGGGTTTTGTTTATCTAAATTTTTGCACGGCTTTTACCTGCAGTCCTGTAATTCAATTGACAAAGGTTTGAGTAGCCACGCTTATAAGTCTGAATAAGATTGAATTCTTTACAAGGCCCTCTGGATCTTCATTAGGATTTGGGAAATCTTATTGTTAGTGAAGGGAGTTAAACTAAGTTAGAACCCAGGGGGAGAAGACAGAAGGATTTTAAAGAGCACCAGAAGATCAACTTCTCCAATTGCTGGGACTCTAGGAGCGTTAATTTATCTTTAAGCAATTTGAATAGAGCTGTCTCAAGAATTTTTATTTGCTAATTTATTATTACTATCCATAGGTAAGGAAAATATACAGTAAACAGACAGAAATCACAGAAACACAGAAGTACAGAAATAGAAAACTTACTGACCGTTTCCCAGAAGAGTAGAGAAACTGTAAAGAATCAGAAACAGAAGAGAATTCTCTTTTCTGACGCCTGAAAACAGAGGTCGAGACAGAGGGCCCGACCAGACTTTAGCTCAACAAATGGATTTTGACCTCAAGCGCAACATGGCAGGAGTTCACAGATCCGAGAGGGGCTAGCCGGGCGAGCCCGGAGACAGCCCCAGAGAGGATGGAACACAAAGGATTCCTGCAGGTACCTTGCTCCTCTCCGAGGTGTTGGAGGCATCGTCCCAGCGTTCACTTCAGATCCCACTTCTGTGCACCAAGTACTGTTGTGCTGAAAATAAAACAGACAAAAAAGGGGGGGGGGTAGAGCAAGTTTATTGAGCTAAAGTTGCATTAATGCGGGACCAGCACCAAAGAGGCTTCTGCTAGAAGGGGGGAGCTGGGGGAGCAGCTTATATGGCTGCTTGAAACAAAGGGGATGGGGAGGGATAAAGGGGACATGATTTGTGGTTACTATGGGGGTATAGGGGCTGATTGGGCAGGTGTCCTTGAGGCCCAGTTTGTTAATTAGCAAGTAAGATGTTAAGGTGAAATTGTGGCCATTTGGTGAAGATCGGCAGACTTTGCTGGAGCCAGCTTGAACTCTTTGGTACAAGCTCTAGGTTGAGGCAGGGTGTTTTTTGTATCAGCACCGCAAAGGATTATTGGTATGTCAGCCCACTTCAGTTAACTTCTGTTTCTTCTTTTCAATTCCCTGGATGAAATGGAAGGTCAAGCAAATCAAGATGTTTGGTAAAATCATTGATTATTCCAATTTCACAGTACCTACTTCTTAGGGATGCTGTGAAGAGTAAATGACATTTTGGATGCAGATCCCTTAGCACGGGGGGGACCCCTCGGTAAGCTCTCCATGAATGCTAGTTATATTTTTAATAACATTTAATAGCACCACCAGTAGCTATCGCTTATTGAACACTGTACCAGTCTTAAATAAGGCATTCCTTATTTTCACAGCTCAGTGACCAGGTAGGGGTATGCCTCATTCAGCATGGTCCTGGAAAGGAGAATTGGGTCATAAAGAATCTAACCTTGCTCTTTGTCCTTGGCTTCTGGGGGTTCACCCTAAGCCCTTGAAATGTCATACTTGACAAGCGAAGGAGGGCCTTTGTCCAGGGGTCTTGGATCACTAGATATTCTAACAACAGGTTTAAGGCAGGGCCTGGCTGGACGACCTCATCTTAGGTTGGGGGCTGGCTGCATCAGGAACACCAGCAACGTAATTTAAGATGGGGGCTTTGGGTTACCCAGTATCACTTGACCTCCAGAGGGCTGGAGACTAAGACCAGCCACATGGGAAATCAAGCAAGCCTATGTAATGAAACCCCAATAGAACTTTAGACAATGAAGCTTGTGTGAGCTTCCCTGGTCGACAATACTCCATGCACCTTGTCATACATGGGTAATGGGAAAGTAACACTGTCCATGACTCTGCAGGCAGAGGATGATGGAAGCTCCGTGTTTGGCACTTTTCCTGGACTCCAACATATGAGCATCTTCCTTTGGCTAATTGAAAAAATCTGTACCCTTTTCCTGTAATAAACCATGATTGTTTCAGCAAGTGCTGTGAGCCTTTCTACTGAGTTATTCAGCCTGAGGGGGGTTTGGGGAACCCCTGAACTGGCAGTGTGTAGCGAGAGTGGTCTTTGGAGGTCTCTTCTCTCTCACTTCCTAGTTGGCTACCTCTTTAGCAGGAATGTTAACTGGCTTGGGCATTGCATCCCAGGAGCTCAAGATTGCAATAAAGTTAGAGCAGGAGTTCTTAACCTTTTTTGTTCCACGGACCCCTTTGCAAGTCAGGTGAAAACCACTGGCCCCTTACCCCTTACTAAGTCCACACTACACTGTGTCTTATTTAATAAATATATCATGCCTGCACCAACACGTCCCCACAAGAATAATGTTTTTTTTTTTTCAATTTAAATTCAAGCGTATTGACCCCTTGTTAAGAACCCCTGAGTTAGACCGTCACTGGCTGATGTCTTTAACTCTTTGGCATCACAGAGAATCGTGGTCTTTGGCTGGAAGTACACCGCCACCCACATCGTTTGCCTGGAGCTCAGCAAAACTTGCATTTTAACATTGGCTTATATGCTAACCAATAAAATACTCCTGGATTATTAAAGGTAGAAAGGGGAAACAAAGCATTGGCCAAGGCCATCTTCCCAGAGGGAAGTGCAGTCAGTCTGTAGGCTCTTCAGCACTTAGTGCCCAGCCTGCCTTACTGACTGACAAATTGTGGCTCTCAGGATGGAGCCAGGCATGGTTTGCCTGCTTTTTTTATTATTATTTTTAAAAAACAAATCAATTTTATTGATACATATTGATAAAGCCTACAATTCATCCAAAATGTACAATCAATTATATTTGGTATAATCACATGTTGTACATTCATCACTTCAGTCATTATTAGAGCATTTTCATTATTTCAATAATAGGAATAATAATCAACAAACAAAAACACAAGAAAATTCCTCAACTCTCAATCTCTTTATGCCTCCCCTGCTGTATATAGCTGCTATTTCTGGCTACTTTTGCAAAATCATTTATTTATTTATTAAGCAGTTTTACTGAGATATATTCACATACCATAAGATCTAGCCAAAGTATAGAATCAACGGCTTTTAGTGTAATCATAATGTTGTGCATCCATCGCCACAAAAAAATTTAGAACACTTTCATTACTCCAAAAAGAAAAACTCCACACCCCTTAGCAGTCCTTCCCCAGCCCTACCTAACCACAAATCTAATTTCATCTTTATAAATTGATTTATATTTACATTTTGTATAAATGCAATCGGATAATATGTAGTATTTGGTATCTGGTTTCTTTCACTTGGCATAATATGGGGTTTTTTTTTTTGTCTGATATTAACATCTTGTAGTATTAACATACATTTGTTCAGTTTCAAAGAAAAACAGTCTTATATATGCAATTTTACCCATATTCATATTTCACATGTAGTTTTACAGTGCTTTACAGTCCCATGTTACATTTTTAAACTTTTCTTTTAGTAGACTTTCCCTTTTAATCACTGTCATACCCACATAATAGTACTGCTAATTACAAACATTAAGTTGGGCTTTCACCTTTTCTGTTCATTTCCAAAGATGAACATACATCCTTTTTACCAACTCTGCACAAGTTAACCCTCAGCTTTCCCTTCCTAACCTCATTCTATTTTCTGGTGACCCGTATTCAAGTTAGTAACTCCATGAGATTACACAATGGATTTAGTTCGTAGTAGTGTATTCATACAGTATTTGTCCTTTTGTGTCTGGCTTGCTTCACTCAACATAATGTCCTCCAGGCTCATCCAGAAGCTGGGGTCGCATGAAGTACATAAATGGGGTCTAGTGATGTTACTGTAGGAAGGAATTGTACAGCCTGGAGAGAATTAGAGTCCATGATACCATCTGTACATTGTTCTCCTGTAAGGAGCTTTGTTACATTTTAACTTGTGTCCTGGGGCATGCAGGAGGCTGTGTATTGTGGGCTAAGTTTCTTTTAGGGAGGGGGAGCCAATGCTAGAGGCCAACTGGACCCTGTCATTCAATTTTATTTGAGTCTTGTATAGGGAGTGAGATAGGGGTCCTCTTTCATTCTTTTATTTTTAAAGATTAATATTATTTATTCCACCCCCTCACCCCAGCCCCATTGTTTGTGCTCGCTGTTTACTCTCTGTGTCTGTTTGTTGTGTGCTTGTCTTCTTTTTAGGAGGCACCAGGAACCGAATCTGGGACCTCCCATGTGGTAGGTAGGTGCCCAACTGCTTGAGCTACATCTGCTTCCCCTCTTTCATTCTTTTTTTTTTTAAGATTTATTTTATTTGTTTATTCCCCCCCCCCCACCTCGTTGTTTGAGCTCATTGTCTGCTCTCTGTGTCCATTTGCTGTGTGCTCTCTGTGTCTGCCTGTCTTCTCTTTAGGAGACACTGGGAATCGAACCTGGAACATCCTGTGTGGGAGAGAGGTGCTCAATTGGTTGAGTCACCTCAGCTCCCTGCTTTGTTGTGTCTCTCATTGTCTTTCCTCTTTGTGTCTCTTTGTTGCATCATCTTGTTGCATCAGCTCGCCATGCCTGCCTGTTGTGCCAGCTCGCTGTCTTGCTTGTCTTCTCCAGGAGGTACTGGGAATGGAACCCAGGACCTCCCATGTGGTAGGTGGGAGCTCAATTGGTTGAGCCACATCCACTTCCCTCTTGCATTCTTTTGACTATGGATATCCAGTTCTCCCAGCACCATTTGTTAAAGAGATTGTTTTGTCCCATCAACATGGACTTGGTAGTTTTGTCAAAAACCAGTTGGCTGAAGAGGTGAGGGTTTATTTCTGGTCTCTCAATTCTATTCCACTGATTGATGTGTCTATCTTTATGCCAATACCATGCTGTTTTGACCACTGTAGCTCTGTAATATGTTTCAAGGACAGGCAGTGAAATTCCTCCCATATTGCTCTCCTTTTAAAAATTTTTTTGGCTATTCAGGTGCACTTTCCCTTCCAAATGAATTTGGTAGTTACTTTTTCTATTTCTGTAAAGAAGCTGTTGGAATTTTGATTGGTATTGAATTGAATTTCTAAATCAGTTTGGGTAGGGTTGACATCTTCACGATATTTAGTATTCCAATCCATGAACATGGGATATCTTTCCATTTGTTTAGATCTTCATTGTTTAGAATTGTTTTTTAGTTTTCTCCACATAGGTGCTGTACTTCTTTGGTTAAATTGATTCCTGGGTATTTGAGTCTTTTTGTTGCTACTGTTAATGGATTTTCCCCCTAATATCTTGCTCAGGTTTTTCAATATTAGTGTAAAGAAGGATTACTGGGTAGTGGCTGTGGCTCAAGTGGTTGAGTGCTCACCTCCCACAAGAGAGGTCCCTGGTTCGGTTCACAGTGCATCCTGAAGAAAGAAAAACAAAAAACACGCAAAACAAATGAGAAAACCAACTCAGGGAAGGCAATGTGGCTCAGTGGTTGACAGCTGGATTCCTACATAAAAGGTCCTGGGTTCAATCCCTGGTACCTCAAAAACAAAACAAAACAAAACAAAACAAAAAACCATTACTGATTTTTGGGTGTTGATTTTGTCATAGGAATTTCTGAGTTTTCTGACTATAGGGCAATATATACTTCCTCTTTTCCTATTTGCATGCCTTTTATTTATTTTTTTCTTGTCTAATTGCTCTACTTAGAACTTCTTGTACAATGTTGAATAACAATGGTGACAATGGACATCCTTGTCTTGTTCCCAATCTTAGAGAGAAAGCTTTCAACCTTTCCCATTGAGTATGATGCTGGCTGTGAGTTTTTTCATATACCCTTTTAACATATTGAGGAATGATCCTTCTATTCCTATTCTTTGAAGCATTTTTATCAAGAAAGGATGCTGGCTTTTATCAAATGCCTTTTCTGCATCAATTGAAATGATCATGTGGGTTTTTTCCCCTTCAGTTTCTTAATCTGATGTGTTACATTAATTGATTTTCTTATGTTGAACCATCCTTGTGTACCAGGAATAAATCCCACTTGGTCGTGTATAGGTCTTTTGTTATGTTGTTGGATTCTATTGGCAAGTATTTTGTTGAGAATGTTTGCATCTACATTCATTAGAGAGATTGGTCTGTAATTTTCTTTTCTTGTAGTGTGTTTATCTGGCTTTGGTATTAGGATGATGTTGGCTTCATAACTGTGTTGGGAAATTTTCCATCCTCTTCAATTTTTTTGGAAGAGTTTGTACAGGATTGGTATTAATTCTTCTCAAAATGCTTGGTAGAATTCACTGTGAAGTTATCTGGTCCTAAGGTTTTCTTTGTTTGGAGATTTTTGATGACTGATTCAATCACTTTAAATGTGATTGGTTTGTTAGGTTCTTGTACTTATTGTAGGGTCAGTGTAGATTCTTTGTGCATTTATAGTAATTTGTCCATTTCATTTAGGTTGTCTTGTTTGTTGGCATACAGTTTCTCATAATATCCTCTAATGATCCTTTTTTATTTCCATGGAGTCAGTCTTCACCCCTTCTTTCTGATTTTATTTATTTGTATATTCTCTCTTTTTTTCTTTGTTAGTCTAGCTTGGGGTTTGTCAATTTTATTGATCTTCTCAAAGAACAAACTTGGGTTTTGTTGATTTTCTGTATTGTTTTTTTTTTTTTTGTTGTTGTTGTTGTTGTTCTCAATTTCGTTTATTTCTGCTCTAATCTTTGTTATTTATTTCCTTCTGCTTGCTTTGGGAATGATTTGCTGTTCTTTTTCTAGTTTCTTCAGTTGTTCAATTTGATCTTTGATTTTAGCTCTTTTGTCTTTTTGAATATAGGTGTTTAGGGCTATAAATTTCACACTCAGCACTGCCTTCACTACCCATAAATTTTGATAAGTTGTGTTCTCATTTTCATTCATTTCAATATATTTACTAATTTCACTTACAATTGCTTCTTCAACCCACTGATTATTTAGGAGTGTGTTGTTGAGTCTCCACATATTTGTGAAAGGTAAATTTTTCCTATTATTGAATCCATTATGATCTGAGAAGGTGCTTTGTATAATTTGTATAATTTCAATCTTTTTATATTTATTAGGGCCTGCATTGTGACCTAACATGTGGTCTATCCTAGAGAAGGATCCATGGGCACTTGAGAAGTATGTATAACCATTGAGTGATGTGCAGCTGTCTGAATATGTCTTTTAGATTTAGCTCATTTATCATATTGTTCAAGTTCTCTGTTTCCTTATTGATACTATGTCTTGTTGTTCTATCTAATGATTCTTTCTTCTATACTCTACTCCAAGACTCTTTCTCCTGTTTTTTTCTTTCATGCTGTAAGGCTTCTTTTTAAAAATTTTTTTTATTTTTAAAAAAGTTTTAGATTATATAACTGTTATATAAAAAATATAAGGGATTCCCATATGTCCCCTCCCTCCCCCTCCCATACTTTCTCAACATCCCTCATTTAGTATGGTGTGTTTGTTAAATATGTGATAAACACATATTGAAGCATTGCTACCAACTATGGATTACAGTTTACATTATAGTTTACACTCTATCCTGCATAATTTTGTAGGTTATGACAAAACATACAATGGCCTGTATCATGCAGGGCAACTCTAATATCCTGAAAATACCCCCATATTATGCTTATTCTTCCCTCTCCCATCCCTCAGAATCTCTGGTGGTCACTGCCTTTATATCAATGATGAGAGTTCTTTCATTGCTAGAATAATAATAAGTCTATAGTAGAATAATAATGTCTGTTTTAGTACATTGTTCATTCCTCACTCTTGAGGATTTTGGAATGGTGATGTCCACTCTACTTCTAATTGAGAGGGAGCTTAGATCCCATGGGACAGATGGATGGAATTATCTTGCTTGCGGTTGCAGACACTCTGTTTCTTGGGATGGGCATTGTCCATCATCATCTCCTTGTTAGCTGTCCTGGGTGAGTCCAATGAACTGGAGAGTAAGTGTTGCAACTCTGCTGAAATCCAAGGCTCAACTGGCATATCGATGAATGAAAGGTTTAAGTCTCTGGAACACATATTTATCAAGTATAGTGCTAATTATAGGTTTAACTAAAAGGGGCAGAAGAGTCATGTGTAGAGAACCTATAAATGAGTCTAACTCTGTTACACTGGGGAGCAAAATTCCAAAGTAAGACCCACTGACAGGGTGTCAAATTCCTGAGCTGTCTGCCTTGCTTATAGTTTCTAGATCTCTCTAGAGCCCTCAGCAGCCCCACTATTTGAAACATTGTTTGCTGTGGCAGTCAATGAGATCCTGCTGAGACTTGCATAAGTATAATCTTTGGAATGACCTCCCAACTCACTTTGAAGACTATTAGCCATAAAATTCATTTGTATTTACCATTTCCTCCTTCTAGTCAAAGTCTTTTTCCAGATGTATTGTTAGTTGGCGCTTGGTAATAATCCCTCAGTACCAGGGAGGTGCATACCCAGGAGTCATGTCCCACACTGGGGGGAAGGTAGTGCGCTTATATGCTGAGTTTGGTTTAGAGAGAGATGTAAGTCTTCCATTAATATTTCCTGCAAAGGTGCCTTCTTTTTTATGAACTCTCTTAGTTTCTGTTTGTTTATGAATATCTTAAACTTGCCTTCATATTTAAAAGATACTTTTGCTGGGAAAAGGATTCTCAACTTGCAGTTTTTCTCATTCAGTATCCTCACAACTACTGTCTTCTTGCCTCCATGGGTCTGGTGAGTTTTCCACATGAAGTCTTTCTGAATATCACTTGTATGTGATGGTTTGCTTTGCCCTTGCTGCTCTCAGAATTTTTTCTTTATCTTTGACATTTGACATTCTGAGTAGTATGTGTCTTGGAGTAGATCTGTTGCCTTTTATTCTGATTGGGATACACTGTACTTCGGACATGTAAGTTCATTTCTTTTATGAGAGTTGGGAAATTTTCATCCATTATTTCCTCAAATACTCTTTCTGCCTCTTTTCTCTTCTCTTCTTCTTCTGGGACTCCCATGACATATACGCTGTTTCATTTTGTGTTATTATTCAATTCCATGAGTCCCTCCTCAATTTTTTTTCCATTCTTTTCTCTTTCGGTGCTTTTCTTTCTTCTATTTCAGCTGTTCTGTCTTCTGTGTCACTTATTCTTTCTTCTATCATTTTGAGTCTGCTGTTTTATGCCTCTAATATGTTTTTGATCTCTTTTATCATGTCTTTTATTCCCCTGAACTCTGTTACTTTTCTATTCAGGTTTTCAAATTCTTCTTTATGCTTGCTCTTGATGTCCTTTCTCTCTCTCTCTCTCTCTCTTTCTCTCTCTCTCTCTCTCTCTCTCTCTCTCTCCCCTCCCTCCCTCTCTTTTTCTTTAGGAGGTAACAGGGATTGAACCCAGGACCTCATACTGGGAAACAGGTGCTCAACCTCATACATGGGAAGACTCCTAGTTCAAACTTTCTCAGAGACAATTTTCCAAACTTTGCTGGCACCCCCTTCCCTTCCCTAGGTAGGAAATGATTCCACTCCCCCCTCAGTCCTCAACATCCAGTCCTTGTCAGTAGAGAGGGAGATTGAGAGGTTCAGATCTCTTTAGACCCTTGCCAGCTCCCAGGGCAAACAATGGCACAGTCCCACCCAGCCTGGAAGTGTTCGTGGGACACAGCAGACCAAATTTGTGGGTGAAAAGTTTAGTCAGCCTTAGGCTGTGTTCCTCTCTCTCAATTTTCCTGGGGAGGTGGGTCCCTGTGAACCACTTTATCTGAAGCCAAGGGCCCCAAGGCCTGAGAATTCAAAAGTATCAATAGGGTGGTAGTGGATCCCAGCAGTGGTGGCTTTTAACTCACAGGTTTGCTGTTGTGATTCTTTTCTTTTCCCCTCTCTATTCTGGGCAGTGTCCACTCTTCCCCTGGTGTCCTAAACCTTAGAAGATTTTTTTCTAGGCTGTTTCTGCCTGTCCTCCAGGTATTTTTCTGAGAGAGACGAGAGTCCCATGTCTTTCTAGTCAACTACCTTCTTCACAGAAGACTACTGTTTTAATATTATACCAAATTTCACATGAGAAAACTGTTGCTCATAAGGGTTTAAATAATTTGCTTAATCTCCCACAGCTGGGATTTAACTCAGGTCACATGACTCTAAAACCCATGCAGACATTTAACCTCTACATCTTGGTGCCAAGTAGGACAAGAAAACAGAATAAGAGAAAATGGGTCATTACCTCAAAATTTTACAGTCTGGCAGGAGACCCAAGGCACATTCATTTAAAAATACAACTACATATTAGAAAGCAGTAAGTGCCAGGGCAAGACACAGTGATAGATGGATCCAGGAATTGAGGGGAGATTGTGATTCTATTTCACTGGGAGTGACAGAAGAAATTCTCCATGCTTCAGTGTGCCCTGCATTTAGCTAGAGAATTTATTGAAGGACCATTTTTGCACAGGCAAAATAAAGTGAAAAATAGGACACATGTCTGGATAATTCCGATGAGCTATGAATTAGAAACCTCCCTTGATCTTTATTATTCATTTAGTCAACAAATATTTGTTGAGCTTAATGTGGCAGGCATGGGGGATAATGCAATGAATAAGATTGGCAGGGTCCTCATTCTTATAATAGTTCTATTCTATTAGGAGAGAAGAACAATAAACAAGTGACTGGAAAGATACATGAGAGAATTAGAACTTGGAATAATCTTTAGATGAAAACAAATGAGGAGCTGAGGGTAGAAAGGGGAAGGAGCTGGAGGGAGAGCCATTGTATCTAGAGGGGCAGAGAAGGCTTTTCTTCAAAGTTGGGATTTCCTGCTCCCTGAAGGAGAAGAAGAGGTGAGCCATGCAAAGATTTGGGGGAAGAGCATTCCAAGCAAGGGAGCAGCTATGCAAAGAGGGCAGTTTCAATGATAAGAAACTGGTTCAGGAGAGACGGGTGTGAGAGCACCGGACCAGATTATGCAATTAAGGCTGTTTAGTAAGATGACATTAAAGGGTTTTGTTAAAAGGGATGTGACATGGATGTTTGTCTTGTTGAAGATGGCTCTTCTTGCTGTGTGAAGACAGGAATGGAAGACCTTCCAGTTATAGCAGAAAAGGAAGGCTGACTTCCACCACTCCAGAATATTACAGCATTGGCTGAACTCATCAAATCATGGTGCATGTGTCCTTCTTACAAAGTGAAATGATTGTCATAGCAACAAAGAGAAAACTCACAGTCCATCATCTTACCTGTGTCAATAGACAATAAAAGCATATCACATTACACAATTTTCTGCTCAGACTGTGCCTTTTCTCCTTTATTGACTTTGTACAACATGACCATTTTTCAAAATGTCATGGGCCATTGTCTTAAACATACAGGGTCCTAGGAAAGGTATTTGTTCTTGTGAGCAATGCATGAAGTCTCTTTCTCATTATAGCCCTTGTGAATTCCTTGTCTTTTCCTCTAAATAAAGTGTTTAGCCATATGCTCAATGAGTAGTATTCTAAGTTTTATATCTTGCTCATTTTCTTTGGAATCTGTCAATGTCAGAGCTTTTTACAATGTTACTGTAAAAAATGTACTGAACTTTAGTTGAGAAAGCTTGCTTTTCTGAAGATAAAGTGAATTATAAAAAAGGTTGTGTGGGAGTCTGTGTCCTGGTTGTAAAAATAGAGAAATAGGGCCTTTCAACTAGTTCTTTACTTAGAATTTAGTTAACTCTTTCAATGTTGTGTTGACTGTTTTACCTGAATTTAAAACTATTTTGCAGTTCAAAATCATCTCATATTTTTAAGAAGTAAGGTTGTGAGATATTTCATCCAGAGAGAGCAGGAAATAAAGAAATGTAAGTGGTTAAATAGAAAACACACTGAATATATATGAGAATGGAAAATAACATAATTTCCTGCCCTCATCACATGAGAAAGCCCAGCCTAGATTAGAGAGCCATCTCTTCAACTCACACCTGGCCATTGATGGCAAGTGAGCCCAGCTGAGCTCCATATAATCTAAATTCCTATTGTGTTAAGTCACTGAGTTTTGGGGTAGTTTGTTACATAACAATAGCTGACCAATACATATAGCATGCCAGACACTCTTTATTGTCTAAGAACAGATATTTCCCTCCCTTTTTCCAAGCCATCAAAATTCAGTTTTTGTTGATATTCCTTGATGAGTTCACATTATTCAAATTGGTGGCCACAGAATCCAACCTGGCACCCCATGGTCCCATCCCTATGGCAACTATGATTGGCTCAAAGATGAGCATATGACTCAAGAGATGACAATCAGAATTCTTCCCTAGGGTTTTATAAATGGGGGCTAGAAGTGAGAAAAATATGACTGAGATGGAATTGTCCATGAGCTTTGGTAGGTCATGGCATCCCCCTCCCTTTCCCTAGGTAGGAAATAACCTGTTTTAAAATAAAGAATAAGAGATGAATTTTACATTTTAGAGAAAATTCATACAATTCATATCCACATAATGCTTTCATTGAAACTGTGAACTTAAATGTCACCTACTTCAACATACAAATTGCACAATCATTTAATAGTGAGGTTGAGACTTCTGGGAAGAGAAATATCATATAAAAACAAGATGATATATAATTTTTATGACTTCCCCTGAAATTTTCTTTTTTGGTGTATAAAATCTGTCAAGGCAATGGATGTTTATAATGAGTAGGAGAATCAGGTCAATGAACTCATCTCCAGGGAGACTTAACATGTTTTCGAAACCCTCATTGTTATAGACCATATTTTCTGCATTTTCTTTAAACTCTATCATTCTGGGCTCAGCTTGCTGACTTGTCTTACATCCATATTTTAGACTAAAGCTCCATCTCCTGGAGAATAACTGGCAAATAACAACTGCTCAGCACATCAACTGACAGTCAAACTCGATTTGGAGGTTTCGATTTGGAGATGATGTCTTTCTTAGTCATGGGAACGATTTCTCATTGTCAGCTCATTTTTCCCCCTTTGGAAAGAATGTCATCTCAGTGGAGTAGTGAAGCTAGATGTAGGCTGTTGATCACCTTCCCTTTCTCGAGGAGAGATTCACAGCATAGTTTCATCTTTGTATTTATGGTTTCTGCAGCAGGAGACGGTTTAGAATAATTTCCCTGCCCTCAGCCTGTTCTTCATTTGATCTGTAGCATCACTGAGTAGATACTGGGTATAATCTTTTCGCTTTCCAGAGAAATCAACTTCTCTGCAATGTTTGCTATATTTTATTCATGTAGTATATTCTAAAGCTCCTTCTTGAATGCAAATATTTTAAGAAATATTTTCATTTGTGTCATATTTTTGAGAGATTCAAAAATGGTCATTTTGTTTTGATTTAAACAAACTTAATTTTTTAAGGATAGCTTTGGACTTACAGAAAAATTGTGAAGATCATACAAAGAGTTCCCATATACGCCCCACCCCAGTTTCCCTATTAACATCTTATATTAGTGTCGTACATTTGTTATAATTAATGAGCCAACATTGATACATTACCACTAACTAAAGTCCATGCTCAATTCAGATTCCTTTGGTTTTTATCTATTGTCTTTTTCTTTTCCAAGGTATCATACAGGTTCCCACATTACATATAGTCATCCTGTCTCCTTAGGCTCCTTTTGGCTGTGACAATTTCTCAGACTTTCCTTGTTTTGATGACCTTGACAGATTTGAGGTGGATTGGTCAGTATTTTGTAGAATGTCCCTCTCTTGGGTTTTGTCTGATATTTTTCTCATGATTAGATTGGTGTTATGGGTTTTGGGAGGAAGATCATAGAGGCAAAAATACCATTTTTTCCCATATCATATGAAGGGTACATATAATCAACATGATTTATCACTGTTGATGTTGACCTTGATCACCTGGTTCAGGTAGTGGGTTTCCTCACTGGAAAGTTACTAGAAGAGTTAGCTAGTATTATTATCTGAGAAACCATCTTTCCATCACCATCAAATCATGGCACTTTTCTGCAAGTACATAAGTTGGCCATTTTTGACCTATCATTGACAAGACTTGACAGTCACCCATCTTCATTTTTAGGGTTTGCCTTTTGAGCAGTTGAAGTAGATGGCCAAGGGCAAGGATACCCTTTCTCATCATAAATTAGTGTTTTTCCCATGAGAACCTGGGATCTAGACTTCATTGGTACCCTATTCTCACCCATTAAGTAATCATTGTTTCAATCTAAAAAAAAAAAAACATTTATTTAAAACAAAACAAAACAAAACAAACAAAAAAGAATGGTGCAAGCAAATGTTTCAATACCCAAGATCATTTCAAGCAGGCAGCTGACTTCAAATGGGGATTTTCAACTGGTTTTCTGGACAGGATCCAGTTTTAGAAGGAGACAGGGCAAACTCTTCTCTACAGAACTTCAAAGTTAGCTTCTTTCAGCACTCACTAAATAGAACAAAGGTGTTCCAGGAAATGAAGGCCCACTCAGTGGAAAGTTGGGGGAGCTGAGGGAGAAAGTTTCCTTTTCCTGATCAAGTGGTGAGTTGAGGAGAAAAAAACAACAAACAAACAAAACAACAAAAGCACAAAAACCAATTATAAATCTTCAAGGTATAATGTAATAAAAAATAATGTCATAAATCAATTAAAGAAGTATAAATAAAAACAAATTGATTAAAATAATAAAAATTTTGATTGCTTCACACTCCAAAATCCTCTCTCTGCTTCCCAGATTATCAGCATAATGGAGGAATTATCATCTGGGTTCTCGATATCTTTGCAGTGTGAATCATTTGAACTATGTTTATCCCATCTGCACTAGTAAGGATAAGTTCAGTTATTATAACAGACACCTAAAATAAAGGTAGTATAAAAAAAATAGAAGTTATTTTCACTCCTATAACAGCCTGGTGTTAGCAATTAAGGGCTGGTGTGCTTTCTTTAAAGTTCAAGGAACTCAGGCTCTGTCAGTATTGTTGCTCCACCATCAACAATTTTCAACTCCTATACAAATATAAAGTGAGCCTGTGTCAAAGATTTATTTATTCCATTATTAATGAGGGAATCAACAGAATGGCAAAGCTGGTTCAAAGAGAGTGAGGGAAACTGAGTATATCTAGGCACTGAAAGAAAGAATGATAGAATAAGATTGTTAAATCTGATACAAAACTGGTTAATGCAGTACAGGGCAATAAAGTTGTATCTTTGGGGTTATATTTTCTACCAAAGAGAAACCATTTGCCTCCTTACTGTACAAAAATCTGCACTTGAATATGTACCTTCATACAGTCTAGGACCTAATTATTAGTAAATAGAAGTAAAACAAAAGTCCACTCCTCTAGAAAATTAAATAATACTCTGGCAAGCCTGGTAGACAATGTTCCAATATGACATGGAAAGGACATATTGCCATCTATTTGCCTTATGTCCAGATTCTGGAATAATTTTTCTTAACAGGATGGTGCCCTTGTTCCCATTGTCCAGGAAGACTCACCTAGATCATCCCACTTGAGACAATAATGTGAAATTGGAATGATAAATGAATTTACTAATAATCTTTGCTTGAACTTCCATTCTATCCAGGGAATTATAAAGAAGAAACAGAGGTTAACTGAAGCAGGCTGACATACCAATAATCCTTTGCGGTGCCGATATTAAAAACAAACAACCCTTCCTCATCCTGGGAGGAAGAACTATTACAAAGAATTCAAGCTGACACCAGCAAAGTCTGCTGATCTTTACCAAATGGTGATAATCTAACATCAACATACTGGTTGCTAATTAACAAACTGGGACACCCTGTCTGGACACCACACCACCCCCATCCTTTAGTTCACATAGCTCTCTTACCCATCAAACTCACCCCTCCCCATTTCCCCCTACCTTCCCTTTGTTTCAAGAACTATATAAGCTGCTCCCCCAATTCAGCCTTTTGAGCACGAATCTCTTTTGGTGCTGCTCCTGCAATAATGCAACTTTAGCTCAATAACCGTGCTCTATACCTCTCCCCCCTTTTAAGTCTTTTTCTTTTCAGCACAGCAGTACTTGGTGTCAGAAGTGGGATCCCAAGGTGGGTGCTGAGATGATGCCTCCAACGCCTTGGAGAGGAACAAGGTACCTGCAGGAATCCTTTGTGTTCCATCCTCTCTGGGGTTATCTCCTGGCTTGCCTGGCTAGCCTCTCTGGGACCTTTGAACTCCTGCCACATTGCAGCTGAGGTCAAAATCCATTTGTTGAGCTAAAGTTTGGTCAGGCCCTCTTTCACGGCTTCTGTTTTTGGCCATCAAGTAAGAGAATTCTCTTCTGTTTCTGCTTCTTTACTGTTTCTCTACCATCATGGGAAACAGTCAGTAAGTTTTATATTTCTGTACTTCTGTGTTCCTGTGGTTTGTGTCTGTCTGTTTGTTTAATGTATATTTTCCTACCTCCAGAAGGTAATACTAAATTAACAAATGAAAATTCTTAAAAGAGCTCTATTCAAATTGCTAAAAATTAAATAAGTGCATATATAGGTAAATGAATACTCCTGGAGCCCAAGTTAGGAAAGCCAAACAGGGCAAAAAGTCATATAAAATCTGACTAAAGGAAAGAAACTAAAAAGTTTTTTTCTGAATTATTCCATAATCTTTCTATAGCTTATTGTGTCACCAGGGTCTGCTCCTAACCTTGAAAACTGGTTTGGGAAACTATGGGGAATAAGCTGGTTATGGAAAGATAGGGGAGATGTGCATTTACCTTTAAAAATTCTGTATACAAGGCCTGGAAATTAAAATAGGGACAGAGGTATATTACAGAATAAACCTTGTTTTGTATAGTTTGTCCTGTAATTCCCCAATTAAAATTTAACAAGCTTTTAGATGAGAATAATCCAAACTTCAGTAAGTAAAGAAAAAGTCCTTGAAAACTATGAAAAGGTTTTTCTAAATTGTGATTAAAACAAAACAATTATAATATATTCTCCAGAGCCTGATAGATAATCAGTATGCTTTTGAGATTGTTCACAATTTTAAGGTATTATGAAAACAAAGAAATTTTAGCCTATGGAGGAAAAGAATAAAAAAAAGAAAGCATTTCTTATGCACACTATCATTATTTTGTTTTTATTCTACTTGGGTATAATCTCCCTAGGTTTATATGGATAGTAATAAAATAGTAGTATTAAGCCTATTAAAAATTTCAGATGATGAACATTTTAAGTTTTTGGTTAATGAGATTGTTACAAATGTCTTTTAAAAAACAACTGTTTTAGCTAAAATTAATGACTAGTTTTTCAGAGAACAGAATGAGGGATATAAAACAAGACTTAAATGGATATAAAAGAAGTAGAAGGTTTGTGAAAGCATGTTTGAGTGAGCGTGTTTTGTCCTAAGATAAGATGGCTGGCTTTCATAAAATCAGGGTGGAAATATTTAGAACAAGATGTGAATATATATAGAAAGTTGTAGAAAGATTAATAGAAGTGAATTTCATTTATTGCTATCTTGAGATAAAGTAGTTTGTGTGGTTATGGGTAGTTATAGGAGGTTTGTAAAAGCATTTTCCAAATTGAAAGATTATAATGTAAATGACTGATTCCAGAAATTATTATTAAGTAGAAATCTAGGAGTTGATGTTGATAACAAAAAGTTATTTTATAGCAAAAATACCTGTCATCAATCTGTTTATAATCTATGCTAAGACTTGTTAACAAATGGTATTCTGATGCAAAACTAAAATTTGACTTCCTCTCTGTTAAAGTAACATGGTTTTCTTAAATGGCTGGTCTGTTTTGAATGGAAGGATATAAAAGTCCTTCTGAGATCACCAATGCATATGTAAAGAACAAAGAATCTGTACCTTATTAGAATGACTTCATCATATCCTTAATGGTTTTAAAAAACACAAATCCACTGCTATTTTGGAAGTTAAATCTTTTCCAAACTATTTTACTAACTTACTGGTCACTGTGATAAATAGAGGCCTGCTTAAATATAATGTTCAGGCCTGACAACCTTTAATATTCTCATAAAACCCTTAAGGAGATCTTTAATTACAAACTGTCAGAAATAATTTATTCTTTCACCTTGTAAAAAGTGATGTGCTGAAATATATGCACGTAATACATGTGAAAATCCATAGTACATTTACTGCTCTGAAATTTTAAGGAATCACCCACATTATTAAAAGTAATCAGTTCTTAAGGTGGGGATATTAATGTTCCAATAAACATGTAATATATTAAGGTGATGGCAGCAAAAAGATAATCTTGATTCTGTTGGGAATCTTAAATTGTTGTAAATTTACTAGAAAAATAGTTTTCTTCCAGTACTGCTGAGTTTCTTTGTAGTGAACAGTATCTTGCTAAAAGAAGAAAATGTAAAGAAAAAAAGTTAAATGTGTAATCTACTTATATATTGGGGGATTGTATAAAAAATTCCTAAACACTTTCAAAGTGCTCACTGTCTGTTCTATCCCAATACCGATCTGCACGATAATATTGTTGCTTATAGTTCTAATTATTCTGGAAGAATGTGATATTATACAAATAACCAAAGTCTCTTATCAGTTACACTGTTTTGCTCTTATGCTTCTCTAAAAGAGCATGCAGTCATCCCACTGTAAACAAAAAGGACTTTAAAGGAAAAGCAAGTCAAAAGTTTGTTATGTTTTGCCTATTGATTAACATAATCTGGTAAAAGAGAAAAGTAAAATGAAACAAAAGTTCTACTGTAAATTGCAATTAATAATCTCTAGAAACAGCTTTAGTTAAGGAAATTAGGGCCTAGACTGTAAGCTCTTGCAGCCGTCACATTTATCCCTGAGCTCTGATCTCTGTTATTTCTAAATCCTGAGATGCTTTACTCTTTGTGTATAATCCAATAGCTCCCTAGAATTTTTTTAGTACGTGTTTAACACCTGGAACCCAGCATTAAAGTTAGCCAACTCTAAAGTGATAAAGCAGTGGCCCTCTGGCTGCACAAAAAGAGTGGCCATCGAGGAGCTGCCACGGGGTGGTAAAGCACAGTTGGCATTACGGCTCGCTCTTTTGGAGGGTTAACATGTGGTATTGTGAGCCCAGATCGTGCCCACTCTAAGCAAATGTCCTAGGGCCTGTGGGAGAAAGTTCCACTGTTATATTACTCACCAGAGGAAACCTCGCCCTCCCTGGGCACCTACTAAACATTTGTGCTTGCGCCCTTAGGCTTCTTTTCCAGAGTCACAGGGCCTCTTCTAAGTCCTTGCTTGACTGGGCTGCCACTGTAGCAAGGACCCGCCATCGCTCGGACTGTTAGAAGTGCAGATGCGTGCCAGCATCCGGCATCCCTGGTCTCCCCTGGAATAGCCTTCCCTTATCCTTAAGATAAGAGCCGCCCTTTTAGGTGGCAACTCCCAGAGCCCAGGAACTCCTATAGCTGCTTATCTGCTGTTTATGTGGAAGCCTGGCGTCGTATCACAGAGCCACCGTGTAGAACCCCCCTGATCATGCTCAGCGCCTTTTGCCAAGGGGTGGCGGAGAGATTGTAAGAGCTGTGGGGCAGGGTGGATTGTAGCTCAAACTTTGCATTCCCGCCCTCCCCAACCCTTCCAATTCTTTCCTCCCCAAATTCCAGCAGCAAGCACTGTGAAAACCCACTTTCCTGGGGCTTCCTAATTACTCCCTGCCCTTCCAGCTCTGGGTGAATGAAAAAGGAGGGATGCATGCTGGGTACTAAACCAAAGACATGCTGATCATTATCACCCCATAGGCTACTCCAGCCAGACCTTGGATGCACTAACTCCAGGCCTTCCCTCCTGCCTACGTGCAGTCATCACCACTGCGACTTCGGCTCAGGCAGTCTCTGAAGAAACCTTAGGCTTGGCTCTCAATTTTTGTGATTTATTACCATGGAGGCTGTTAAAAACTTTTAGTGACTTTGGCATCCACTTTACGGGGCAACCCATCTTAAACTCCTGTCAACTTCGCCCATCCTGCAGCACCTCCACCACGTCTATCACCCCAATCATCAGGGCTAGTTGAATACACCAATGGCCTAATTAAGACACAGCCAGGGAAACTCACTGAACCATTTCGCCCCCCTTGGGTTAATGTTCTCCATCTGGTCCTCATTAATTTACAGGGATGCCCTTTTGGTCCTCACCAACCTTCTCCTTACAAGATAGTTACTGGCCTTATTTCCCTAGTCACAAATTGCTGAAGTTAGCTCCTCACTGGCTACCTACTGCCAAAAACTCTCACAAACTTTCTGAGCTCCACAAAACTGGTTCCAAGTCTCTCTCTACAGATCTCTGCAATTCTCCACAACCTATGCAACCAGATTGGGTGTACTGGAAATAGCAAACTCAGAAACACGGGATTGAGCCTCTGTGGAAAGGATCCTTTTAAGTCCTCCTTACCAACCCACTGCTGTAAAGCTTTGAGGAATTGACTCCTGGATTCACCTATCACACCTAAAACCAGCCCCATCACCCGAGTGGACGACTGGGAGCATCGGAGAGCTGACCCTGCAACTCCACCCGTTCCAGAAGCAGCCGGCATCTGATGCAGACAGCTCTCCCAAGACTCAGGACGTGGGCTGAGTGCACGTAAAATCCCTTTTGTCCCTTTTCTTAACTAATGCATAGTCTCCCCCAAGAGCAAGAACACGCTGACTGGCCCCCTAGGGACCCTTGTTAACTCTGTTGTCTTCTCTTTGCTGCAGTTAATGCCACTGCCTTTATCTGGACTGTAGCAGACAGTGTCTTCCTTAGCCCCACTGTCTAACCCTCAAGCTCTTCTTTTGCTTATTCCTGCATGGACCAAAGACTTTTCTGTCTCTCCTCAGATTTCACCTTCCTGTGCAATACCACTCTAGGTTCTGTAGCATCTCCTTGCCTGCTCACTGACCCAGAGCCTGGTGGACGATGCACAATTTGCTCTGTAATAGAATCAACTTCTACCCTTATAACTTTACCCATCCCATGCAAAATAAAACGGGCATCAGTTTAATTCTTGCTGGAAGAGGGCTCAAACTGAAACTTTTAGCCCCCTGGATAGGTTTTGGATACCAAGACCATGTCATCCTCAACCTCAGTGCCACCCTTGAAACTGTAGCTCAAGAAACAGGGCAAGCTCTACAAGAACTAGCTACCTCTCTCAATTCCCTCACAGCCATAACTATGAACAATAGCTTTAGATACCTACTGGCAGAAGAAGGAGACAGCTATGCTGTTACCAAGACATCCCGTTGTAATGGATCTACACCACCAGACGAGTCGAAACTGACATCCAGGAAATCTTCAGGCAAGCCAAATGGCTTCACAGCATAAACCAGCAACCAAGAGACATATGGGAATCAATTAAGGGTTTTCTGCCTAACACCTCTTGGTTGTATTCACCAGTCTCCCTGCTGATCATGCTAATCACCATCCTTCTCCATCGGACCTGTTTTCATCCGCATCATCACCAACTTTGTTGCACAGGACATCAAAGCTATGGACTTTTTCTCCTGTCCCAGTAGCTTTAGAGAATCAGTCTATAGAGCCCCAACTAGTTATACTTGGTCTTTGGGGAGTCAAAGGACTCCCTCAACCCAAAGGAGGGAATGTGAAATTGGAATGATAAATGAATTTACTAACCATCTTGATTTGCTTGAATTTCCATTTTACCCAGGGAATTATAAAGAAGAAACAGAGGCTAACTGAAGCAGGCTGACATACCAATAATCCTTTGTGGTGCTGATAAAAAACAAAATCCCTGCCCCAGCCTGGGAGGAAGAACTGTAACAAAGAATTCAAGCTGATAACAACAAAGTCTGCTGATCCTCACCATATGGCCATAATCTATGATCAACATCCTGGTTGCTAATTAACAAACGGGGACACCCTGGCTGGAAACCATACCACCCCCATCCCTCCGTTCACCTAGCTCACTTACCCATCGTCCTCACCCCTCCCCACTTTCCCTTTGTTTCAAGGAGCCATTTAAGATGCTCCCCCAACTCAAACTTTTGAGCAGAAACCTCTGGTGCTGCTCTTGCATTAATGCAACTTTAGCTCAATAAACTTGCTCTGTAGCCCCCTTTTTAGGTGTTTAATTTATTTTTAGCAGAACAATAGTGTAGAGACATGAAATGCCTGCTTCTCCCTCCCACTAGTTATTTGTGTAGATTGCTGGAAAGGGTGGGGTGGAATTGGCCAGCAATCCATCCTGGAAGATTCCGCCACAGCACACTCAGGACTCTAGGCATAGTAATCATTAACCTGCATACATGCTGCTCCTCACTGTTCTGGGAACCCACATAATTCCCCTGTATGCACTGGGAACCCACAGCATTCCCCCTGTACGCATGCCCTCACTGCTAATCATTTACTAGGCTACGGAAACCCCTGAGCTGCTCTATGCCTTGGATAGGCCCCCTCTCCGTGCTGTCTAGCCCTATTTAGTCTTTGTGTTCCTTCTGTACTGTACGGTAACTACCCGATCGACCGTCACCAGGACTGGACATGTGAGTAATAAATGGTGTGGCTGCTGCTGGCCTCTCCATGTGGCTTCTTTGGAATATCAAAGTATTTAGTGTGCCTTCCTGGGCTCGACTTTCCAGCATCACAATTAGCAAGGGGGAAGTTGGCAGAGAGAACAGGGTAGGAAACTGCCCTTGCCCTTTAGGAGTGTGTGACCCAGACAGAAAAATAGTTAGAGGACAGATAGAAACGACCTGGAAAAGAAAGTTCTAGGATGTAGGACACCAGTGGAAAGCTGGACAATACCCAGAAGTGAGAAAGGCACAGAGAAGGAACCTCGCTGTCAAGATCCTGAATAGACCACAGCTGTGGTTGCCAGCACCCCTCCCACACCCTAAGAGAAGAAAGCGTTTAATTCTCCAGGCTCAGGCCTGCAAATATAGACAAAGTGGGCAGCAGGGACCTACCTCCCTAGGAAACAGGAGAGAGAGGGATACAGCCTAAGGCTGATTCAGCTTTTGACCACACATTTGATCTGCAGTGTCCCATGAACCCTTCCAGGTGGGGCTGCACCAGTTTGCCTTGGGAGCTATCAAGAGACTAAAGAGATCCAACCCTCTCAATCTCCCTCTCTACTGACCGGGACTGGCTTTTGAGGACACAGAGGGGAATGGAATTATTTCCTACTCAGGAGAAGAGAGAGGGCTGCCAGGAAAGGTTGGAGAACTGTCTTTGAGAGAGTTTGACTTCCTAGGCTCTTAGCTTCCAGGTAGGAACTTCTGCCACATTGATGTCGTCCATTTTGCAGCAAACACACTCCAACTAGGCTGTGAACTGAGAAAACTGCTGAAGGGCTCCGACCATCCACTGGCCAACCAAGGAGGTGCGTGTGAAAGAATTGAAAGTAAATAAGAGAGACTTTTTCCAGCCTTTACAGCTTCTCTCCCCAGGGCCCTTGGAAGTAGGTCTGCAAACCACTACTGGGTTCAGAGCCCAGATTTGAGCAACTAACAGGGACAATCCTAAAGACCCAGAACAAATTGAACCAAGAATCAAAGAACGTCAATAATACACTCTCCCGCCATTAAATCCACATGAAAGAGAGAAACTGAGCACCAGAGCAAACACACCAACATAATCAGATGCCTAGACATCAGCAAAAACTTACAAGCCATACGAAGAAAATGGAAGACATGAACCAAGCAAAGGAATATATCAAAGACCTAGATGAGACCCAGGATTTGAGACAACTAATGAAAGAGATTCATACAAATTTCCAAAACCAAATTAATGAGTTGAAAGACAATATGGGGGAGTGGATGTAGCTCAAGTGGCTGAGCGCCTGCTTCCCATGTTTGAGATCCTGGGTTCATTCCCTGGTACTTCCCAAAAAATGTAAAAAAAAAAAGGAAAAACTAAAAAAAAAAAAAAAAGATATAGTCTGACAGAAAGGATAAAATAATATGAGCCATACATATGCTGCTTATAAGAGACACACCTTAGATCCAGGGATACAAACTGGCTGAAGATTAAAGGTTGGAAAAAAATACTCCATGAAAACAGTAACCAAAAAAAAAAAAAAAGAGAGAAGGGCAGCTATACTAACATCAAACAAAACAGACTTCAAATGCAAAAAAGTTATAAGAGATACAGAAGGCCATCATATATTAATAAAAGGGACAATCCACCAGGAAGAAATAACAGTCATAAATATCTATGCACATAACCAGAGTGATCCAAAATACATAAGGGAAACTCTCGCAAAACTGAAGAGAGAAATTGACAACTCTACAATAATAATTGGTGACTTCAACACACCACCCATATCATTAGACAGAACAACAAGACAGAAGATCAACAAGGAAACAGAGAACTTGAACAATATGATAAACAGGCTAGACCTAACAGACAGATACAGAACACTGCATCCAAACTCAGTGGGTTATACATTCTTCTCAAGTGCCCATGGATCCTTCTCCAGAATAGACCACATGTTAGGTCACAGGGCAGGTTTCAATAAAAGATTGAAATTATATAAAGCACCTTCTCAGATCATAATGGAATGTAACTGGAAATCAATAATAGACAGGAAAGGGGAAAATTCACAAATGTTTGGAGGCTGAACAACACACTCCTAAACAATCAGTGGGTCAAAGAAGAAATTGGAAGTGAAATTAGTAAATATATTGAGATGAATGAAAATGAGAACACAACATATCAAAACTTATGGGATACAGCGAAGGCAGTGCTGAGAAGGAAATTTATAGCCCTAAATGCCTATATTATAAAAGAAGAAAGAGCTAAAATCAAAGATCTAGATGAACAATTGGAGAAACTGGAAAAAGTTCATTAAACCATTCCCAAAGCAAGCAGAAAGAAAGAAATAATAAAGATTAGAGCAGAAATAAATTAAATTGAGAAAAAAAAAATAGAGAAAATCAACAAAACCAAAAGCTGGTTCTTTGAGATCAATAAAAATGTCAACCCCCTAGCTAGACTAACAAAGAAAAATAAAAAGAGAGGATGCAAATAAATAAAATCAGAAATGAAAGAATGAAGTTATGACTGACCCCACATAAAAGAAAAAGGATCACAAGAGGATATTATGAGAAACTATATGCCAACACACTAGACAACCTAGATGAAATGGACAAATTCCTAGAAATGCACAAACAACCTACACTGATGCTACAAGAAATACAAGAACTTAACAAACCAATCACATTTAAAGAGATTGAAAATCTCCAAACAGAGAAATGTCCAGGACCAAATGGCTTCACAGGGGAATTCTACTAAGCATTTAGGGAAGAATTAACACCAATCCTGTTTAAACTATTCCAAAAAATTGAAGAGGAGGGAAAATTACCCAACACATTTTATGAAGCCAACATCACCCTAATACCAAAGCCAGATAAACACACTATAAGAAAAGAAAATTACAGACCAATCTTTCTAATGAACATAGATGCAAACATTCTCAACAAAATACTTGCAAATAGAATCCAACAGTATATCAAAAGACTTATACACCATGACCAAGTGGGATTTATTATTGGTATGCAAGGGTGGTTTAACATAAGAAAATCAATTAACTTAATACAACCCATTAACAAATTGAAGAAAAAAACCTACAGAGTCATCTCAGTGCAGAAAAGGCATTTGACAAAATCCAGAATTCTTCCTTGATAAAAACACTTTGAAAGATAGGAATAGAAGGAACATTCCTCAATATGATAAAAGTTATATATGAAAAACTCACAGCCAACATCATACTCAATGGGGAAGGTTGAAAGCTTTCCCTCTAAGATCAGGAGCAAGACAAATATGCCCACTGTCACCGTTATTTTTCAACATTGTGCTAAAAGTTGTAGCTAGAGTAATTAGAGATGGAAAAAATTCACTCAAATAGGAAAAGAAAAAGTAAAACTCTCACTATTTGCAGATGAGATGATCTTATATTTAGAAATTTCTGACATGTCTACCAAAAAGCTACTTGAACTAATAAAAGAGTTCACCAAAGTGGCAGGATACAAGATCAACAGGTAAAAATCAATAATGTTTCTGTACACTAGCATTAAATAATCTGAGGTGGAAATCAGGGGAAAATTACATTTACAATAGCAACAAACAGACTCAAATACCTAGGAATCAATTTAACCAAGGAAGTACAGGACCTATATGCAGAAAACTACAAAACAATGCTAAAAGAAATCAGTGATGACCTAAACAAATGGAAAAACATTCTATGTTCATGGATTGTGAAGATGTCAATCCTACCCAAACTGATTTATAAATTCAAAGCAATACCAACCAAAATTTCAACAACCTACTTTACAGAAATAGAAAAGGCAATTACCAGATTTATTTGGAAGGTAAAGGGCACCCAAATAGCCAAAAACATTCTAAAAAAGAAGAGCGATATGGGAGGAACTTCACTGCCTGAACTTGAAACATTGCAAAGCTACAGTGATTAAAACAACATGGTATTGGCATAAAGATAGACACATTTATCAGTGGAATAGAATTGAGAGTTGAGAAATAAACCCTCATCTTTCAGCCGACTGGTTTACAACAAACCTACCAAAGCCACGTTAAAGGGACAAAACAGTCTCTTCAACAAATGGTGTGGAGAGAACTGGATATCCATAACCAAAAGAATGAAAGAGGATCCCTGTCTCATTCCCTATACAAGAATCAACTCCAGACTCATCAAAGACCTAAATATAAAAGCCAGGACCATAAAACTACTAGAAGAATATGTAGAGAAGCATCTTAAGATCTTGTGGTATGTGGTGGTTTCTTGGACTTTACACCCAAAGCACAAACAACAAAAGAGAAATTAAACACTTTTGCACCTATTAGGATTTTGTCAAAAGGTTGACAAGGCAGCTGACTCAATGGGAGGAAATATTTGGAAATCTCATATATGATAAGGGTTTAATATCCATCATATATAAAGACATGCTATAGTCAACAATAAAAAGACAAATGACGCAATTGAAAATGGACAAAAGATTTCAATAGACATTTATCTAAAGAAAAAATACAATGGCAAGAAAACACATGAAAAAATGTTCAACATCATTAGCAATTAGAGAAATCAAAACTACAATGAGATGTCATTTCATACCTATTAGAATGGCCACTATTAGAAAGGCAGAGGACTACAAGTGTTGGAGATGATGTGAAGAGATAGGAACATTTTATTCACTGTTGGTGGGAATATAGGATGTTGCAGCCACTGTGGAGTACTGTTTGGCAGTCCCTAAGGAAGTTGAATATAGATTTGCCACATGACCTGGCAATATCACTACTGATTATAGACCCAGAGAAACCCATCAGTAATATGAACAGACATCTGCACACCCATGTTCATAGTGGTGTTATATATGATTGCCAAAAGATGGAAATAACCCAGGAGTCCATCAACCAATGAATGGATAAACAAACTGGTATATTCACATGATGGAATATTATGCAGCCTAAGAAGAAATGAAGTTGTGAAACATATGACAACATGGATGAACCTGGAGGATGTTATCTTGAGTGAAGCAAGCTGGACACAAAAGGACAAATATGGTATGATTGTGCTATTATGAACTAAATGAATTGAGTAACCTTATGGAGTTAATAACTTGAATATGTAGTCACTAGCAAGTAGAATGATTTAGAGAATGGAAAATGAGGGTTAACTAGTGCAGAATTGGTAAAAAGAATGTGTATTAATTTTTGGAAATGAGTGGAAAACAAGAAAGCACATCATAGTGTTGGTGTCTAGCAGTGCTGTTGTCTGGGTATGACCGTGGTTGTCATGCTAAAAGGAAAGGAAAGCTAGAAAATGTAACATGGGACCGTATAGCACAGTAAAACTGCATGTGAAATATGAATATGGGTAATATTGTGTAAAGAAGACTTTTCTTTGAAACTGAACAAATGTATCTTAATGTTACAAGATGTTAATATCAGACCAAAAAAAAAAAAAAAAAAAAACCCTTATGCTAAGTGAAAAAAAAAATGGACACAAAGTACTACGGATTGTATGATTCCATTCATTTAATATGTAAATGTAAGTCAATTTATAAAGATGAAATTAGATTAGTGGTTATGTAGGGCTGGGGAAGGACAGAGGGATTGAGAGGTGATTGCTAAGGGGTATGGAGTTTCCTTTTTGGAATAAGGAAACTGTTCTAAAAATTTTTTTGGTAATGAATGCACAACATTATGATTATACTAGAAGTCATTGATTATATACTTTAGATAGATTGTATAGTATATGAATATATCTCAATAAAACTGCTTTAAAATAAATAAATAAATATGCAAGAATAGGCAGAAATACCAGCTATGTACTTCAGGGGAAGCACAGAGAGATTGAGAGGTGATAAATTTTGTTTTGTTTGTTCATTTGTTTTTCATTTATTATTATTATTGAAATAATGAAAATGCTTCAATAGTGATTGATGAATGCATAGCTATGTGATTATACCAAATACCATTGATTGTACACTTTGGATGGATTGTAAGCTTTACTAATATGTATCAATAAAACTGATTTGTTTAAATAAAATAGGATGCATGACCCAGAAGCTGCACATGTCATTTCTCTGCATACCCCATGGATCAAAGCCTAGTCATGCGACCACATCTTTTTCCATTCCATTCCATTCCATTCCATTCCATTCCATTCCATTCCATTCCATTCCATTCCATTCC
>JAKSZT010054576.1:6460129-6479407 GCA_026826555.1 Tolypeutes matacus | reverse complement strand
CCATCCATCCATCCATCCATCCACCCACCCATCCATCCATCCATCCAACCATCCATCCATCGTCCATCCAAGAACAATTTCTGAGCAGCTACTATATCCCAGGTACCTAAGAAAGTGCAGAGGCAGAATCTTCAATCACTCTTCATGTTTCAAAGTCCAGTGGTCCAGAGTTGATTCCCAAGACTCTGGGATTGTTTCTCACCCTACTTAGTGTATGGCCATGGAAACATCCCTTCACAGGGATTTCATCATCCTCTGGATTAGTCAGGACTTATTGGGATGAAAGAGACCAAGAACCAATTTAAACTAGTTTAGGCAAGGAGACAAATATGTTGGTTCAGTTTCCCAGGTAGAGGATGATGAGGGTAACTGGCTTCAGGGGCTGTAAACTATTTTTACCCTACCTCACATACCAATTTTATGCTATTCTGAGTATAGCAGGGAGCCTTATAAAATGACTGTTTCCTACCAAACTGAGAAGAAAGCATCAGACCAAAGACTCATAGAGGAAGCATAGAGAGATTGAGAGGTGATTATTAAGGGGTAGAGCTCTTTTGTTTGTCTGGTTTTTAAATATTATTATTATTGGAATAATGAAAACGCTCTAATAATGATTGAAATGGTCAGTGCACAACTATGTGATGATACCAAATACCATTGGTTGTACACTTTGGGTGGATTTATGCTTTATTAATATTGGCGATCAAGTGAATGTTTTTAGGGGGCTTATGTGGGGAAGCTCTTCCATGGTGGTAGCTCCAAGCCTGGTTGTAGCCTAGAATCTTGACCTCAGTGGCGGGAGGAGAGCTTGGTGCTTCCGCGGCTCTCGCCGCAAAGCGAGAGGGGTCTTTAGTACTACGTGTCTATGTGAGGATGAAGAGGGCATGTGAGGGAGCACGATTTAAAAATGTCGTGCTCAGGACAGATAATGAAGGAACGATCATTTGCAATGTTTCTCAGCAGGGCAGAAGTTACACTTTCACAGTAACTACGTGAAACAAGCATTTTCAATGTCAGTAACATCTTCACGGTAATTATGTAAGGGATCTATTCATAAGAAGGTGGTCAAGCAGTCAGAACAGATCATTCTTAGAGTTTCTGGGAAATCTAAGCATTTATGATACAAGATTTACTTATCAGTCACAAGCTCGCAAACAGTTATTTCTCAAGAAGACTAGAAGCAGAAAGAACTGGAAGTTGTGGGAAAAATGCAAAGCCGTATATGCTACAGATGCAAAGGGAATTTCGAATACAAATGTTTAGATCAGAATTATATCAACAAGGATGAATTGTCTACCAAGAAAGCACTATCCAAATTGAACCTTATTAAAGCTATTTAATTCCATGATCAATTATCTACACAGTTCAATTAAACTATTCTAATTTTCCCTGAATGTTTTCATTTTTATTTTGCTGAAATTAGTTGCTTGGGAAGCACTTGTTTTCTATTAAAATTTTGCAACATATCCTATTTAATCAATTTTTCCATATTGCATTTACAGATCATAACTTATTATTGGTTTCATTTTGATACTGTTATTTCTGTCAAGTCCTTTTGGCTCCAGGGAAAAATTTATCAACGAGCTAAATTTTGTGGAGAAACTTGGATTCTTTTTTCAGTTTTTAGCCAGAAGTAAATTTGATCCTCTGCAATGTTTAGTTGTTCTCAGTGTTGATTTGAATTGATAATTCATACCCATAATACTCGTTATTAACTGAATAAAAGAATGACAGCTTGTATTACTTCTTAGTAACTACATGAGAAAATCGTAAGCTACTTCGTAAGGTAGAGAGAGGGAGAGAGAGAGAAATTGTGAGGTAGAGAGAGAGGAAAATGGTAAAGAGGGGAGGTAGAGGGAAAGGCAGAGGAAACGGCTGCTATAACAACTTACACTAACTAGTTGCTAAAGCAACAGAAATGTTTTGTCCTATAGTTCTTGAGGTTAGAAGTCCGAAATCTGTAGGGGAGAATCATTTCTCGCATCGTCCTAGCTTCTGGTGGTTTCCTGGCAATCCCTGGGCTTCAGTCTGCTTCTGTCTTCACATGGCCTTTTCCCTGTGTCTGCTTGTGTCTCCTCTCTCCTTCTTAGAAGCACACCAGTCATACTGGATTAAGGGCCCACTCTCCTCCGGGATGACCTCATCTTAACTTGCCTAATTTGATCTATAATGACCCTGTTCCAAATAAGGTCACATTCTGAGATACTAGCAATAAGGATTTCAACATGTATTTGGGGGAACATAGTTCAACCCATAATAGAGGGATACTGGGAGACTATAATGGAATGAGGGTTGTTCAGTGCACAACTTGCACATCTGTACATGGTGACTCTTACTGTTCCTATTCCCTTGGTTCTAAATCAAAGTTCTAGGGAAGGATTCTGATTGATTTAGCAGAGTCACATGCTTATCCTTTGCCAATCTCTGCAACCAGAGAATGTGATACCATGGTTGGCTAATCTTGTATGAAGATGATACAAAATTCATTTGGAAGGAAAGGTTTATCAGCTGGTCTGTAATCATATTCCCTGCCCTGACAACCTCCTCAGGTTAAAAAAGGAAAGAATTGACTTGGCCAAATCTCCTTTAAAACATGCAAATAAGATCTGATGTTGTAGGGGAGAATCCTTATCTATGGAATTCTTCTGGCAGGAAAAACGTTGTCAGTCTAGGTTGCTTAAATTAGACAACACACCTGGGATCTTTGTATTTAGGGAAACGCCCACTAGAAAATGCCAATATCAGCTTAGCTATGTAATTATTGGAGTACTAAATAGAAATATTTCATGACGGAAATGCCCCCTTTATGTAGGTTATCCTTTTCTATATTAAATCTGAGCCAGGGCGTATCCCAAAGAAGCAAGAAATCACCTGGGAATTATTATTTATTTTTTGGTGGGGGGAATTCTGAGACTTCTGCATGCTTTGCTGGTGTTTATAGGTCACCTGAATCTTAGGAATTCTTAGTAGACTGGGTTGGATAACTGATCCTTGTGACTTTAATATATGATAATCCACCCTGTGGTACTGCCCAGGAAAATTGTTCCTGAATTTCTGACCTACATAAATTCTATGAGTTAATATGTGTTTATTATTGTTTAAAGCTAGTTTGGGGGTAATTTGTTATACAGCAGTAGATAACTGATACATATGCTTTGTATAATCTCATCATGATAAAGGGTTAGTGGAAGAACTCCATTAGATAAGGGGTCAAAGTCTGATGCCTAAAGAAAAGTCATGTCCCAGACAAAACAGAGAATGTCCCCTGCTCTACGCCCACAAAGTTGTAAGTTCCAAGAAGACAGGGACTATTAACTGTCCTGTTGCCAATAGAGCCCACTCAGCTCAATAAATTCTTAACTATAAGAATATTGCTTGTTATCACCAAGCCACGGAAAGTCCCCACCATCAAGTTTCTCTTTTTATTTCCCCAGGGTAGAGAAAATCAGGAAACTTCTGTGCCAACTTTTTTCATTCAAACTCAGCTGGGCCTAGGATGGAGATCTAATAAACTGGTTTCCTCACCCCCACTGCCCCAGCAGCCCTCTGTTCACAGTCGGGGTCCACTGACGTCTCCACTTGGAGGCCCCTGACTCTAGAACTCATCTTGTCTCTAGGTAGAAATGATTTGAGGAGCCCTCGACCAATTTTTAAGGTTTCTCAGGATTAAGCCAGCCAAGGTGATTGGAATTGTCTTCTTAAGAAGAGAAAGAACAGAACTTTCAGGCAGGGAGATGGCAATCCTGCTCTGCTGCCGACTCTGCTGTTGTCTGGGGCAAGTCCCTGGCCTCCTTGAACCTCCACCCACCAAGTGCAGAGAGTGAGAATTTCCATCTTGCAGGATTGTTGAAAGGATTAAACAAAAGACTCCATACTGAGCGATGAACACAATGCCTGGCACACAGCAGGAGCGTGATAAACGTTTCATGGTAGGATAATAATAACTAATAATGAGAATAATTTGTTTCTGATAAGTAGATCCTTATAAAACCTTAGCTGTTATTTTATTCTTGTGGCAAACCTGTGACCAGTGGTGTGGTGGTAAATATTTAATAACTGGTCCCAGGTTGGAGGGGTGGGGAGGGATAAAGCCTTGATTAATAGCATTTGCCAATTCCTGTGGTGTAAAAATTTCCACCATGGCCAATTTCAAGGTCCCAATGATGTCATTGAACACAGAGTTGGGAAGAAATGAGAAACGGCTCCCCATTATGTGGTATTAACACAATAGAGATACAATAGAGGCAAATAACTCAGGAGCAGAGATAATAGTAAAGTGCTTAGGAAGTGATGTGTTGAGTATTACCTTTGTTTTTAGTATTATTATTTGTCTAATATCATTATGAATTTATATCTTTTAAAAAATTTTTAAGGAGGTACTGGGGAATGAACTCAGGACCTCGTATATGGGAAGCAGGTGCTCAAACATTTGAGCTACATCTGCTCCCTTCTTTTCATTTTTGATAGTGGCTGTTTTTAACTCTCAGCTTGCAAAATTCCTGAAAGTTTAACAAGCTGCTCTCATGAACCAGTTTGACCCAGCTACAGGGAAGCACAGGCTTGTGACTCTCCCTGTCCCCTATTCCATATCCAATTGCCTCAATATCACCTTTAATCCATGCTCTTCTCTCCATCTTCACTGCCACCTTCCTGACTCAAGCTGTGGCTCTTTCCTGCCTGGGTGCTTCAGTCACCCTCCTTTCATTCCCTCTCCTCCCTTCAGACCCCAACAACCCTTTCCTTCTCCTGAAACCAGAGAGAGCTTTTTGAAAATGTAAATCAGCTTTCATTACCCTCCATAAAACCCTTTGCTCTTACAATGAAAACCTCCCCCTTAATTTGGTCCGCATGGGTCTGCGTGTGTCACCTTTATTTAGATCTCCCGCCTTAGCGTCCAGCTCTTTCTCTGCGTCCCTTCTGTCCACGGTGCTTCCTCCAGACACGACCTTTGCACAGGCCAGTCTCCTCTTCCTGATGGCTGTCCCTTCTCCTGCTCCACCTGGCTAACTCTTTCTCATTCTCAAACACCATTTCCTCAGGGGGGCCCTTCTCGGCTCTCCCTGTCTGGGTTAAATCGCCTATTTCAGATGCTGGTCGCACCTACCACCCTTTCCTTCAGTACAAAGGAGATGCAATATTTGTGTCACTTTGATAAACGGCTGCCTCCTTTTGTATTAGTTCCCTGCGGCTGCCTTAACAAATTGCCACAAACTTGGTGGGTTAAAGCAACAGAAATGCATTGCCTCGCAGTTCTGGAGGCTGGAAGTCCAAAGTCAAGCTCTCTCCGGTGGTTCTAGGGGAGAATCCTCCCTGGCCCCTTCCAGCTTCTGGTGGTGGCAGCAGTCCTCGGCGTCCTTTGGCTTTTAGATGCATTGCTCCAACCGCTGACTCTGTCTTCCCATGGCCTTCTCCCCTGGGTGTCTCTGTCTCCATGTCCCCTCTCTTCTTAGAAGGTCACCCATCATATTGGATTAAGGACCCAGTGTCTCTAGTATGACCTCCTCTTAACTTTCACTAATTACATTTGATCAACCCTATTTCTGGATAAAGTCACATTCACGGGACCAGGAGTTTGGACGTCAACATATCCCTTTGGGGGACACAGCACAATGCATAACAACCTTTTTGCATGATAAGCTCCTGGAGGACTCATCACCAGACACAGTGCCTGGCACATAATAGAGGCTCCATAAATATTTGTGGAATGAACGAATGGCTTCAACTATCACTGTTCAGTGACGTTCCAGCCTTGGCCAGGCCCCCAGCCCTGAACACCTCTGAGTCTTCCACTCTGGTTAAGGTGCACTTACCTCACTATTTATTTTCACATTTATTCCTTTTGCCAACTTAAGCTCTTGCTTTACAAAGACCATCAAAATGAGATAAGAGACAGCGAATTAAGCAACTGTGCTTTTTTGGGTGTTTGTACTTTTCCTAGATTGAATTTTCCAGAAACCCGATGAATATTTATAGCAGCGTTAACCAGCTCACTTACAAGAGCTGGCTTTGTAGGCACCACCTAGGTGATGCTACCCTTCACTCTTTCTTTTTGAGCTGTTCATCCAATAATTACTGTCTAGAGTTTTGGATAAGAAAGGAAACTGCCTTCTCATTTGGCACAAAACCCCCATTTGCCCAGTGTATTCAAAAAGACATTATCCAGAGTAGGATTCATTAGAGTTGTGCAAACACTCCAAGGCATTCTTTTTGCACCATTTGTCTGTGGTGCTTTGGGGCAGACATTAATCAAATACTTGGCAGAGATTTGTAAGATATTAATGTTGGTTGAAGATTCGATCCATTGTCTTCCTGAAGTGGGAGAGAAAGATACTAGATGCACTGCCCAGCTAAGGCTGAACAAATTTCATGGTAATTTAAATAGAAAGGGATTATCCAATCCCCCTTCATAAATGATGAAATGGGATACCTTTGAGAAGTAATGTGCCCTGAGAGTCTTTTCCCACTGCTGAAATTATAACTCAGGACTCCTAGTTCCCAGTTGAGCTTTAGGAAATCTCAGTGGTAGAGTTTCCCTGGCTCTATTAGAAAGATCCAACCTCTGGATGAAAAGGAGAGGATGCCATTCATTGTCCAGATAGCTCTGAGTGGAGGGGGTTTGACCTTGTGTGCATATAACCCTTAAAACTTCTTTTACCTCCTCTGCTAATAGAGGGCTGCAGATCAGAGAAAGGTGAAGGGAGGCTGGGGTGTTATCTCTTCTGATGTTTACATTTCAAAAAGGGATGGATCTCAAAACTTTGGAAACCATGTTTGGGTTATAAAGCTGGCAAGAACTATACTTGCCTCTAAAGAGAGTAACAGATCTATTCAAAGGTTAGAGGAAAGCATCCACAACCACATTGTTTCTTGATGGGATTCTCTGGGAAGGGGAGAGGGAAAAAAGTCTCCTACCCTTTTGGCATTTGGGAATTTTTTTAACCCTTCCAGGTGACACCCAACACCCCCAAAACTTTTGGACTGATTGCAGTAGAAAAAATAAAATTTAAGATGCTTTATTTTTCCAGTCTAGATATTAAAAAACTATTATTATAAATATAATACAATGTTACTTTGAGGAAATTGGGAAAATAAAAGAAAATTATAAACCACCCTTTGAGATTCACCCAAGGATGAACTAAATTTGGAGCTGCTTGGAAATTTTGTAAATATCCAATTATAATGAACAATTAACTCTTTTGAATTTTTCCATCATCAGACCCAGCTCAGTATAATTGAATAAAATGTATACCAAATGAAATACCATATCTAGACTAATTTCAAGAGAACCAAAGGAATCTATTATAATCATCATTGACTTTCTAATCACCATACCAGCAAAACAGCTTCATTTAGATAGCAAAGCACCAATGAGTGGAAGGTGCAAGGAAGAAATGCCACTAAAGAAAGGGCAGCCTAAGAATTAGAGGTAACATCTTCTCTTTACCGTTCCTTTTCTCAGAGACTATGTTTAGCATGCCCCCACTCCCCCCTCCACTGCTGAACTGACCATTACCGTTACTTTAGTTTAATCTGTCCCTGATTCATCCTTACACCACTGGTAGAATGATCTTTCCATCTGGAAAATCAAATTATTCACCATTTCTTCCTCCTGCTGCTACTCATTTGTCCAACAAAATGGTTATTGAACACCAATAGGTGAGCAAAATAATTGACCACAATAATTGACCTTAATAATGTCCCAGGTACTGGTCGAAGGGCTGGGGATATGATGAGCTGGCAGGTCAACCCTCTTCTCTTCACTCACCCCCTCCTTCTGGCCCACCCCCTTCTCCATCCTTTCCTAGTTTCACTCCTTGGGGCCCCAGTGCTAAGACCCTTTTGGATTAATTTCATCTTTATGTTCCCAGGACTTCCCAGGATCCACAGCCCAGGTGTCTCCATGAAAAGCCATGGGAAGGGGAGTGGGAAAATGGTCTCTTTTCCTTTTGATAGCAGAGAGAATTCTCCTCCTTCTCCTCCTTCCTCCTCCTCCTCCTCCTCTTTCTTCTTTCCACCCTTACAGGTGGCAACCAAAACCCCATCACAGTGTCTGGTCCATGTTTAGTACATGCTTCTTGAATGAATGAGTGAATGCTTTCTTAATATTCCTTTATTGAAGTATTTAATCAGAACCTGGATATTAGATCTGTTACAGGAGGAATTAAAAATTGCTTGGAATCTTTCCATTTTTATCTATGTTGTTTTTTCTGCTTATTAAAATATGAGTCAATATAATAATGAAATCATTACAGAAATAAATAGAAAATGAAACTCCTCTGTATCCTTAATCTTTAGAAAACTGCAGTTTACAATTTGATGTATATTCCTCCAATTTGTTTCTCTCTTTCTGTATAGCTTTATCTATCTATATACACACCTACATATGTATATTTATATCCTATATGTAATTTAAAAACTCAAACAGGATCATAGTAGTCAAATGATTTGTCAACTTTTTTTTTTTTTATTTTCCATTTGAGAGTCTATCTTGGCTTGGATTGTGCTGAATTACCTCTAAATTCCTTTCCAATTCTAAACTGCAAGCATCTGAATCAAAGCCAGAAGCTCACTTATTTTCATTAACTAGTTCTCATTATTATAAAAGAAATACATAAACATGGCAAGTATATTTAACAGTATAGGAGGACAGAAAATGAAAAGTAAAAGCTCCCCTCCTTTTTGCTGTCTTTTCTACTCCAAAGGTAACTGTTTTTATCAGGGCAAACAAATATATATATCCATGCACATGTATATACACATACAGATACACACATAGACGAGTATGTATTTGTATTCATAGTCATACACATATTCATCTTTCGATACACATGTGTATACCTTTATATATGTATCCGCAAAGGGATTCACTTTTTCACTTGTTATATAGCTCAATGAAAAGAATTCCAACTATTTAATAACTTTGTCACAGGTACATTTCTTAATATCTCCTGCGGAATCAATAAAATTATCAGGTCTGCATATTGTCAAATACCTAGCCATGGAAGGAACTGTTTGCCATTCTCTAAAAGTCATTCTCTTCCTCTTTTTTAATAAGAGACCACCAGTTTTTAGCTGGACAGAAGTACAAGAAAACTACATGTCCCAGGATCTTTCGTAATAAGGTGTGCCCATGTGACTACATTTTGTCCAATGGGCTATGAGAGGAAGAGACCAGGAGAACTTTGAGGTTATGCCTTAAAGTAAGATGTATTCCTTCCTTTTGTCATTTTCCCCATTCTATTGGTCTGAATGCAGATCATGGATCCTGGGGACAAGGACAACACTTTAGAGATGAAGACACAACAAAGTAAGAGGGTCCTGAGTTCCTGACAACTTTGCAAAGCAGAGTCACCAAAACTGATTGGACTTTATTGGGAGAGAGAAATACACTTATATCTTTGCTCTTGTAAGTCACTGTTATTTGGGGTATCTGCTACACACAGGTGAGCATCTGTCTTCACTGTAGGTATCATTCCAAGATATTAGTTCCCTGTCCAAAAGCCAATTTTCTGAGTCAAAGGAAACATCATAAATAAGTTAAGAATGTTTTACCATGATGGTTATAATTATTCTGGGGAAATTAATTCCAAAGTCAATTCCTTGGAGTCAGGAAATACAAGGGAAAAATGTAAACATCAAGAAGGGGAGGACTAGAGAAATAGGAGCCATTTCTTTCCCAATCTAGACTTTAATTTTTTTCTCAGAAAACAAGGACAGGAGCACGGAGAACCCTTTGAACAAGAGATTTTTTTTTTACTCATGATACATTTCCCAATAAGCTAGTAGCAGATTTTCTGCTCATTTGCCTCTGAACATGCTGTCTTTCCTTAGAGACATTTGACTTTCTTACAGAAACAATGGTTAATAGAGAAGACATTTTAAATACAAGAGTGGCAAAAGAGGAGGGGATAAAGGTACTGGTTCTTAAGTTTCCCTATTGTCTGTTTTTTTGTTTTTTTTTTAAGATTTATTTACTCCCCCCTCCCCCCAATTGTTTGAGGTGGCTGTGTGCTCTCTGTCTGCTCATCTTCTCTTTAGGAGGCACCAGGAACCGAACCTGGTACCTCCCATGTGGGAGAGGGGCACTCAATAGCTTGAGCCACCTCAGCTCCCTGGTTTGTAGTGTCTCTCATTGTATTTCCTCATTGTATCTCTTTGTTGCATCATCTTGTTGTGTCAGCTCGCTGTGCCTGCCCGTCACGCCAGCTCTCCTTCTCCAGGAAGCACCGGGAACTGAATCCGGGACCCCTCAAGTGGTAGGCAGAAGCCCAATTGTTTGAACCACACCCACTTTCCCCTATTGCCTGTTTGCATTATGAGTCTTATCCTTGAAACCTGGAAGGAGGCTTTGCCTTTAAATGCAACTCAGCCATACCATCTGAGGCATAACCTAGGTAAAGGAAAGCTGGCTGAGCTGGACCTATTGGGAGATGGTGGTCTCCAGGTTGAACCTGTAAGGATAGGTCTACCTACATGTGGTATTCACCTTAGGTGCTGGCTAGAAAACCTAGCCCACTGGGGTGGCAGCTGGGAGGCCCCAAGCTCGGTGGAGCCATGGCATTCAGCTCCTTGGAGACAGTTTATGATCCTGAGATTTCTTGGAAGATACAGATTCTTCCCTGGGTGCTAGGGACCTGCAGGAGAGAGAAACATTGGCTGATGGGACTGATGAGGGGCTTAGCAAGACCCAAGAGAATTGATACATTTATTACCTGAGAGATGAAATGATGGTGGTGTATCTGTTGCCATGATCTGTAGACATGCTACCTGACATCAGTGATTTGTGTTCAGGGCTCTCTCCGACAGGCCACCTGCCTGTTGGACAGAACTTCAACTGGGAAGCAGGATATCCAAGTTCTACTCCTGTTTCTATCACCACCTTGCTGTCACCTCAGGCCCTGTGTGTCGCTGGGCATCAATTCTGTCATTTGTTAAATGGGGCTGGTATTGTGGCACAAAGAAAATGAGTGCTAGGGAAATGAAAATCCTAATAACTATCTAGTGAGTGAGTGAAGCTTTGTCGTCATTAATCTTGTTTCTTCTTCGATCATTTAAACATTTTTATTTAAGACTCAGTGAGTCGGCCTCATCTAGTCTTCCACCCTGAAGGCCACAGAGATGCTGGCAGCCATGCACCTCAGCAACTCTGTCTGCCCTGGAGTCTGACCCAAGAACCCGGCTCTCACTTTGGTCTTTTCCCTGCCCCTGAGCCAAAGTAAAGCCATCCCTGGCTCCCGGGATGGAACAGTGGCTACAGGTGTACTAGAACCTTGGCTTTCCAGGAGGCAGAGTCCACAAGGAGAAGGACCACCGGTAGTGTCCACTGAGATGGCCTGGAGTCCAGCTGGGATGGAAGCATAGCCTTTTTCTGGACCAGTCTGCTCCTGCCGATGCTGGAGAGTGTAATGGTTTAAGAGCTAGGCCCAGTATTCCTCACCATCTGGCTTTATTTGGGTAAGGAGTGTTTGGATAGAGAGTTATGCCAGTAATCTGAAGTCAGAATAACTTGGGTTTCAATTTTGGCTCTCTCACTTCCGGCTGGGTGATCTTGGACAATGTACTAGATTTATCTGAGCCTCAGTTTCTTCATCCATAAAATGGGGATAATACCTCTATCAAGGAGCTATTGCAATGAGGCAATGCACATGGAAGGCCTGGAAAGTTTTCAATAAATGTTGGCTGCAGATTCTCTAATGTACCTATGTGGGGCCAGCCTCAGAGGGTGGTTGAGGCCATGGTGGAGTATGAGCTGCTGGCTGTTGGCAGACTGTTTTCCTTAGGTCTCTTGCATGTGTCTTACAAAGCAAAACACTGACTGCCCTTTGTTCTGGACTTTTCAAGGATGTTTGCATCACGATCAGCTTTGGAAGAGTTAGTGTCTCCCTCCAGAACAAAGGCGCAGTGGTCAAGCTCCTCCACAATCTAGGGTTCATGTCCCTCCAACACTTGTCCTGCCTTCCAGTCAAATGGAACCATGTACAGGTCACCCACTCCTTGCACATATCACCGAGTGCCAACCATGAGCCAAGTGCCATTCTAGACAACCTTCATGGCCCCAGGAACTTATGCTTCATGGCTCCTCACTCCAAAGAAAAATATTAAAATAATATTTCACAGCTGTGCCAATATGAAGGCAAATAAAACCTAGGCTGGATTCATTGCTCTATACAGTTGATCTTCATTTTTCGTGGCTTCTGTATTTGCAAATTCACCTACTCACTAAAGTTTATCTCTAACCCCCAAATGAACACTGCAGTGCTTTTGTGGTCATTTGCAGACAAGCACAGAGCGGCAAAAAATTTGAGTCGCTGATGTGCATGTTCCTAGCTATAGCCATAGGCTGAACAAGTGACGCTCTGCCCTCTTCTTCCAGCGTCCATACTCCAAGCAGTGTATATTTAGTGCCACATTTTTTTTTCATGTTTTTGTTGATGGTTTCTTTTTAAAATGGCCCCCAAGTGTAACCCTAAAGTGCTGTCTAATGTTCCTAAGTGCAAGGAGGCTGTGATGCACCTTGTGGAGAAAATACATGTGTTAGATAAGCTTCGTTCAATATATATTAAATTATGTGTCTTTAAATGCAAACACACATCAAACAAGGTTACGTACTGAGCAGTGGTGAAAATGTTGTGCTCAGATGCTTGCAGGAAACTAACCCTGCATTTCCCCTGGGAACAATGGTTCAGTATTTGCTAATTCAGGGTTCGTGTGTGGGATTTATTCTTGGACTTCATATCATCCGCTGTAGCATCCTCCTGAGTTCGGCCATCAAGCAATCGTCTGCTTGTTTATCCCGTGCAAAACAATTACTGGGAATCAAAAGGTACCAGCCTGAAAACAGGGTGTAATGCAGAGGAGAGGCCACAGCTGTGTGGAGAAAGCCAGCAGATCAGGGAGACCTCCTGGAGCCCCTTGGTGTTTTGGGAGGAGCTGCAGGGCCAGTGCCGAAGGAGGCAGGTCCCTAGTCCTTCAAGACCCAGGCCATACACCAGCTTCTTTCATTGCTCAGTCACAATTACAGAGCAGCTGCTGTCTGCTAGGCACTGTGCTAGGGCTAAAAACGATGCGCCAGGCCTCAGGGGAGGCCTCTCCTGGTTGCTGTCTCCTCCCGCCACCCCCCCAGAGGTTACGTGTCCACCACTCATCTTAACACTTATTGTTCTGCTGTTTTACTGTCTGTTTACTGATCCATTCCTGGAAATTGTCTTCAAAATCTTGGAGGGAGAACACTTGTACACTCTTGTATCATGGCACTTTGTTTGGGTATTATGACATGAATAACTGAAATTCCACCATTAATAATCTATTCCATTGGCTTAAGCATTGTCTTCTTTCGAGGGATCTCTTAAAATGCAAACCACCACAGTAGCAGAAATATATTCAGGTCCTGGGTACTTAATCATTTAATTTTGTTAATTTATTTTCCATAGGTGATGCATTCTCATGGTTCAAAGCTGAGAGTGGATTATATCACCCAGCATTCTGATAATGTTGGAGATATATAAAATGGGTAGTAGAGAGGGATGGAACAAGGGAAGAGTGAGCTGAGATACAAACGTGCCGCTGTTGTGATTTTGTCTTTTTCCCCCTCTTACTCTTTGTCTGTGTTTTATGGTTAATTAAAAAATAAAATACCCTTATGATCATTACAAAAGTCACTGGTGTCACTACATGATTAGACATAGGAGAGAACCTTTGTATTAGTCATATTTTAAAATTTGCAGATAACAAACCCAATAATTAAAAATACATGCAAAAATAGCATTGACCAATCCACCTTAAAAGTTCAGAGAGTTTTAGGTATGGTTGGATCTAGGTGCCTAAGCAATGTCATAAAGGACTATTGGTCTCACTCAGTCTTAGGTCGAGTCTCCCCTTGAGTAATAAAATGACCCCCCAAATTGCTATCCTTCCAGGCTAACAAACCCAGTAGAAAAAAAGAATACTTATTTCCCAATAATTTCTTAAATAATTTCAGTTCTAAGACTAATGCTTGTTTTTTTGTTTGTTTGTTTTTTGTTATTTGTTTTTTTTCTTGTTGGCTAAGCCTGGGTCTTGTTCTCACTCTTGGGGACAGTGAGTGGTGTTAGTGCCACTTGAACTGAACTGCTCAAGAGCAAGGGAAAATTAGGACGCTTTGATCAGAATAAGGAAAGATGGATGCAGGGGAGGTGAAACTACATCCTTTCGTGACATCTCCATACTTGTTAGACTCGTCCAAGGGCTGGGACACAGACTAACAATCCATTTGGCTTTAGATTTTACTTTCTGAAGGCTCCTAAGTCAGAGATGGTAATTGAATGAAAAATTGAGGGTAGAGAGAAGCATTGATTAAATAAGGTGACTAATTACCAATGAGCCTGATTTCTCTTTAAGTCAGGAGTGGAAAAGAAGGTGGCGATGACCTAGTTGGAGTCACTCCCAAGCCATGATTCTATAGATATCATTTTTACTGTGAGTTTGTTTGTGTTTCTGGCCTCCGCGCTTTGAGTTGGGTCAGTGCATGCCGCTTTCCTTTTGGTGTTCTGCCTCCCCTTAACACACAGACTTGCTGGAACTGCCTTCCCTTGGCAATGGATAGACATATGGCCCACCCCAGAGGAAACTGCTTTTACCACTCAGGGCTCCAAGTCTTGAGGGCAGTAATACAAAGATTGAAAAAAGTATTAGAGTTCAGAGCTTCCCTGAGTCCTTCTGTTTTGAACCCAATTTTCCAGTCTTTTTTGTGATACTTCAAGTTACCTGATGTATTCTCCATACATTCCTTTTCTTTGTGAATTTGAGAGAGAAAATTTCTGTTACTTGCACCCAAAGCACTTAACTGATGCCACACTGGCTTGCAATGCAATCTGGGCATGTTTATTAACTGTGTGGGTTCTTGGTTTCCTCCTCTGTAAAATGAGACCATAAATTACTATTTAATGGGTCAGTGTAGGGATGCATGATAAATGGGCTTAATGTAATGAGAGCATGCTGCTTATTAATGAAGGATTTAAAAATTGGTGATCCATGGATAGGCTTCTAGGAGTCAGAGATCCACCAGAGTTTATGGGCTGAATTGTGTTTGTATGTGCATATACAATTATTTAATTTGGTTTTAATTTTACTTTTGAGCAGAGGTTTCATGAGATTTTTCAAGTGGTCCCTGACACCCAGCACTAGACTAGAAGCTCTGTGAAGTCAGGAACAAGCCTATTTTGCTTCCTTCTCTAATTCCCATCTCCTAACACAATGCCTGATACTGAATACTTTCGTCACTCAACAATTATTTCTTGAATGATGGAAAGAAGAAGCTTAACTACTTTGAGGTTTGGTTTCCACCTCTATCAAATTGGAGAGTTGACAGAGTCATTCCTTAAGTCTTTTCAGTTCTGACAGATAGACCCTGGAATTTAATATCCTAGAGAAGGAATGGTGTCTCAAGAGAGCAAAGTGAGAACTCCTGACTCTTAGTCCAGTGCTCTTGCATCTATAGCACATGGCAATCTTACACTTAGTACAAAGCCTTCCGACCTTGTTGACAATGTGGTTTCTCCAAGAGTTGTTGTAAGGTGTGACTGAGATGGGTACTTGGCAGTTAAGTCCTTTGGGAAGGCAGATGTAGGGAAAATGGCTAGTAGACAGCTGATGCATTCTTCTGCTCTCCCCCAACCCCACCCCAAGAAAGTGGCTTCCTAGTTTTGGGAGATTAGCCTGGTTTCTTTTCCCCACACTGTTCAATCACACTTGCTACAGAAATGACATGCCATTTGATCACATTGGCAAATATACTGAGCTCAGAGCTGGTGTGGGGTGTGTGTGAAAGGGTGGCACACTCATTTTCTGTTGATGTGATTGAAAGTGGGTAAAACCTCTCTGAAGAGAGGACAATTTGACAATATGGATCAGAATTTTAGGGTTGTATCTGCTTTATTTCACACAGTAATTTTTACTCTAGGGAAATTTCCTTAAGAAGATTGCATTAGCACAAAGAATTGGCTATTCATATCAGACTCATGTGAATCATACATCTAATCCAACAAGAAACCTACCTAATCATTAAAAATTACAAGGTAGAGGCAGGAACAAACATTACATTCCTTTATGGAAGAACCCAGATAGGCCGAATGCAGCTTTCTAATTGTTCCAATTTGGTTTTGGATTAATCAGTATTTACCCAGCAATGGGTATGGATTGTTGTCCTCAGAAGAAGTAGTTTTGGTTTTGTAGTTTCCCAGTTTTATTCTCCCATCAGTTACATAGAAATGCCTAGGTGACTATTTCTCATTCTCTAGCCACCCATTCCCCCAAATCTCCAGGTTTATTCATGATGAGCAATCCAAACAGACCAGATACATCCTGCCAAAAGCATTTTAGAGGTAGGGATTCCCTAGTCTCTTTCTGCTAGTAAATACCATTGGCATGTTTCTAAGAAGGTCCAGCAGAAGCCAGTCATTCCCAGGTATCTTCTGGTTGTGCAAGAGAAGAGTCATGAACTACTCTAACTTCTTCCTTCTCAGAAATAGTCAGGAAAGTAAAAATAGTAATAGATAGGAGTGGGGCAATTGTTTATGATGATTGTCAAAATGTGAGAAAGCCTAGTTCTGATAGAAACACACAGCGGACATGCGTGAGAGTTTCATTTAACCTATTGAAGGGAACAACAGGATGAAAAAGTGGGTCTGAAGGAGGATACAAGTGTTAGAGTTCCCCCCTTACAGGTCATAGGGCCATGACTCAATGCCTCTGTGGCATAGGTGGAGGAAAGGCAGCCTCCACCCACAGCCCACCTGACCAACTGAGCAAGCCATAGCCTACGGGCAGCTTATTCCCTCCCAAGAATAAACAGAATGGAGCAGATAAGGGCCGTCACCCCCTCCGGGCCCAAGGACCACCAACCCCTCCCACATTCCAAGACCTCCTAGCATACTTCCCCCTGGCCCCAGGCTGACTCGATTTCCCCACCTATTGATGTACTGTATAAAGTCATATCCACTACCTTCTAGGAGTGGGCTGAGGTCTCTTCTTCAGACCCCCTCCGCTGGGAGAGCTTCCCAATAAACTTCCTGCCTGCAATTGTCAGTCTCTGCTTCCCGGGGAGCACTGTTTTTCTCAAACAAGAAACTGGAGGAATCAGGTGTTCTGTTTGGGGCTCATTAAGTTTGTGACACCTGTGACACAGCAGAGTGAAGAGGTCAAGCAGGCAATCAGATATACAAATCTGAAACTGAGAGATGAATGGGTTAGGGACACAAGTTTTAGATTGTATTTAAAGTGGAAATAGAAAAGGATGAGATCAGTTAGGAAGGGAGGTAACTTAATTATGATATCTTCATGCATTGGGACCTTGTGGAGCTCTTAAAAGGATCAATAGAAGTGAAAATATTTTTAGATTTTCCTGTGGAGTGAACAAACACAGATTAAAGAAATTGATGTATAATATACTTCTATTTAATTACCAAAATAATTTATGTGTAAAGTTGGACATGATGGCCACCCACTTGTTAGTGATAACAGCGAGAATTCCCTCTCCACTGCCAGAGGATTAACAAAACCAATGGGCATGTTAGGGACGATTGCAGGTTTCCTACCTGATGGGTGCTGAAATCAATATAGGGACACTGGTGCTTCACCGAGAGAAAGGGCTTTAATGCAAGGTCAGCCCTTCAGCTCAGGTCAGCCTCCCCAAGTCTCAGGAGTTTAGGGTTTTTATGAATTCAACCAAGAGGAGGGGGCATTGTTAACATTACACAAGAATTAAAAACAACTACAATATCATGTGAAGGAGTATAACTAAGCTAAAAGAACCATTACAATAACAAGTATAAACAACTACAACATCAGTGCTTACAGCCATACTTAAAACCTCTGGCATTTAACTTATGCAATGAGATTTAGAAACCTTTTTCATGTATGTATTTTATGGAATTCTAAAAAACAAGTTATGAAACTTTTTTTTTTTTGAGATACTGGGGACCGGGGATTGAACCTGGAATCTTGAATGTGGGAAGCTGGTGCTCAACCACTGAACCACACTGGCTGCCTTGAGTTGGTTTTTTGTTAGTTTGATTTGCTTGTTGTTTGTTTTTTTGCTTTTTCAGGAGTCAATGGGAGCCAAACCTGGGGCCTCTCATGTGGGAGGTGGGCACTGAACTGCTTGAGCCACATCCGCTCCCCAGAAACTTTTTAATTATAAAACTTTTCAAACATTCATGGATATAATAATAAAAGAAAAACTTTTCATATACTTTGGGATCTCACAGTTTTATTGAGTGATTCATGAATCCAACAGCATCCCATTCAGAAAGTAAAAGGGAGCTCCACCAAGGGAGTGGAAAGGGGAAGCTCGTAGAGGGCGAATGTGGAAGCAAGTGAGGAAATGTTCTGATTAGCTGACATTGAGTTTCCATTTTATTGGGGGGGCGGATCTTACAAAGTGGGGAGCAGGTGGTTGCTTGGGAAAGGTATAAGAATGAGGAAGTTAACTGGAATGATTGGCTGTTACTGAATTTGGTTTTCTGGACAAGCTGGTCATTTATAGGAAAATAAAAACTAGCTTAGGTTTTTGGTTTTGCTAATGTGGGACTTAGCATGGGTGCCTCCATATTGTATCTACTAGATTTTATTTGTCAGTAGAGAGAATAGTATAATTAACTCCCATAGAACCATTATAGACTTGCACTGTCCAATGTGGTACACACTGGCCACGTGTGGCTATTTAAATTAAAATTAATTAAAATTATAAATATAGTTCCTCAGTCAAACTAGCCACATTTCAAGTGCTCAACAGCCACATGTGGCTCCTGGCTATCATATTGTGCAGCTCAGATATAGAACATTTTAATCATTGCAGAAAGTTCTACTGGACAATGTGGATCTAGATTTAACAATTACCAATACTTTGCACATTTTACTCATCTTTATTTTTTGCTATAACACTCTAAAGCAAATCCTGTAGGACTAAAAACCCAGTATAGCTTAAACATCAAGACAGTAAATTATACCTTATAATGTTAAAAAAAATTCAATGTAACTCTTATGCGCATGTCAGGAGGCATGTAGAGCTACAGATTTAACATTAACCAGAATAGCCACTCTACCAAAGAATGTATAATTATGCACTCCTATCTATAACTTCTCATCTGTCATCATCGACACCCTCACATCTGTCGTCATCTCTACCCTCACAGCCACCATCATCTTCACCCTCACACCCATCATCATCTATACCCTCACATCCATCATCATCTAGACCCTCACATCTGTCATCATTTATACCCTCACATCTGTCATCATCTA
>JAKSZT010054576.1:6259637-6460119 GCA_026826555.1 Tolypeutes matacus | reverse complement strand
TGAACCCAGCCGAGGACCACCCTGGTCCTCTTCAACCCCAGTCAATGTGATATTTCACCTTTAAATACGTCAATATACATCTCTACAAAATAGAGGACATTTTCTTATATCACTACAATGACTACATTTAACAGAATCAACAAGAATTCCTTCATATCATGTAATACCTGGTCTGCATTGTCTCCAAATGTCTTTTTTTAATAAAGATTTTTATTTATTTATTTCCCCCCTCTCCCACCCCCATTGTTTGTGCTCACTGTCTGCTCTCTGTGTCTGCTCATATTCTTTTAGAAGGCAGCAGGAACTGAACCTGGAAGTGCCCAATTGCTTGAGCCACATCCGTTCCCTGTTGTGTCTCTAGGTGTATCTCCTTGTTGTGTCTCCTTGCTGTGTTATCTTGTTGAGCCATCTCGTTGAGTCAGTTTGCCATGCCAGCCTTTCACATCAGCTTGCTGTCTTGCTTGTCTTCTTTAGGAGGCACTGGGACTCGAACCCGGGACCTCCCATGTAGGAGGTGGGTACCCAACTGCTTGAGCCACATCCGCTCCCTCTAAATATCTTTTCACAGTGGGTTTTCAAATTAGGATTCAAATAAGATCCATACCTGCATTTGGTTGTTATGCCTCTTAAGTCTCTTTAATGCAGAACAGGAGCCCCCTTTTCCTCTTCCACTTTTCCTCTTCCTTTTGCGCCATGCCTTTGACATGGAAGAAACCACTCTTAAAGTGCTTTACATTTTAAAGCTCTGTTTTCTCTTCACTCCCACATTCTTTTGGAATTGAACAGTTTAAAGTGTGAAGATCAAGCCCTTGGGCTTGTTCTGAGGTGGGTTTTGAAGTCAGTGAAATTCCTTCTGGGTGATGGAGTGGTGACAGGTTGTCAAGTAGTTGGAAGTAATACATACACTAATTTAAATCTAAGGTTTGGGAGTTGAGGGTGGGAGTCTAGTAACCCTTGGTTTGCAGCTCAGTTTGGCCAGCTCTGAGGACTGCCGTAAGGTGGGGAGGAAGTGAGGGCCGCCAGCTGGAAGCCAGCAGGGCAAAGCTGAGGTGATCTCAGGAAGACCTTAGAAAGAAAACGACAGCCTCTGTTTTTCTCTCTCCCTCTGTCACTCTGATTGATTTTTTTTTTCTTTTTTTTTTTTTGGCCATCTCCACCCCAAATTTCATGAGTTGAGGGCCCTTATGTTCGTTTCCTGTGGCTGCCATAATAAAATAAATATTTGATGGCTTTAAACAACAGAAACTTGTTCTCTCCCAATTCTGGAGGCTAGAGGTCTGAAATCAAGGTGTCTGCAGGGCCATGCTCACCCTGAAAGCTCTCGGGTAGAATCCGCCTTTGCCTCCCCCGGCTCCCCGCGGTGGCTTGTAGAGGCATCACTCCAGGCTCTGCCTCCATCTCCACGTGGTGTTTTCCCCTGTGGGTCGGGGTTTCTTCTCCTTGTTTTACAGGGACACCATTCATGTTAGATCAGGACCCACCATAATTCAGTGTTACTGCGTCTTAACTTGACCACATCTGCAAAGACCTTGTTTCCAAATACGGTCCCATTCACAGGACCAGGGTTAGGACTTCAGCATACCTACGTCTTTGTTTTATTTTTCATTTTTTTTTTAATTTATTTATTTTTTATTGTGGGTAAAAATCAAAATTTTCACAATACATACCAACATTTGCAAAATGATATATAAATATATATGTATATATGTGCATTTGCTTACAAAAATGTTATTTATGTATATATATAAATATATTTTAAGAGGTGCTTAGATTACCCAAAATATTACATGGAACCCCCTGGGATTCCCATGTTGCCCACCTCCCACACCTCCCACCACATCCCACACAAACATCTCCCACAGTGTGGCCCACCAACCTCAATGAACTTACACATCCTGGAGCCTTGCCACCAACCATAGACCACAGTTCACACTGTAGACCACACTCTCTCCCACTCAGTTCTGAGTGGTGTGTGCTGATTTAAAATGGCCTACATCCGTTGCCACAACGGCACTCAGGACAACCTCCAAGTCCCGATAAAGCCCCTGTATTTCAACTGCTCGTCCCCTCCCTGCCCCAAAAGTGTCAAGTGGCCACTGGCTCCACCTCATTGTTATAATTTCTTCCATTGCTAGAATGACCATATGGTATTTTTCATTGGTTTTTAAATTTTCTCTTTTTTTGGTGTACAGCTCTATGAATTCCCTCCCTCTCCCCTTGCTTGCTGTCTGTGTCCATTTGCTGGGTGACTTCTGTGTCTGTTTCTAGCCTTCTCTTCTCATTTTTCTCCTCCTGGCTTCACAGAGATTCGATCCTAGGGACCTCTGATGTGGAAGGGAGGCACCCTGTCACTTGTGCCACCTCAGTTCCTGGTTTCTGGCACATCTTGCCTTGGCTTTCCCCTGCATCTCTCTTTTATTGTGTGCATCTTGCTGCATGGCATCCGCATGGGCCTGGCTTGCCGCACATGGGCCAAGAGGTCCTGGGGACCGAACCCAGCATACCTGTTACAGGGGCATGATCCAATGCATACCAGACCCATAGGGAGTACTCAGTCTTTGTCAGATGAAGGAGTGATGAATGAATGAGCCTCTTTGGCTCAGATGCTTCCTTTGTCTGGGGTGGGGGATTCCACCTTCTGTGGGCTGTTTAAAGGATTCAGTGATTCAAATGTGTTAGTTCCTTTCCCCTTTGAAAGTGAACTGTCTTTGATGTTGGTGAATTTTACATAATCTAGATTTTTCTGAGGCAGTCTGGATGACAAACACCCTGTGTCACTGTCCCTGTAGGTACAATGGTGTGAACTAATTTTGGGTTCAGAAAATATAGTTATATCTCTGAGCCTTGGGGTTGCTCATCTGTAAAATAGGAATAATATTACCAACTTCACTGAGATGCTGGAAAAGTTGAGTGAGATGTAGATAAGGCAGACAATGTTTAGCATGCAGTAGGCATTCGATAAAGATTCACTGCATGAAGTGATGAATGAGTGGATGGGTAAACAAAGGCCAAGTCCACCCATATAAATGTTGCCTAAAGTAGCTGACATTTATCTGTGCAGCTATTGGCAAATTGTTCTTGTACTTGTTTGAAAACTGAATTTGCTTAATTTGTTTCCCCTACTTAATTTGGTCAACCACTCTTGGTGAGTCTTATTGATTAATGTGGATTATCAAGAGACATTTTATACTTAGTGGACTTGGATGACTTTTTGAATCTCCTGAAGTTGTTGATAAGATTAAAAACAAGCTAAGGATTCTAGGATGCTTGATGGTATGAAGGATGGAATAAATGCTTACTGATTTATACTATTCTCATGTTTTTTAAAAGGAAAATATTTAGTACCTCTGTCCTTTAAATGTGTTATATTTGTCCTATTTGAGTGTTTAAGCTCCCATCAAGATGTGATTTCAGGACACAAAGCTTATGAAAGAAGAAAGGTCCTTCTTGATAAATGGTCAAGAGCATGTTGAAAATTCCAGAGAAAAGTTTTATTCAAGGCTCCCATCCTCTCCTCCCACCATCCAAAGCCAGGCTTTAATCCCAAACTACTGTTTACAGTTGTGTGACCTTGGGGAGGTTACAATTTCTCTGAGCCCCCCAAATGAAACTAGGCAAAAGGTAGAAACATTTCTTTAATTGTTATTAATAAGAATGTCTAACACTATTTAATGGTTATAAATAAGAATGCCTAACATTTATTGGGCATTTAGGCACTGTTCTAAAGAATGCCTCCTGCACCTCAATTCTCCCAAAGATGCTCCAGATTAGGTCCTATAGTTTTTTCCATCTAATAGCCAAGCAAAGTGAGATTCAGAGATATATAACTTCCCCAAAGTAACACTGCCCCCACTGTACTACCACTCTCATGGAAATACCACACAAGAACATCCAATTCTTCCTTGCCTTCAAATAAAACCATTTGGTCCCCTCCCTTTTATCAATGCCCTCCCAATCCCCAATTGAATCCAGTAATCTCAATCTATGTACAGGGTTATGAGGGTTCAATGTGATGCCTTGTAACTTTTCTGTAAGTTTTTCATTTATTCAATATAATATAAAAAACTTAATTAAAAACAGTTGAAGGAGTTCAGTTAAAGGCCATGACTCGTGACAGAAAGCAGGCTTCCTTGGTATGTATGGGACAGGCGTCTCTAGTCTTAAGACACTAAGATAAGATCTGGTACGAGCCTGGTAGAGAACCATTCTGTGCTTTAAGGAGTGTATCTGGTGTATGTCAGATAATGATTAACAAGGTCTGTTACGTGCAGGAATGTAAGGAAACTGAACCATTAACCTTAAAGATTTGCTGACTTTAGTAATGTGTAACCCTCACGTATCTATTACCTTTGCACATGCGCCAACGTATTTTCTTTGTTCTAAAGCTAAATAAAAGCCACCATGTTTTGTGCAGCAGGACTCTTCTCCCCTTCTCCCCTCTTCTCCCCTCACCCTGGCTATCTCTGCTTTCTTTCTCATCCACAGCACCGTTTTCACGGACCTAGTTCCTGAACATCAACAAACAGTAACAAAAACTTTTGGCTCCAAAAGAACGAATTCATTCAACAAATATTTACTGAGCGCTACTACCTCTAGGCGTGAGGGAGAAAGTGGCAAGCAAGGGAGATAAATCCCTGTTTTGTAGTGCTAACGGTGTACTGGGGGAGATGGACGTTACATAAATAGCCTTGGAAATAAAAGTACACTTCCAAAGCTGGGCCACCAACATAGAAACTCTTTGTTACCTGCTGTGTTAAATCTGCATGGCGTTGCCTCCTATGATTCTTTGATGTTCAGAGTCAAAGAAATGTCTTCTTTTCTTTATTCTTTACAACAGCAGCCAGGGTGATGTTCAGAAATGTGAAGTCAGAACATGTGACTCCCCAGCCAAGGAGGTGTCATCTCAATGGAAATAAAACCCAAGTCCTTATGCTGGTCTACGAGGCCCCAGGGGATCTGCCCCAGGTACCACCCTGACCTCATTTTCTGCCACTTCATCCCTCCCTCCTTTCTGGAAGGCTGTGATCCAGTGTCTCCTCATCCAAGAGACCTTTTGGGAAAGAAGAGGTTACAAGTGGGCTGGCATCCATCCCTCCTACTTTGGGGGTGGGTCAGGGGAGAGAGGAGAAAAGAAAGAAAAGATGAGGTCAAATTTCTTTATAAATATGCTCATTGGTTCTTCCGATGGTGTCTACCAGCAGAAAGATAAGGGTGGGTCCTTATCAGTTGCACAGGCCCCACTCAGAAGGGCTTCTTGCTTGATTTAATGCATGGTATCAAATACTCTGCATTACCATCTTGAAATTCTTAATAACTTTTGAACAACAGATCCCACAAATTATGTAGCTGGTGCTGGTCATTATGTATGCTACGGAATGCTTTTAGCAGGCTATACCTGGTCCGTAAAGGCTGCTTATGCAGTTCATGAATTCACGGCAATGTCAGTTGGCCATGTACTTATTAGAGGTTAGAATGGAAATGTGTCACCACTGAAAGAGTCCTGCCTGCATCCCTTAGAGACCGCGTGTGAAAGGGCTTAGGGACTCGTGCTGGCAATCTAAGGTTTCTTGCTTCATCAGGGTTTCACAGTCACCTGTATTTTTGGAATTAGCAGAGTTTGATTCTGGGTAATATCTCTGCGTCGTGTTGTTCTGATTTGATGATCTCAATCTTGTGTAATCTCACCTTCCTTTGCCCACACTATCTAAAATAGCCCACCCCTCCCCAACCACGCTTCATCCTTTTATCCTGCTTTCTTTTCCTTCATACCACTTATCTCTCTCTGATATCATATTAGATGTTAATGAGTTTATTTTGTTTATTTTTTACTCACCCCTGCCCCCTGCAATGAACATATAAACTCCATGGAGACAGGCCTGGTCCTTTTATTTTGCTGTTCAAGACCCAGTGCCAGGAACTGTGTTTGATACATTATAGTTGATCAACACGCTGAATTCATAAATGAGCTGCAAATTCCGATTCAAATATTCCGTTGAAGATTCTGGTACTGACACATCCCCACCCCCACTCTTACTACCATGGGTTGGGTTGAGTACCCTAGAAAACAGCAGTGATCCCCCCAAAAGCCCTGGAAGAAATGGTCCACCTAGAGAGTTTTGAAAATTTTCAACTAGCACAAGAAATAACTTGCAGCAGTTGCTGCATTATTATTAGTCTTTCAAGAGCAAGCATTAGTCTCAGAGGGTATGTGTTTAGTATGACAAAATGTGTTTGTACCAAAAGCAAATGAAACTCAGAGAGGTTTTATGTCCCCACTTGATCCTGTATTAATATGGAAAAAAATCATAATTTTTAAAATCATGTTACATTCTTGCTGACTGGAAGTGAAGTGACCCTCATGAATTCCCTGGCTTCTTTGCTCAGCACAGAGAACTGGAGTCCACACCAAGTCTGATCACACAAGGGAAAGAGTTTTTTATTAAGCCAGCAGAGGTCAGGAGAGAAATCTCAAGTCTGCTTCTCCAAACAGAGGAGGCAAAGGGTTTTATTAGAATTAGACAAAGAGAAGTGGGGACAGGGATGCCATTGGCTGAGTCCACCTCCAAACTGGGGTCTGCAGAGTGGGCATCAGAGGAGGGGGAGAAGGGCCTGTTTTTGCTCACTTTAATTGCACTCCTTGGAGTGTCCTTGGTCTTGGGCTTCTCTGTTCAGTGATGCTTTTATTAGATTTTAGATAAGGGGAAGAAAAAAACAGGAGCTTGTTAGGGAGTAGAAAGCAGGAACTTGCTTTGTGACTAGAGACAGTTTTCATTAATGAGCAACGTGCACAGATACATGCTACAAATCACCTAAGATTACACAGTTAAAACTAAGTCATCATTGGTTGGCTCAATCTATTATTAAAGTTTAATGTGACGTATGTCATATGGCTGCTTTTGCTCTCTTTCTGAAGGATAACAGAAGTTGTGTTATTAAGACACTTGTGACAAGGGCTGGCCTCACCACCGAGCGCTCCATTTATATGCACGTGCCTTTCTCTGGCCTTTGTCTCTCCAGGAAAGCTGCTGGAGACCAGCATCACACCTCAGAGCTATTATCATCACTCTGCCGACCTGACAACCTAATCAACAAGCCCAGCTCAGAACAGAGAAAACAACAATTTAATTGGCCATGTTTTTCAACTAGCAGGACACCAAGTTCAATAACAGTTATACTATATCTACATCTTGTGAGCACATTTGACTAAAATTTTTCTTTTTGTGGGCTTTGGGGGACTTGTTGGGTGGGTCTACCTTAAAAATCTAAAGCAGGGGTTTTGAAGATTCGGGGAGCAAAGACCTGGTTTAGAACCCTCCCTGCATCCTTTACAAGCTGGGTGACCTTGGGCAAGACACTGAACCGCTCTGAACCTCAGTCTCCTCATCTGTAAATGGGGAACTAATACAGACTAATATCTGTAAAATGGGTGGGTGAAGTCCCCAGCCCATTGTTTATGAAGGGATCGAGTGCTCTGTGTGTGTGTGTGTGTAGGTGGGGATGTGAATGTACTGTTCTGAACATCTTTTGGAATTGATTCACTAGAATTATGCAAGTTGGGCTGACATTCCAGAAGTGTTTCGTTTGTTTGTTTCAAACCTCTTTGGCACATTCTGCAGTGTGAAAAAAGGCAATGGTAGTTATCTCTTGCCTTCTGTGTCATTTAGGATGTGAAGGATGGGAGTTAGGCACCGGCGGGGAATCCAGTGTGTCCTGGGCGCAGATGCAGACTCTTTCTCCCTATACCATTCACACGTCTTCCAGATAATTAACACCAGTATTAATGGTATAAATGGATACCCAGAATGCATATTGAAACCTTTCTCAAGAATGAAAATAGCATTGGTGATTACTGCCAGTTACCACGGCTGGAGAGTGCAGAGTTAAGAATATGGTCCAAATGCCAGCTCTGCCCACGCTGGCTGTGTGTCCTGGGCCCAGTTGCTTTACCTCTCAGAGCTGCAATGCATCCATCTGTAAAATGAGAAAGATGAAAGGCTCTGCCTCTTAGGGTTGCCGTGGGGATTAGATGACATGTAAAGTACCTGGAAAGGTATCTGATGGAGGGTAAGCTCATAGATGGCGGCTCTCGTCTCAACCCAGGTTATCCCCATTTCTGTTGCAAAGTCTTTTTTCAGGCTTATATATTTTCATTTTTAAAAATATATATTCTTTATTAGAGAAGTTGTGAGCTTATAAAACCATCATGCATAACATGCAGAATTCCCATGCATCACCCCTCCACCAACATCTGACATTGTTGTGGAACATTTGTTACAGATTATGAAAGAACAGCATCAAAATACTACTACTAACTGTGGTCTATTGCTTACATTTGATACATTTTTTTCCACACACTCCCCTGTTATAAATACCATGTATCAGTGTTGTACATTTGTTACAGTTCATGAAAGAACAGTCGTGTTTGTACTGTTAACCACAGTCCATCATCCACCACATGGTTCATGTGTTATACAGTCCCCTGCCTTGTACCATCCATCAGAAGTGTGCACTCAGGGGCTCTCAGTTCCATCACAGAGCTGTGCAGTCATCGCCTCAGTAAAATTTTTTAATATTTTTCTTAGACCAAAAGAAAAAAATCCCCTACCCCCCTGCTATTTACCCTTAGCATTGACATAGTACCTTCTTTGACAGAGATGCAAGAACATTAGAATATTGCTAATAACTATAGTCCATAAGTTACATTAATTGTATTTTTCCCATGCATCACCATATTCTTACCACCTTGTAATACTGACGTACCTTTGTTCTAGTTCATAGAACATTCTTGTATTTATACTATTAACCACAATCCTCATCCACCACTGGGTTCACTATGGTACAGTCACTAGATTATTCTCTAGCTTTCTTTTAATTGACATTTATGTCCTCAGACTACCCCTTTCAGCCACAGTCCTGTTTGTAAACCAGCCGTATTACATTCACTATAATCTGTTACCATCAACTCTATCCATCTCCACACTTTTAAAGTCAAGCTAATTCAAAATTCTACATACATTAAGCATCAGTACCCCTTCTCAGCCCTCATCCTGTCTCCTAGTCACCTATACTCTAAATTTTAACTCCTTGTGTTTATTCTTTATATTTAGTTCATTTTAGTGAGACCATATGTTTATTTCACTCAACATAATGTCCTCAAGGTTCACCCATCTTGTCATTTGTGTCCCAATTTCATTGCTTCTTACAGCAGCATAATATTCCATTGTATGCATGAACCACATTTTGTTTATTCATTCATCGGTTGATGGACACTCGGGCTGGTTCCATATTTTAGCAATTGTGAATAATGTTTGTGTCCCTGTTTTCAGTTCTTCTGGATATATTCCCAGTAGAGCGATTGCCGGATCATACAGCAGTTCTATATTTAGCTTCCTGAGGAACTGCTAAGCTGTCTTCCATTCTACATTCCCACCAACAGTGAAGGAGTGTTCCTATTTCTCCACATCCTCTCCAGCATTTATAGTTTTTTTTTTTGTCTGTTTGTTTTTGTTTTTAATTAATGGCCATTCTATGAAGTGTGAGATATCTCATTGTAGTTTTGATTTGCTGCAAAGTCTTTTGCTCCTCAAGTTTTTTCACGGTGATTTATTTTGCTTGCTGTTCATCCAGATGGAAATTTTAGGTGCGTGCAAGAAGGGCATAATCTAAACATGGAGTTAGAAGTTCTGAATTGGAAATGAGTCGGCAATAGGCAATTTCCTTGCCTTTATCTTAAACACCATGGAACAGAATCACCGTGGAACAGAATCACGACTTGGGGGAAATCTGGTCTCTGTGGGCAATGTTTACTTCACTATTCCACTGCACAGAAAATGACACATAACTTGTGTCAGAAACAACAAAATTGCCAATATATTCAAAGAATTGGTTTTTTTTGGAAGAGAAACTGTTTGGATAGGGAAATCTCTAACTGAAGAGTCTCAAATGGTCAGTGAGTGACATTGGCTTATAAAGGCAATTAAGGAAATTCCAAAGGGGAAGTTACCATAATTGGTTGACATTTAAATCCTTATCATAAAGGAAGGTCTTACAAAGCCAGAAATTATTATAGCATATTTGTCTATTTCTGAAAGGTTATCCCTAATGGACTGAAATCAGCTTATTCTCAACTGTTGCTTGAACTGCAGCTTTTGCAGGGTATTTTCTGTTTTCTCGAAAAGCCCTTGCTTTTATTTTCAACTTTGGGAAAGTCCCTGTCACTTCTTGGCAAGTGGGTTGCTCCCAGCTATACCAGTGAAGGGAGCCATTTCATTTTACTTAAAGACTTGCCACATTTCTTTTTAAAAATGGAATCCTTTTGGCTGAGAGTCCCTAAGAGTACATTTTCCTCCACCCCTTTATGCTCATTTTTGAGATAAATAAAGTAGGTCCAACAGAGCCCAGCAGTGTGCCCTGCGGCCTCCCAGCCTCCACAGGGAGGGGGTAGGTTTTCCAGAATGTGTCTGGAAGGCCCCAGTCTTAGGGAATGCCCATGGCATGGTGGTCCACAAAGCTTGGGAAACACGGCATTAATGCAGCTAAAGTGACTTCCTGAACGAGCGATTTCATTTGCGTAGTATTCACCTCATTTCTTCATTGGCCACATGCTTGTTGAGTACCTCTTTTTGCTCGGTATCGCGCTAGGGGCTGGGGATTCTACTGTGACCTGGACCAGGCGCTTGATTTCCCGGGGTTTTAATCTGTTAGTGACGACTGCAGGACTTCTTGGAGACTTTAGTAACCTAACATGCTCAATGTGCTCAAAAAGGAATGGCATCTCCTACAGTTTCTGGCCTGAAAACCTTCGTTTGAAAGCAACACCTGTGGGATTAGTGTTCCTTTGAACAATCCCTTGGGTGATTCTTGGGTGGGGAGTGTAGCTGCTACATGACAGGTACGTAACCTCTCCCACTTTTGGTTGTGCTCAGACTGGATGAGAAAGTGCCACCAGCGGCAAGGCCATGTCTAGAAAGTTTGCGCCTCCTTCTCATTCCAATTCACTGATCTTTGCGCAAGAACCAGCCAGGTGCCGGTGGGTGGGGGGGTGGGAGTGGGTGAGATGGGTGGGGAGGCAAAGGATAAGAAAATAATAGTAGAAACAAGTTAAGCTGTTTCTGTAAGCTCTTGACATGTGTCCAGCAGGGGACCAAGTGCTGCCATCTTTAAATCTCACCCAAACCGAGTAAAGTAGCCAAGGATAGCTGGCACTTCCTGAGTGTTTATCCTGTGCACTCCACACGCATCATCGTATTCAATAATTACAGTGACTCCGTGAGGTCAATGCTCCACGATCTCTCCTTGGCAGGTGAGAAAACAGGGGCACAGAGAGGCAAAGTTGCCTGCTCAAGGTCACTTAGCTGGCAAAAGGCAGGGCAGAGATTTGGACCCTGGGAGAGCCCCACAGCCTATTATTTTAACCTAGTCATTCTCCACTGAGTGTGATTTTATCCCCACATTTGGCAAGGTCTGGAGATGGCTTTGCTTGTCACTACTTGGGAGGTGTTTGCCACTGGCATCTTGTGGGCAGATGCTGCTAAACATCCTACAATACACAGGATTGCCCCACAACAAAGAATTTCCCAGCCCAAATGTCAGGAGCACCGAGGATGAATCAAAGCACTGGATAGGTTTTAGTTCACGAGTCCCTCACAGTTTGGGCGGTGGGGGTGGGGGGTGGGGGTGGGATGTGACACATGCACATACTGATTCTAATAGAAGCCTAAAGATGTGCTATAGAATGTGTGCAAATCATCTTTATGGTCCCATTCAGGCCTTTTTATTTCTTTATAAGCTCTTTATTGCCACAGCCACATAACTGCTAACCCCACTTGGGACCATTTTCGAAGAGAAGCACCTCAAGCCAATCCCCAGCTTGACCTCTGGGCCCTCTTGGTGTCCTCAGGAGAAACTGCAGCCTCCTCAGAGACACCCCAAAGTCCTTCCCCATCTGGCCCAACTACCTATCCCTGCATGCTCCCCTGAACCCCACACTGGCTCCTGATAGAGAGCACAGCTCCCTGTTTACAGTCACGCCACAACCCAGAGTCTCATACAAGCTGCTCGCTTTGTCTGGAACCTTCCCCGTTAATGGTGCTCCAAAGTCCTCTCCTAGAGCCCTCCTTGGTTGTCACAGAAAGTTAATTGCAGGGTCTTTTGTGCTTCTAGCTCCTTGGACGTAGCTCTGGGATTCACATATTGTAGGTTATCTTATAACTGATTTGTATGTCTCATTGTCCATCTATCTGTCTGCCCCACAAACTGGTTTCTAAACCTGAATATAAAATGTCCTGGGGAGTGGGGTGGGGGGGGGTGGGGGGGCTTTGTTAAACAAAACAATTCAACACAAACCTCGCCATTGCATTTTTGACATAAATCTAATCTAATCTAGGGTGAGGCTCAAGAAATTGTATTTTTTTTCCCCCACATTCTCAGGGGGTTCTGGAAGTACGCTGATGCTCGAAAACCACATATCTTTGCTTTCTTGTAATTCAGTCTTACATCAGAGAGGCCTGGGCTCCTGCCCTTGTCAGCCTCTTTCGCATTACTCCATGTTAATCTATGCAGAGTGCTTTCCACTGTCTGATGCATTTCTTGTTTATCTCAGTAACATCTCAGGGAAACCATATTGCATGGTGGTTACGAGCTTAGAGTCAAGGGCCTGGGTTTGAATCCTGGTCCACCGTTCACTAGGTGGAGGATCTGGTCAAGTTGCTCGATGGCCCCAATCTCAGCTTCCTCATCGGGAAAATGAGGGTGAGAATAACACCTACAGGGGGAGCAAGCGTAGCTCAGTGGTTTGAGTGCTTGCTTCCTAGGTACAATCCTTGGTACCTCCTTAAAAAAAGGAAAAAAGAAATAGTACCTACAGGACTTGTAGGAAGATGGTGTTAGAGGAGGCAGGCAGGGCTCAACTCTCTCACAGAACAACGGAGAAATGGCAGAAAGCTCTCCAAGGGTCTGCTTCGAGGGTCAGCACACCAGGACAGAACTTTGCAACCCCCAGGAGAGTGAGAGACAGAGACAAAAAACAAACCAAAATGACAATAGTAAGTTCCTAACCCCCTGTGGCAGCCAGGAAGGGCAGCCATGCCCCCTTCTAAAGGTGCAGAGCCTGGATAAACCTGTGGCTCACTGCAGCTGCCTGAGAGGGGTACAGACATCTGGGAAGAGGGAGGGTGCAGCAGAGGGTGGAGAGTGGTTTCTCTTCAGTGAATTTGGCCAACAAAGCCTGCTCTGAGTCTTGGTTCTGGCCAGACCGGAAGCACCGGCAAGCAGAGGTTGAGACACTTCCCTGGAAAGGTTCACCCATAGGTGCCATCTGCTGGCCAGCCTGGAAACTGCAAGGAGAAAAACTGTTTTTCAGTCTCTATTACACTGAATCCCTGGAAAAAAATCTGTGCCCCATTAGTGATAGCCTGACCCAATTTTGATAACTTCAGCTTGGCATTTTAAAGATTCAGAGTAGTTGAACCAAAAATCAAAGAAAAGCTATGAAACAAAACCACTAGGCAAGAGAGAGAAATTGACCACCAAAGTAAATTGACAAACATATTCAGATGTCTAGACATCAGCAAAAAATTGCAAGCCATACTAGGAAAAAGGGAGAGATGGTCCAGCCAAAGGAACAAACCAAATGTCCTGATGAGATACAGGAGTTAAGTCAACTAATCAATGATAACCACACAAATCTCCTAAATCAATTCAAAGAGTTGAAGGAAAAATATGAATAAAGAGATAACAGATATTAAGGACACTGGGTGAGCATAAAAAACAATTTGAGAGGACTTCTGGGAAGATGGTAGACTAGAAAGACATGGGACTTTCTTCTCTACCAGAAAAATAGCTAGAGGACAGGCAGAAATGACCTGGACAAAGATCTTCTAGGGTTTAGGACACCAGATGAAGGCTGGACACCTCACAGAAGAGAGAGGAGCAAATGAGGGGAATTGAGACAGCAAAAGTGTGAGTTGAAACCAGTGGCTGCTACTGCTGGTACCCTCCCCCACACTCAAGACACTTTAGAATTCTCAGGTCTCTGAGACAGCTACAGGCAAAGGGGGCTCCAGGGATCTATTGCCCAAGGAAAGGGCAGAGAGTGGGACACAGCAGACCCACAAATTTGGTCTACTGTGTCCCACTAGCCCTTCCAGGTCGGATGGGACCACGCCGCTGTTTGCCCTGGGAGCCAGCATGGGACTGGAGAGATCCGACCCTCTCAATCTCCCTCTCTTCTAACCAAGACTGATTGTTGAGGATGCACCTCCCCAGGAAAGGGGAGAGAGAGGGACACAGCCTATGGCTGACTCAGCTTTTGACCCACAGATTTGGTCTGTTGTGTCCCATGAGCTGGGTGGGGCTGTGCCATTGCTTGCCTTGGGAGCCAGCAAGAGACTAAAAGATCCAGGACTAAAGAGATCCAACCCTCCTAATCTCCCTCTCTACTAATTAGGACTGATTATTGGGGATGCAGCGGGGAGTGGGATTATTTCTTACCCGGGAAAAGGAGGGGGCTGCCAGAGAAGGCTGGAGAACTGTTTCTGAGAAAGTTTGGATTACAAGACCCTTAGCTTCCAGGCAGGAACCTCTATCACATTGATCCATTCTGTGTTGCAGCAAACACACTCCAACCAGGCATTGAACTGAGGGGGATGTCAAAGAGCACCATCTGCTGGCAGACCAAGGAAGTGCATGTGAGAAAATTAAAAGTAAATAAATAAAAGGGGCTTTTTCCAGCCTTTATAGCCTCCCTTCCCAAGTAACACACAGCTACCCACCACTAAATCCCTATGAAAGAGAGAGAAATGGAGGATATGAATAAACTACCATCCTAATCATATGCTTAGACATCATCAAAAAAATTACAAGCCATACTAAGAAAATGGAAGACATGGCACAAGAAAAAGAAGACATCAAAGCCTTAGAAGAGATGCAGGATTGAGAAAACTAATTAATGTGATGCAACAAATTTCCAAAACCAAATTAATGAGTTGAAAGAAAATATGACTAAAGAGAAAAATAAACACAAAGAAGAATTTGAAAACCTGAATAGAAAAGTAACAGAGCTTATAGGAATGAAAGACACAATAGGTGAGATAAAAAACACATTAGAGGCATACAACAGCAGATTTGAAGTGATACAAGAAAGAATAAGTGATACTGAAGACAGAACAGCTGAAATTGAAGAGAAAAAAGAACAGAGACAGAAAAGAATGGAAAAAATTGAGCAGGGGTTCAGGAAGTTGAATGACAACATGAAACACAAAACATACATGTCATAGGAGTTCCAGAGGAGAAGAGAAGGGAAAAGGGGCAGAAAGAGTATTTGAGAGAATAAGAACTGAAAAATTTCCCAACTCTCATGAAAGAAATGAACTTATATATATCCAAGAAACTCAATCAGAATAAATCCAAATAGACCTACTCCAAGACACATGCTACTCAGAATGTCAAATGTCAAAGATAAAAAGAAAATTCTGAAAGCAGCAAGGGAGAAACAGACTATCACATACAAGGGACACCCGGTAAGACTTAGTGCAAATTTCTCATCAGAAACAATGGAGGAGGGAAGACAGTGCTATGATACAATCAAGATACTGAAAGAGAAAAACTGCTAACCAAGAATTCTTTATCCAGCAAAACTCTCCTTTAAATATGAAGGTGAGTATGAAATATTCACAAACAAACAGAAACTAAGAGTTCCTTTAAAAAATCCACCTTTGCAGGAAATATTAAAGGAAGCCGTAGAGCCTGAAAGATAAAGACAGGAGAGAGAGAGACTTGGGGGAGAGTATAGAAGAAAGAATAGCAGAAAGGATAACCAAAAAGGTAAAAACAGATGAAAATGTGTTATGACATATGAAAACCAAAAGAAAAAATGATGGAAGTAAATAATGCATTTGCAGTAATATCATTGAATGTGAATGGATTAAATTCCCCAATCAAAAGCTACAGGCTGACAGAATAGATTAAAAAACATAAGCCATCCATATACTGCTTACAAGAGACTCACCTTAGACCTAGGGATACAAACCGGCTGAAAGTGAAAGGTTGGAAGAAGATACTCCACGGAAATAGTAACCAAAAAAGAGCAGGACTAGCTATACTAATATCAGACAAAACAGACTTTAAATGCAAAAAAGTTACAAGATATACTGAAGGCCATTATATATTAATAAAAGGGACAATCCACCAGGAAGAAATAACAGTCATAAATATCTATGCACTTAACAAGCATGCCCCAAAATTCATGAGACAAACTCTGGCAAAACTGAAGGGAGAAATTGACACCTCTACAATATTTGTTGGAGACTTCAACACACCACTCATATCATTAGACAGAAGATCAACAAGGAAACTGAGAACCTGAACAATATGATAAATGAGCTAGACCTAAAAGACAGATACAGAACGTTGCACTCAAACTCAGTGGGTTATACATTCTTCTTAAGTGCTCATGGATCTTTCTCCAGGGTAGACCACATGTTAGGTCACAGGGCAGTTCTCATTAAATATGAAAAGACTGAAATATTACAAAGCACCTTCTTAGATCATAATGGAATGAAACTGGAAATCAATAATAGACAGGAAAGAGGTAAATTTGCAAATGTGTGGAGGCTAAACAATACACTCCTAAATAATCAGTGGATCAAAGAAGAAATTGCAAGTGAAATCAGAAAATATATTGAGACAAATGAAAATAAGAACACAACTTATCAAAACTTATGGGATATAGCAAAGGCAGTCTTGAGAGGGAAATTTATAGCCCTAAACACCTAAGTTAAAAAAGAAGAAAGACCTAAAATCAAAGATTTAACTAAACAACTGGAGAAACTAGAAAAAGAACAGCAAACCAATCCCAAAGCAAGTAGAAGGAAAGAAATAATAAACATTAGAGCAGAAATAAATGAAATTGAGAACAAAAAAAAAATAGAGAAAATGAACAAAACCAAAAGCTGGTTCTTTGAGAAAATCAATAAAATTGATAACCCCCTAGCTAGACTAACAAAGAAAAAAAGAGAGAAGATGCAAACAAATAAAATCAGAAATGAAAGGGATGAAGTTACGACTGACTTCACAGAAATAAAAAGGATCATGAGAGGATATTATGAGAAACTATATGCCAACAAACTAGACAACCTAGATGAAATGGACAAATTCTTAGGAAAGCACACACAACCTACACTGATGCTATGAGAAATACAAGATCTTAACAAACCAATCATATTTAAAGAGATTGAATCTGTCTTCAAAAATCTCCCAACAAAGAAAGGTCCAGGACCAGATGGCTTCACAGGTGAATTTTACCAAGCATTTAAAAAATAATTAACACCAATCCTGTTTAAACTCTTCCAAAAAATTAAAGAGAAGGGAAAATTACCCAGCACATTTTATGAAGCCAACATCATCCTAATACCAAAGTCAAATAAAGACACTACAAGGAAAGAAAACTACAGACCAATCTATGTAATGAACATAGATGCAAAAATTCTCAACAGATACTGACAAATTGAATGCAAAAGCATATCAAGAGACATATATCACAACCAAGTGGGATTTATTCTTGGTGTGCAAGGCTGCTTCATCATAAGAAACTCATCATAGTCATATACCACATTAACAAACTGAAGGGAAAAAAACCACATGATCATATAAATCGATACAGAAAAGGAATTTGACAAAATCTAGCATCCTTTCTTGATAAAAACACTTCAAGAGATAATAATAGAAGGAAGATTCCTCAATATGATAAAAGGCTTATATGAAAAATCCACAGCCAAAGTCATATTCAATGGGGAAATTTTGAAAACTTTCCCTTTAAGAACAGAAAAAGACAAAGATGTTCACTCTCACCACTATTATTCACCATTGTACTAGAAGTTCTAGGTAGAGCAATTAGACAAGGAAAAAAATTAAAAGGCATCCAAATAGGAAAAGAGGAAGTAAAACTTTCACTATTTGCAGATGACCTGATCCTATACTTAGAAAACTCTGAAATGTCTACAACAAAGCTACTTGAGCTAATAAATGAGTTCAGCAAAGTGGCAGTTTACAAGAATCAACATTTAAAAATCACCAATGTTTTGTACATGAGTATTGAACAATCTGAGGAGGAAATCAGAGGAAAAATTCCATTTACAATAGCAACAAAAAGACTCAAATACCTAGGAATTAATTTAACCAAAGAAGTATAGGATCTATATGCAGAAAACTACAAAACAATGCTAAAAGAAATCAATGGAGACCTACACAAATGGAAAGACATTCTGTATTCATGGACTGGAAGACTAAATATTGTGAAGATGACAATCCTACCCAAACTGATTTATAGATTCAATGCAATACCAATAAAAATTCCAACAGCATACTTTGCAGGATTAGAAAAATCAATTACCAAATTTATTTGGAAGGTAAAGTGCACCCGAATAGCCAAAAGCATTCTAAAAAAGAAGAGTGACATGGGAGGAATTTCACTGCCTGAACTTGAAACATATTACAAAGCTACAGTGGTCAAAACAGTAAGACATTGGCATAAAGATAGAAACATTGATCAGAGGAATAGAGTTCCAAGTCCAGAAGTGAACCCTCAACTCTATGGTCAACTGGTTTTTGACAAACCTACCAAGTCCATCTTAACAGGACAAAACAGTCTCTTCAACAAATGGTGCTGGGAGAACTGGGTGTCTATAACCAAAAGAATGAAAGAGGACCCCTATCTCACTCCCTATACAAGAATCAACTCAAAATGGATAAAAAAACTAAATATAAAAGCCAGGACCATAATAATACTAAAAGAAAATGTAGGGAAACATGTTAAAGGCCTTGTGGTAGGTCGTGGTTTCTTGGACCTTATACCCAAAGCATGTGCAACAAAAGGAAAATAGATAAATGGGACCTTCTCAAAACGAAACGTTTGCACCTCACAGGACTTTGCTAAAAGAGTGAAAAGGCAGCCAGCTCAATGGAAGAAAATATTTGGGAATCACATGTCCGATAAGGGTTTAATATCCATGATATATAAAAAGATGTTACAACTCAACAATAAAAAGACAAATGACCCAATTAAAAAATGGGCAAAAGACTTGAATAGACATTTGTCCAAAGAGGAAATACAAATGGCAAAAACACATGAAAAATGTTCAACATCACTAACGATTAGGGAAATGCAAATCAAAACTACAATGAGATATCATTTCACACCCATCAGAATGGCCACTATTAATAAGACAGAGAACTATAAGTGTTGGAGAGGATGTGGAGAGATAGGAACACTTCTTCACTGTTGGTGGGAATGCAGGATGGTACAACCACTATGGAGGACTGTTTGGCAGTTCCTAAAGAAGTTGAATATGGATTTGCCACGTGACCCTGCAATACCACTACCCAGAAGAACTGAGAGCAGTGACACAAATAGACATCTGCACACCGATGTTCATAGCAGCATTGTTCATGATTGCCAAAAATTGGAAACAACCCAGGTGTCCATCCACTGGTGAATGGATAAACTGTGGTCTATTCACACGATGGAATATTATGCAGCTGTAAGAAGAAATGAAGTCATAAAGCATATGGCAACATGGATGAACCTGGAGGACATTATGTTGAGTGAAGCAAGCCAGACACAAAAGGACAAATACTGTATGATTGTGTTAGTAGGAACTAAATATACTGTATAACATATTGTATGATTCCATTTATATAAAATGTCAATATAAATCCATTTATAAGGATGAAATTTGATTAGTGGTTATGTAGGGCTGGGGAAGATGCAAAGGGGTGTGGAGTTTTTCTTTTTGGATAATGTAATTGTTCTAAAATTTTTTGTGGTGGCGAATGCACAACATTGTGATTATACTAAAGCTATTGATTATACACTTTGGATAGATCCTATGGTATAGGAATATATCTCAATAAAACTGCTAAATAAATAAATAAATGTGTAAGAATAGCCAGAAATAGCAGCTATGTACTACAGGGAAAGCACAGAGAGATTGAGAGGTGAAGAATTTTCTTGTTTGTTTGTCTGTTTTTTTTTTATTATTATTGAAATAATGGAAATGCTAAAGGAGAAGAGGATGGAGAAGGGGCAGAAGGGTATCTGAGTAATTAATAACCCAAAACTTCCCAATCCTTATGAAAGACATAAATATCAATATCCAAGAGGGACAACACACCCCAAACAGAATAAATCCGAATAGGCATACCCCAATACACCTACTATTCAGAATGACAAATATCAGAGATAAAGAGAAGATTCTGAACGCAGCAAGAGAATAGAAAAGCATCACATACAAGGGAACCTCAAAAAGATTAAGTGCTGACCTCTCATCAGAAAACGTGGAGGTACTGAAAGAGGAAAAACTGCCAGCCAAGAATTCTTTATCCAGCAAAAATGTCCTTCAAAATGAGGGTGAGTTTAAAGTCTTCATAAACAAAGAAAAACTGAAAGAGTATGTTGCCAAAAGACCAGATCTACAAGGGATACTAAAGGGAGTGCTTCAGCCTGAAAGGAAAAAACTAGAGGGAGAGACTTGGAAAAGAGTATAGAAATGATGATTATTAGGAAGTGTAAATTAAAGGGTAAAAAGACAGACAATGGAAAGCCAAAGGATAAAAAGGACAAAGTAAAGTAATGCCTTTACAGTAATAACATTGAATGTTAATGGATTGAATTTCCCAATAAAATGTAATATACTGATAGAATGGATGAAAAAAATATGAGCCATCTATATGCTGGCCAAAGGAAACTCACCTCAGACATAAGGATACAACCAGGTTGAAAGTGAAAGATTGGAAAAAGATATTCCACACAAATAGTAACCAAGAAATATCTGCAGTAGTGATACTAATATCAGACAGAATAGATTTTAAATGCAAACTGTTATAAGGGATGAAGAAGGTCATTATATATTAATAAAAGGGGCAATTAACCAATAAGAAATAACTATAATAAATATTTATGCACCTAACCTCAGTGCTGCAAGATACATGAAACACACACTGGCAAAACTGAAGGGAGAAAAAGATGTCTCTACAGTAACAGCTGGAGACTTCAATACACCACTCTTAGCCTTGGATAGAACATCTGGACAGAAGAAAATAAGGAAACAGAGACTGAATGATATGCTAAACGAATAGGCCTAACAGACATTTATAGAGCATTGCACCCCAAACAGCAAGGTATGCATTCTTTTCAGGTACTCATGGAGCCTTCTCCAAGAAAGACCAAATGTTGGGTCATGAGACAGGTCTCAGTAAGGCACCCCAAATAGTCAAAGCCAGCTTGAAAAAGAAGAATGAAATGGGAGGACTCTCACTTCCTGACTTTAAATCATATTACTTAGCTACAGTGGTAAAAAATAGCGTGGTACTGGCACAAAGATAGATTGACCAATGGAACTGAATCTATAACTCAGAAATAGACCCTCACATCTATGGTCAAGTGATTTTTTACAAGGCTATCAAGCCTACCCAGCTGTTCCAGAACAGTCTATTTAACAAATGGTACTAGGAAAACTAGATATTCATATCCAAAGAAAGAAAGAGGAAACCTATCTCATACCCTACACAAAAATTAACTCAAAATGTATCAAGGACCTAAATATAAATGCAACAGCCATAAAACTCCGAGAAGAAAATATAGGAAAATGTCTTCAAGATCTTGTGGTAGGCAGTCGTTTTTTAAACCTTACACCCAAAGCACGAGCAATGAAAGAAAAAATAGACAAATGGGATCTCCTCAAAATTAAACACTTATGTTATTCAAAAGACTTTGTCAAGAAAGTAAGAAGGCAGCCTACTCAATGGGAGACAATATTTGGAAACCACATACCTGATAAAGGTTTGATATTTATATTATATAAAAAGATCAGATAATTCAATGATAAAAAGACAAGCAACCTCATTTAAAAATGGGCAAAAGACTTGAATAGACTTTTCTCCAAAGAGGAAATGCAAATGTCCAAAAATGCATGTGAAAACAGCTCAACATCACTGGCTATTAGGGGAATGCAAATGAAAATTTCAATGAAATACCATTTCACACCTTATAGAATGATCATTATTTTTTTAAAAAAAAAACACCAGAAAACTACAAGGGCTGGAAAAGATGTGGAGAAACAGGAATACTCCTGTAGGATGGTGCAGCTTTTGTGGAAGACAGTTTGGCAGTACCTCAAGAAGCTGAATATAGAACTGCCGTATGATCCAGCAATCCCATTAGTAGGAATATATCCAGAAGACCTGAGAGCAAGGACATGAACTGATATCTGCACACTGATGTTCATAGCAACATTATTCACAATTGCTAACATATGGAACCAACCCAAGTGTCCATCAACTGATGAGTGGATAAACAAAATGTGGTCTATATCAATGGAATATTATTCAGCTGTAAGAAGTAATGATATAGGGATGCATATGACAACATGGATGAACCTTGAGGACATTATGCTGAGTGAAATAAGTCAGACACTAAAGGAGAAATAATTGTTTGGTCTCACTAATAGGAATTAAATACAATGAGTAAGCTCACGGAGGTAAATTCTAGAGTAGGGGTCCAGGGACCAAAGATTTCAAGGGGTCTGTGAACTTGAATTGAAAAAAAAATCAACTTATTATCTTTATCTGACCTTTAACTGAAATCTAGCATTTTCTTCACTTATGAATGTATGTAATAAATTACAGTAATATTCATTTCATATCACATTACAGTTGTTGCATATTTTGAAAAATCGCTTACGCTCATCCATACTTCGAAATTACGGTAGTTGTTAGACCTGATGCTAGTTGAGTGTCATAAAACTATCTGCCTCTACATTCTGAGAAGGGGTCTGTGGTTTTCACCTGACTGGCAGAGGGGTCCATGGAACAAAAAAGGTTAAGAACCCCTGCACCATAGTATACACCAAAGTAAGATATGGGTTATAATAATATTTTGACGATGCTTTTTCATAGTTTGTAACAAACGTTTCATGGCAATGCAAGGTGTTGGTGGTGGGGAGATGGTAGAAGCTCTGTATTGGAATGGCCCGTGTGGGCATGTTTGCTTTGTAAGTTCACAGCTTTTACTATACACTTATTGTTTATGTATGTTCATGTATAAATGATATACTTCAATAAAAAAGGTTAAAAAAAAAAAAAAAGAATAGTACCTACAGCATAGGGCTGTTGTGAGGACGAAATCAGTAAGGCCTGCCAAAAGCTCAGAAAAGTGCCTGAAACAGAATAAGTCCTCAATCCACATGAACTCTTATTTACCTATTGCCCTTCCCTCTCACTAAAATGTAAGCTCCATGAGGGCAGACAATGTGACTGTCTTGATCCTTGTCTCCAATCTCCAGAACCAAGCTTGGCATGTAGTGGGAGCTCAGTGTTTACTGGATGGATGGATGGATGGTGGATGGACTCCTGGACTTGTCTGTGAGCCCCTTGAGGGCAGCAGACTGTGTCTGATCTGTCTCCTTATGCCTGGCATCTGGCACAAGGAGGTGCTCAGGAAATGTTTGTTGACTGAATTTATGGATGAGGGATGGGTGAAGGTACATTGGGAATTTGATGGAGGGCACAATGGTTGGGGGTGGGGAGCATAGATCTGAAACCTCTCAATGAACATGATATTAAGAAAAAAAATTTTTTTTAATTATTTATTTTTTTGAGGTACCAGAGATTGAACCCGGGACCTCATATGTGGGAGGCCAGAGCTCAACCACTGAGCCACATCAGCTCCCCTGAGTTGGTTTTTTCGTTTGTTTTGCTTGTCGTTTGCTTTTTAGGAGGCACGGGAACCGAACCCAGGACCTTCCATCTGGGAAGCAGGCGCTCAGCTGCATGAGCCACTTCCTATCCCATGATATTTTCAAGGTAGATCATATAAATGCGAGTTCGCAGGAACTTCATGGGATGAAGGATGGCATTCCCCAGCATGGCTTGAGCAGAGATTAGAAGGCATAGGAACGTGGGCATGAAACGGAATGGTACAGGGAATGGCCTGTGTGGCTGGCTGCAGCATTGGCACAGGGCAGCTGCAGCAAGGGAGCAAAGTGGTTAAGGTGGCTTGAGAGGCAGCTCAGACCTGGGGTTCAGCCCTAGCTGGGCCTCTTTCCAGCTGGATGGCTGCAGGTAAGTGATCATACCTCTGAGCCTCAGTTTCCTCCCTTTGAGGACTCATCTCATAGGCTTGTCACATGGATTAAAAGCAGTCATGTAGGTGAGTGCCTTGCACATGGCGTCACTCTACTCACCAAACAGGTCTTGAGTACCTGTTCCACGTTAGGCAGATGCTGTCACTGTCCCGGGCAGACGTGCAGGCTAGCCTGGCCCATGAAATAGCTCAGTGCAGCTTGCTCTCCTTATTGCTACTGGTAGCATTATAGATAAGGCTGGAAGAGGTCGGTTGAGGATTTATTAGGGGCTTTGAATGCCAGGCTAAGGCAAGACATTGGGACACAGCTCTGTGGGCTTCACAGGGTTTTGGTGAGAGGGAGAGACGTGATTCATGGTAAGTATTGGGAATATCAGTCCAGCAGGTTGGCGTAGAATGGATGCAGGCAAGGTGCAGCCTAGACAGGGGCAGGGAGTTTCTGTTCAAAGGCTTTTGCAATAACCCGGAAATGAAGAAATGTGGGACTGAGCTGAGCTGAAGGCTGTGCGCATTAAGCGTGGGGGGGAAGAAGCGGGGGAGGTGGACATATTGGCTTGGACAGGTCTGGGCCACTCACTGGCTACAGGGACGCCTGAGATGAATGAGTCAGAAACGACACCTGGGTTTCCAGCATTGGCACCGGCAGCCTGGTGCTATTTCCAGCGTCTGGGAGGGTGAGGTGGGGGGAAGAGTTCCTCTCCAAAGGGTAGAGGATGAATCAACGCCCGGACCATCGACTTCAAGATTCTGGCTGAACATTGAAGAGGACACACAGTGGACCAAGAAGGAGGTCAAGAGAGGAGAGGAGAAAGTAGAGGGGACTCCTTGGAGGCACATTTATTGAGGGCTCACGATGTGCCATTTCACTCACCCAGGAACTATTCGGGCAAGTGCTTAGGAAGGGAGGGACCTGGCAGCTGTGTTCTTTGGTCTCTGGTGGTGGAGAGAGAGGAAATGATGTGCCCCAAACTTGACAGAATTGACAACTGGTACAAGCGCTCTGAAAGACATATAACGCCTAACAGGGGCGTCTTAAGTGGGGTTTCCTAGAGGCAGAGCCCGAGTCAGGGATTCTTGCCAGTGACTTACTGTGGGGATGCTTTCAGGAGGAGAGGGGCATGAGGGAGGCCAGGTCAGGGGAAGGAGCTGGACAAAGATGCGGTTTCAGGAGATGACTGGCCTTGGCCTGAGGCCACGGGGACCCCTGTGGTGTGAACTGCACCACAGATGCTCAGATGTCCTGCCCAGAAGCAAGAATGCTGGGTCTGCTGTACTCCCTGTCCCCAACCAGCCACTGGCCAGGGCAGCATGCCCTGCCCCCAGGTATTTCCAGGTGAGGCAGCTCCTTTCAGCTAAGGAGGGGGGTGGCTGTGAGCTGTGGGCAGCCCAGGTCTGCAGCAGCTGGGCCACTGCCCAGTGGCCTGGAAACGGGGTCTGGGCGGGGTGCCCACAGCATTTGCTCCCCAGTGGTCAGGGAAGGCCTCTGGGGGGGTGTCGTTTAAGCTGCATCCTCAAACACGTGAAGGGCCTGTGGAGAAGAACCTGGTGGACGGAGAGGAGGCAGGGCTTAGCATTCCCTAGAGGGGGACAGCGCCCCAAGAAGCCTGATGTGGGGATGGGCTGGCAGTGTTCCAGAATATGAAAGGCGGCCGGTGAGGCTGGACTTTTCTGAATCAAAGGAAGAGTGGTCCAACTTGGGATCAGAGGCTTGCCAGGGCCTCAGAAGCCACAGGGAGGACGCTGGCTTTTTGGTTGTGCAGTTGCCACCACCGAATTGACGTTTCAAGACCATTCTGACTGCCATGTAGAAAGTGGAATCAGGTGGCAGCCACGACGGAAGCCCACTGTGTGCCAAACACTTTATACGCCCCCCAGCGGAGCCCATTTTACAGAGGTGGAAACTGAGGCCCAGGGAGGCCATGCTAGCTGTCCAGAGACACACAGCTAGCAAGCAAGCCGAGCCGGGGTGTCAGTCCAGGCCAGCGCTTACTGACCCTGCGTCCGGGTGGCGCACTGCCGCCCTGAGGGTCCGCCTCGTTCCCCACCACGACCCAGCTTCGTCGGCACCGAGTAGGAGCTCAGGGAATCCCTGTTGGATGGAAAACCGTAGGAGGGCGTCTGAACTGGAAGGAACAGCCTGGAGCCTGCAGGCTTGGAGACACTGAGGGAGGAGTGAGTGACACGGGGGTGCCGGGGTGGCGGCCAGCAAACAGGAGGCTCCCGGGCTACACGCAAGGACCGAAAAGGTGACCCTGGCTGGCGGAGCTTTGGGTGGCGTCGGGGGTGGAGCCAGATGGCAGGGGATTAGGGAGCGAGGGGGGGGTGAGCCGGCTCTCCCCAGGCAGCCGCGGCAGCGGGGGCGCTCCACCCACAGGTGCGGCTCGCACGTGGCGGGAACGCGTGCCCCGGTGCGCCCGGTGCGTGCAGGGGGCGGAGGAGGCGGCGTCGGGGAGGACCCGGGCTGCACTGCCTGAAACGTGGAACAGAGGGGCGTGGGCTGCAGCGGCCCCCGGGCGCTGGTAGCCACGCTTGGGCCGGTCTGGAGGTGTGGGAAGGTGCCGAAGGAGGGCGCGTGGAGGCTGGGGCGCTTCTCTTCGTAGATGGCAGTGAAAGAGGGGGAGTGAAGGGAAACAGAAAGGTGAAGGGAGACAGAAAATGGTGAGCCTGGCTGCGGCGCCAGGTGTGTGGACTCTTCCAGGGGCAGTGCTGGGTGTAGTGGAAACCGTGATTAGTAATAGGGAGCGTTTCTCCAGGGGCCCAGCCCACACTGTGCCAAGTGCATCTCATCTTCCTGCAGAGCTCAGCCTTAGGAAGCACATCTCAATAGTGTTATCCTCATTACATTGTAGATGGGGAAACTGAGGCCCAGGTGATGTCACATGACCAGGCCACTCCCGGGGCCTGCCCAGATGGACCTCAGGAGGCAGGCTCAAAGCTCATGCCCTCAACCCTTTTTTGGCACTGCCTCTTTCACCCAAACTTTCTTGTTAAAGTGCAGACACCTTCCGTGGGAGGAGTGACACGTGGGACATGGGGCTTGGGGTTAGGCAGACCTGAGGCCTGCTTGCTGCATCGTAACTTGGCATCATCCCCAAGAAGGCACAGATTCCTCTTCTACAAAATGGGAATATGGACAGAGTCATTTTGGGAAGGTTGACCTGAGAAGCAACTAGATGATGGCCTTCTTTCTGTCCCTTCCCCTTTCTCCGCTCTCCTCCCCTTCTCCCTCCCCTCCCCACCTTCATCCATCCATTTCAGGACAGGTGTTTCTTCAGCTCTTGGCATGTGCCTGGCGATGTGCTAGTTGCTAAGAAACAGTCATGGATTCTTAAGATCCTAGACGAAGTCTGGGATCTCTTGGAGCTTACCATGGAGGGAGATGGATGGATAATAAATGAGTAAATAAATGAACTGGGTCATTCCTGGCAGTAAGAGGTGTTACAGCGAAAATATACAGAGTATAATATGGAGATGATAACATGGAGAGAGAGGAAGTGTGGTAGCTGGGAGGGGCTTTGCACATTGAACTGTGGGACACGTGGTGGCAGATATCACGATGCTCTGGCTTTTGCCCCCAAACTGATGGACCTGGGAACTTTGGCCCAAAGATGCCTGACCCTGAGGAATCCAATCAAAGGGGGGATCCCTGGGGCTGAGGCTTTAGGATAAAACTCCCGGCCTTTCCAGTCCTCCTGTGACCCTCAGCATGAAGATATGGAGGCTCAGAGAGGTTAAGTAACCTGCCTGTGGTCACAGAGCTAATAAGCGACGGGGCCAGGGCGTGGACATGGACAGCTGGATTTTGGAGGGCAGACCGTGCCTGCTGAAATGCAAACATCCGTTATTCTGGGAAGAATAACGCACTAAACTCTTTGTCACTGTTTCATGGCATTTCAAAGTTAGGAGGGCCTTTAGTGATCATTCAGGGGCTTGGGTCCTGCCCAAGGTCACCTGTCCTGGCAGCCACAGAGCTGGATGAGGATCCCGAAGACAGGTGTCTCCAAAGGGCATGGCGCTGTCTTCAGCCTGAGGCTCGTTTCCGGTGGCGCCTGTCCACTGACCACCCTGGCTGTCAGCCGTGCTGGCTGTCCACAGAGCCCGTCTTTATGGGCACAGACGTTTTAATGCCCTTTGTTCAGGCAGAACTCATCCCAGAATTTGAGTAACTTTGCATCTGGGGACGCGCTTCACCAAGCTCTGAGCGGCTGGCTGAGTTGGCGCCCTGGGTGGCGATGACTCACTTTTATTGCCCCGTCGCTTTCCAGCAGCTACAGATAACCTTGCAGGAGGCTGCGGTGGCCTCCGGCCCCTCTGCAGCAAAGATGCCATCCGGCCTCCCCTCCCCACCCCTCCTCAGTCTCCCCTCTACCCCCCTCTCTCTTTGGTGTCTGCAATCTGTCCCCTTGGGGAAGGAAACCTGCCACCATTTGGACCCAGGATGAGTAATTGGTACTCAGAAAAAAATAAAGAGGCCAAACACGTCCACACATTTGTCTGAGCTACGCCCGTGTTCTTGCAGACCCTGATCTCAAGTGGCCCAGAGCCTTCCGACTTGCTTCCTAAGAACCATATGCCATGCTCCCCCCTGGATAGGACAGAGCTGGGAGCAAGACAGACCTGCGGCCCAGGATGGCCCAGGGAAGCCAACAAGAGAGAGGTGACCCCGCCCAGGATGGCACAGCCCGGGCACTGGAAGGCAGCCTCGAGTTCCACCCGCCTCTGCTTGTTTGGATCCTGGTTCTGATAGGACAGACTTCACCTACAGTCATTTATTCATTTGGCAAACAGGGAGGGAACACAGGAGATGGCTGCTGGAGACGCTGCGGCGGGCAGGACGGACAGCTCTCACGGCGCTTACTGTCCAGTGCGGGAGCGATTCATCCTTGACCAAATCATGATACCAAATGTTACTGAAACACAGTCGTGACAAGGGCTGTGCAGAAGAGCGGGGGTCGCTGAAAGGGGGCCCGGACCCAGTTTGGGGGTCGTCAGGGAGGGTGTCTCCATGCCATCTTGTGGCCCAGCCGTGGACTATTCTGGGAGTTCTCTGGCCCTTCTCCCCCTAGATGCGTAACAGAGGCCCGTGGAGATGACAGCCACGGAGAGCCCTCCTCGCTTCCAGGAGCGGCTTCTCTGCTGTGGGTGAACCCGGGAAGTGATCACATGTTCCCTGTGCAGGATCTTGTAACTCTGTTTAGGATGTGCTGGGTCCTCAGGGCAGGATGTGAGACTTCAGCTGGAAATCTCTCTTGACCGAGTGGCCGTCCTTATCTCTATTTCTGAGAGTGTGGTCTACAGTGTGATCTGTGGTCTATGGTTGGTGGCAAGGCCCCAGGATGTGTAAGTTCATTGAGGTTGGTGGGCCACACTGTGGGAGATGTTTGTGTTGGATGTGGTGGGAGGTGTGGGAGGTGGGCAACATGGGAATCCCAGTGGGTTCCGTGTAATATTTTAGGTAATCTAAGCACCTCTTAAAATATATGTATATATATATATATAAATAACATTTTTGTAAGCAAATACACATATATGCATATATATTTATATATCATTTTGCAAATGTTTGTATGTATTGTGAGAATTTTGATTTTTACCCACAATAAAAATAAATTAAAAAAAAAAGTATATTTTATCTAATCTGATCTGATCTATCTGTCTCACCTATCTATATAGAGCTTCCTTTTGCCTTTCCCTCCCTCCCTCTCTCCCTCCTTTCTTCCTTTCAGCCAACCAGCCAGCCAACCATCCATCCATTATTTATCTTTCTGCCTTAAAAAAAAAAAAAAATTAAATCAAACCTGAATGCCAGTAGAGCAAAGTCCCCGCTTCCTCAGCCTTGGCATTGCTGACGTGTGGGGCTGGGTAACTCCTCTCTGTCCTGTGCATTGTAGGATTTGAGCAGCATCGGGGCCTTCTCCCCCTAGATGCCCAGAGCGCCCTCCTGCCTCCCAGCTGTGACACCCGAAACTGTCTCCAGACTCGGCCAGTGTCCCCTGTGGGGCCCACGCACTCCTGGTTAGCACCCCTGTTTGGACCGTAGCCCCCCAGACCACCACCGTCTCACACTTGACCCTCTTTCCAGCGTGGCCCCTGCTGTTAGCCCCTTACCTGGTTAGTCTCAACCCTTCTGCTCTCATGAAGAACCTGGGGCTCCACACGGTGCCGCCTTCCACTGGAGAGAGCCATGGCTGGGGCCGCCCACTGCGCAAGCTGTCTCTGGCCTGGCCACAGCCCCGGCACGTCCCCTGGGATTCACGCACCTCGGAGACTTTCCCAACAGCTTTTCTCCAAGCCCTGAGCTCCCCCACCCACGGGACCCTCTCCCAAACACCTATCTTCTCCAAGAAGTTTGTTGTTTTTCTGCCTCCTTGATAATGTTCTTCCAAAACCAGTACGCCTCAGGAGTCAAAGGGGAGAGTTCACGTGAGCACGTGGAGGCTCTCCCTAGAAATTAATTGATCAATTAGAACTAGAGAGTTGGAGAGCTTGAAGGGGAAGAACCCGTGTTTCTCATAGGCATGAGGATAGCTCTGCGTGGGGCCTCCTCCAGCCCTAGCTCAATTCCTTCCTGGTTGTCTGGATAATACCCAGACTTGTATTTATTCTTCTCTGCCTCCCTCCCTTCCTTGCCTCCTTCCCCCTGCCTGCCTCCCTGCCTTCTTTCCAAAACAATGGTATTTGCTACATAAGATTATCACCTGCCAGGCTCTGCTCTAAGTACTGGGATTCAATCCTTGCACTCCTGGTGCTTGAAGTCTACTGGATTGCCACATATTTCATTTTCTTCATCCTAAAATTCTCTTGCCTCTAAGAGGCATCACTAATTTAATAGTGGCCTTTTGGTGGAAAAAAAGCAAGGAAGGAAATAAGCAATGAACACACACTATATTAAGTGTACATCCTTGTGGTAAGAAGTTTTGGAAACATTAAAATATGACAGACTTTGATTTAGGGGTCTGAGAAAGCCTCTGCCTAGAGCTGCAAAAATGTGACATGTTTAGTAGCAGTAGCCCTAAATTCCAGTAGATGGCGTGTCATGAAAGTGGGTGTTCATTGTACTCTTCTTATTTGTTTGTGTTTCTGATTCTTCCTGTCTCTCCTCCCACCCTGCTTTTTCCTTTACATCTTCCCTTGCATGAAGATTTTACAGACCTGAAGCGTGTTCTTATTTGCTATTTTGTTGAGTACAGTTTTAACTTAAGAAGCCCATTGTATGAATTTCCTATGACTGCAGTAACAAATTACTACAAATTTTTATCTTACAGTTCTGGAGGTCCTTCTGGACTAAACTCAAGGTGTTGGCAGGTCTGGCTCCTTCTGGCAGCTCTGGAGGGGAATCCATTGCCTCTCCTTTTCCAGCTTCTAACACTGCCTGAAGCCTTGCCCCGGGGTTCCTGCCGTGGTCAAAGGCAGCGAAGCCTGGCTTTTCTCACATCCCGTCTCTGACTCTGACTCTCCTGCCTCCCTCTTTCAGGAGCCTTGTGATTACATTTTGCCCATGCAGATAACCCAAGATCTTCTCCCCATCTCAAGGTCCTTAACTTATCACATCTGCAGAGTTCATTTTGCCACGTCAGGTGACATAACCACAGGTTCCAGGAATTAGGAGGTGGACAACTTTGGGGGCCATTATTCCATCCTCATGAGGTCCTCACTCATGCATGAAATGTTTTCTTACTCAAACAATCTCTCTCCGGAGAGCAGGACCTCTCATCTAAAGATGGGGACAGCATTGGAATAAAACTGGGAATTGTAGTTTTTTGAATCGAGAATTAAAGGCATAAAGTCTAACAATAAAACATTGCATTCAAAATGGGGAGGACCCAAATGTCTAGGACCTCTGGCTACGATTAAGTCCATATCCAACCAAATCTCATTAGTTTCCACTTCTTTCCATCCTCACGGCAGTAACCCTGCCCAAGCTTCCCTTGTGTCTCACCTGGATGACCACAGAGGCCTTCAAAGGAGTCTCTTGCAGCCACCTGGCACCAAAGGGAGCTCCTTAAACACAAATTGGACAACGTCAGCCCCTGCTACTGTCTCCAGTAGGCCTCCGTTGTGGTTGGGATAATGTTCAAACATCTAAGTATGGCACCTAAGATCCCACATGGACACTTGAGCTGTCTCCCCAACACCTGCTTCTTATAGAGGGCATTAGCCCAAACCTATGTCCATCACGGACACCTTCCCTGACCACCAGAGAAGTCAGCCCTGCCTCCTCCTGCTTTTCCCCTGAGGCAACACAGACCAGCTCTACTGTTATTACTTGCTTAATCTGTCTGCCCTGCCAGAAGGTAAGCTCCATGAGGACAGGGCTTGTCTTGCTCACCATTAAGTCCCTAGAGCCCAGTGTGGTGCCTGACATATAGTAAACCCTCAATAAATAGTTAGTGAATAAGACCTGTGGGTTTTGATTTCAACTGACTGTGTGACTTTGAGCAAGTTTTATTCAACCTTTGGGAACTTCAGCTGCCTCATCTAGAAAAGTAGGTGACAGAGATCTATTTTAAATTCCTAACAGGTATTTTCAGATTTACCCCTCTCTCATTGTCTGTCTATCTGTCTGTCTGTCTGTCTGTCTATCTATCTGTCATCTATCTATCTATCGTCTATCTATCTAATTATATCTATCTCGTCTCTCTCTCACATCTATTCTTGAGAGGCATAGGTGAATGAGTTTGAGAGGTAGCTTGGGGCAGTGGAGAGTTCAGAAGTCAGACAGGTCTGGCTTTGAATCATGATTCTGCTATTTTATTCTGTGTGACCGTGGGGGAAGTTACTTAACCTCTCTGACCTCACTTTTCTCATCTGTAAAATGGGCTTACTAATAGCACCAGCAGAATTAAATGCAAGTGGATATATAAAGCACAGAGTCAGGCATGGTGGTGACTTTGAAAATGCTAGCAATTAGCATTGCCATTATTCCAGACGTTTGAGATGATAAAGACCACTACAGATCCTTTTCCTCCTTCAGAGACCTGTTGTTGGGTGAAGCAATGTGCTTTACTTCCTACTACCCTAGACTTCTTCTCTCCATCAGTTCCCTACTCCTCAGCACTTGTTCTGTTCCGGAAACTTGGCAGGTAGTGTGTGCAGTTATTTTCAGAGGAACGAGTGGGTAAAAGCGGCAGCATTTCCCCCGGAGTGTCTGTGCCCAGGGAGTCTGAGTTTATGGTGCATCTGCTTTGTGTGTGAAAGCCTTGTCCTCCCCCAGCACCATCCCCCACCTCCGGGGCCGAGCAGGCAGGGACCCAGGCTGCTGCCTGCACTCCTCGTTCCTGGCTGGCGCAGGTCTGCTGACCAGCCCACAGGGTGGGGGGTGAGGTGAACGGCAGTGGACAGCTCTGCTTCTGGGTGCCTGGATGGGCAGAGGAAGGAAATCCTTCCTCTCTCCAGAGGCTTGGAGGGACTTGGGATCAGAGTTCAGAGGCTCCTTCCACGACCTGAGAAGATGCTGGAAAGGCTAATGACACTGATGGTAGTTAATGGAATGGGGGCATCCACTCCCTACTGTCTCAGCTCAAAATTCCCAAGTGGACTCACTTTAACACTCCATATATGGGGGTGAGGGGTCTTTCTCACTGTCAGGCTTGGCGGCTGCAGGGAGATGTGTTATTATTGCGGGAGGTGTGTGCGCCTGGGACATCCACATGATGGCAGGAATGAAGACGCTGACGATGGGGCAGGTGTCTTCCTGAGAAGGACTTGGTCCAGAGGGGGTGGTCAGCAGGAGAGCCTCTGGTCTAGTGGAGATCTTGGGCATCAGAGGTGTCCTCTCAGCTCTGTCTCTTGCCTCTCATCTGGCATTTTTTTGGGCATTGGTCCAACTCAAGGACCAACACCTGGCTCAGGTGTTGAATCTCTTCCTCTTCCCCTCTCCAGCCTCTCCTTCCTACCCTATCTTTGCACCGGCTACACCCCAATACACCCACTCCCGCCTGACATCTTGTCTCTCAAAGTTGCTTTTAGGGCAGATCAAGAAGATCCCATTTGGGGGGCAGAGGCGGCTCAAATGGTTGGGTGTCCATCTTCCATATGGAGGGACCTGGGTTTGATTCCTGGGACCTCCCGGTAAAAAAAAAAAAAAAAAAAAAAGAAGATCCCGCTGGCCATTAAAAACAGAGCCCACATATTAGCGACACAAAGTCCATTCCTCTTTAAGGGCAGGGAGAATTCAGTATCCACAAAACACAAATTGGCTAACCTTACTCTCTGAACTCCAGAGCTGAATTTTCATAATTAAAACAAAACAGTCTGAGTCATGACCGTAACCGTTATTGTATTCTGTTTCCCCATTTTACAGGAGAGGAAACCAAGGCACACAGCGGTAAATGACTTTCCCAAGTTGGCTGTAGTTACTAAACAGCCAGGTCTGATGCCCAAGCGTGTTGGTTTATCCACTATCCTACCTGGCTTCCTTTGTGACCTTGGGCAAATCAGCCTCTCAGAGCCTCAATTTACCCAACTGTTCCACTGAGATAACACCTACCTTGTGGGGTGGAAATGATAAGGACAGTTGTAGTAACGATGATGATGGTGGCAAACGCCTGCACATTGTTTCCTGCTTGCCGGGTTCTAAGCGTCTTTTGTGTGTTGACTCATTTCATCCTCACAAGAGTCCTATGAGGGGGTGAAATGAAATGGTGGTTATTAGTAGGAGCATCGGGTGAAGCTGGTCTTGGGTCTGAGAAGCCTTATGAATGCATTCCTTGAATCAACCCCACCTCTCACGTTTTGGAATTTTTTCTGGCATATTCTCCCCAGTTTAGCTGTTGCACTCTTGATGCTTTCCCAAGGATAGGTGCTCCCAGAGAGTTAGGGGAGAGACATTCTTTTTCTGTAATGAATCCCACTCTCCCCCTTGTCCACCGTTGCCCTCCCTGTGTTGGGGAACAGCCTTTTCTTACAGGGTGAATCTGGGATCGGTCCATTGATCACTAGCTTCTGCGTTGAAGGATGTGGGAGAAAGACAACAGCCCGCGCGGCCCAGTGGCCTGCTCCAGGCCCTGAGCGCGACGCTGGCCTGCCCGTGAGGACTGAGCAAGGCACTCCTCGTCCCCTCGTTGCTGCCGCGGACTCCCGAAGCGCTGGCTCCCTTCTGCTGGGGAGAAATCTGGCTTTGGAAGGCAGCATCCCACTGGTTTCTGAGTGCCAGCTGGCACGCCGGGACCAGCGACAACACGGAGGTCTTGTTTCCTCGGGGCTGGGAGGGAGGGGATCCGGGGTCCAGCACCATGCGATGGAATCGTAATAACGAGGCCATGTCACAGTAGCGGTGGCAGTGGCTACGGTGTCAGGCAGATTGTCAGAGCCTTTACATACATGGTCAGATTTGACCCTGATGACAACCCCAAGCATTATTCCCCCCACTGAACAGATGGGGAAATGGAAACTTAGGGAGCTAAAAGAACCTGTGTGCTCAAGGCCACACAGCCACCAAGTAACCAAGTGGGGGTTCTAGCCGAGGTCTAACGTGACAGAATGGGGTTCTCACTGTTATACCACAGGGATTCAGGGAGATGGTCTCCCGGGTGATGGTGGCCACTAGGAGCACAGGCTCTGTGACCTGGGGCAGTTCGCATAGCCGACTCGGACTCTGTTTCCTCATTTTCATGCCTCCCCCACAACATCTTGAGGAAGATTGAAGGAGGTAATATTTGCATTGCCCAGCGCCCTGCAGCGCAGCAGGGCTTCTCACCTCGGCACAATGGGCATATTAGGTTGGATTATCCTTGGGGTGGGCTGCCCTGGGCCCTGGAGGATGTCTAGCAGCAATCCCAGGTCTTTAACCTTGAGGTGCCAGTAGCACGACCAATCACAACAATGAAAAACATCTCCAGATATTGTCAAATGCCCCTGGGGGGGGGTGCCACAATTGCCCCCAATGGAGAATCACTGGCACTTAGTAAGTGACCAATAAACCTTAGGCATTTTATGAGTATCATTGATAAATCTGCATCAGGCTGCCTGACACAGGTACTCAAAGCTGCACCTGTTGGGGGTGGGGTGGGGCCCTCCCTGCGAGGATGGGGGTTCCTTAGGTCACTCTGGCTTCTGGGAGGGCAGCCTGTCTGGGGCATGCGGAGCTGCTGCCTGACTGGGAATGTCTGCAAGGCAAACCACCCCAGACTTACTGCAGGACACGGGGTCATAACAAGAAGCTTTTTTGTCCCCATTTCCTTTTGGGGACCATTTAAAAACACCTTGGTTTTCTGCATAATAACCTCATGCAGACTTCCTTTAAAGTAGGTTGGGTCTCTTGTCATTTACTAATTCAGGCAGCAATACCTGAACCCCTATTGTGTGCCAGACTCTTGCAGTGCAATGATAAATAGCTAGCGCTTAGTAGGCACTTAGAGTGTGCAAGGACCTCAATTCTTTCTTAAAACAACCCTATTATGATTCCCTCTTACTGTCCCCAGCTGTCAAGAGGCAGAGCAGCAGTTCTTACTCAGGTGGTGCCATGTCAATGTTCTGAATTAGACAAGATGACCTGTTGTCAGGGAGCTCACAGCCTAGTAGGGTATCCAGAAAAGCATAGCAAAGGTGCAAGGAGATAGCTAAACCCAGGCTCCTGTGGGATCCTGATGGTGAAAGTATCCGAATCAGTGTGACCAGAAAACCATTCCCAAAAGGGTGACTAGAACTCAGTCTTAAACAAACAGGTGATGAGTGCATTCTAGGCTGAAGGAACAGAATGTCCAAAAGTCCCAGAGTCCAGGGGCGAAGAACATCACAACAAAGAACAGCACAACATATGAAATAAATATGTGGCTGGGGCCAAGGGCATGAGGCAAGGGGGATTGGGAAATGAGAATCCATAGAAGTGCTTGGCCAGATCACAAAGTGCAAAGTGGAGAAATTAGAATGTCAAGGAAACCAATTGCTCTCTGTGAAGAATATTCAGGATGAATTGGGTTTGCAGGTAAAAGTAAAAGGACAGCAGATTCATGCTTGTTAGGTTGAAAGAATGGAGAAAGCCAAAGCCTTTAGAAATGTTGACCAAAGAACGAAGCACAGACAGAATTGTGCCACGTACCAGGACACCTGGGTTGAGTTAACTGGCTCACTGTTTCAGGACTGCTGGATCGCACAACTCCAGGGGGCACTAGTCACATCCTAGTCTATGTCAGTGGCACCTCTGGAGCAGTGCTGTCCATGAGAACTTTCTGCAAAGATGGACATGTCCTACAGCTGTGCTGTCCAATATGGCAGCTACTAGCCAATGGGCTACTGAGCACATGTGACCAGTGTGACTAAGGTGCTGAGTTTTAAATTTTAATTAATTTCAACTTCAATTTCAGCCATATGTTGCTAGTGGCTGCCATTTGGACAGTGCAGCCCTGGAGTCTTGCAGACCCCAATCTGTGGGCTGCAAGCTGTGACTTTGACCTATATGTTCCTTGGGCAAATCACTTGCCTTTCAGAGCACTGTGATTTTTCTTTCTTTGTGTCTTCAAAAATGCTAGAGTGAAACAGGCAGTGGAACAAATTAGAAGGCATCTCAAGAGGTAATTAATGGTTTGAAAACAAGCTCAAATGACCAGTCATTAAGAAAGTTGGCTGGCTTGATATCCGTGAAACAAAGGTATTGGGTGGTGGGTGTTGGTGTTGGTGGAGGGGGTGGGGGGCAATCTAGCTCTAATTATGCAGATGACCGGCTAAGTCATGGTTTCCAACTCACACTGTATTCAAACACTATCAACTAACGTGGTGACCACTTACAAATTGAATGAATGACCCTAATTCTTTACTCTTCCCTGTACCCATGCTCTTTGACACGTACCTTTGCAGCTCCTCCCATTAGAGAGGCAGGGTTGCCCCTTGATTTGGGGTTTGGTCACATCACTCACTTTAGCCAATGGAATGGCAGGAGGTGTGATGCACCCAAAGGCTTGAAAAGTGCTTGCGTGATGGATGGGACTTGCCATCTTGTACCTCTCTCATCACCACGAGAAGAACTTGCATGAACTAGCCCACTGGTCCTAGGAAGAGGACGAGAAACAAGTGGGACAAAACTGCTGCAGCCGTGTCAGCCCAGCCTAGGTTATCCACTCTCAGCCACCCTAGAGATACTTGAGTGAGCTCAGCCTAGATTGGCCAACCCCCAGCCAACTCACAGACATTCGAGCGCAAAAATGCCTTTTGTTGTATGCCACTGAGATTTTGCAGTTGTTATAGAGCAGAGGTTAACTGATACACTGTTAGTTTATTGCAAATGCTCACATTCTCCCTGAGTATTTAAAATTCCAATATTTAAGTGTCTGTATTACAATGTTCTCTACTCAGTGACACTCTGGTTTTCTCTACGGCATTTATAAGTTAAATATATATATTTATAAGTTAAAAAAAAATATATATATATCTTTTTGGATTTTTAAGACTAATACATGTTCATTGCAGGAAATGGTATGAGAAAGGAAGACATTTTAAAAATGAGCTGTAATGACAACTTCAGAGATAACCACTGTTAATGTTTCGGTGTATATTCTTTCAGAAACACGTAGAGAAAGATAGGTACATCCCTGTACATGTATAAACAATTACACACACCCCTCTGCATGGGATCATATTACATAGAGGACCGTATGTTCTGGATTATTTTATTTAGCTCATTATATCCATTAGCATTTCCCCACCTCCTTAAGTATCCTCTAGGGACATGGTTCTTTACATACTAATATTCTATGGTATGGCTGTATCATAACTTATTTAACCATTCCCTACTTTTGGACATTTCAATTCTTTGCAATTTTTCACTATTACAAATGACGCTGTAATCTTCATATTTGTCCATAAATCTCGGTGTGCTTCTATGATTCTTCCCTTAGGCCATGTTCCTAGAAGTGAAATTCCTTGGTGAAAGGGTCTGGACAATTTTAGTAAGGTACTGCCAAATTGCCCACCCTCCTGAAAGGGCAATTTATAGCCCCATCACTGGGACAGGAAAGGGCCTGGTATTTGTAATTTCTGAAGGCATGTTGGAGAAATTTCAGAGAAGATAGACTAGGACTGCGCTATGAGTGGTCGACATAGAACCATCAATTTGGTATCAGGTGGAACTCCATTAAATGTGACACTGAGGGGTGACCCTCCAAAGATTCAAGGGCTGCCAACATTCTGGACCTGTCAGCAGCCTGTCTTATGTGCTGACAGCATCTGCTTCTCTTGAACATTCCTACACATGAGGGCAAACTCCAGCTCCATCACTTTTTAACTTTGAGGCTTTGACCAAGCTACTTGATATTTCTAAGCCTGGATTTCCTCACCAGTAAAATGAGGGTAAACCTGTGATTTAAATTAGCAAGTCATCTAGCAAAGGGCCTGATACTTAGAAAGTGCTCCACAAATATTAATTTTGTCCATTTGTTTCTGATAGGGAGTCATGCCTGCATGTAAGAAATGGTTACAAATTCAGTCATTTCCAAACTGGTTCTTAGACTCTTGCATATTCCAGATGAAGTTTTCACAGGTTTGTGGCAAAATGAGAAAAATGATGATGTGAGTAGTTATTAATGATGAATGTATCTCTAAAGGACTTTCCTTCATTATGAGATAATGTACTTTTGACTTTTTTTAGAGTTAAAAATCCTTTCTTAAGTGAATATGGAATTTTGCTTTTGGTAATGGTCATGTAAGTACCCATTCCTCTGACCCTCCTGTAGATAACAAATATAAACCCTGTAAAAAATATAAATAACAGCTACCTAAAGGGTAGGTCAAATGGCTAAAACTCCAGCAGAAAGCCTGTAGTCTTTCTGGCCTGAAGAACCAGAGGACAGAGTTATGGACAGCTGCCCTCACTTTCATGTGGGAGGTGGGGTGATACAGGAAAGGAGCCAGAGATGGGAAGCCCCAAATTCTGTGAATAAAGTCCACCCAAATCTCTGGCTGACTTCTGAACCATCCACACTTGGGGCCAACCCCAAGCAGCTCAGATAATGCTCAAAGAGATGAACTGAGAGTTTACCTGCTGCCCAACAGGTAGTTTGCAGTTTGATTCTGACCCAGTTAATTGCTTTCTAAAACAAACAAATCAACCAACACTCTCTAAGGAAATATAACAGAATCCAGAGTCCCCACAACATAACATTCACAGTATCTAGGATCCAATCCAAATTACTTGAAATGCAAACAAATAGGGAAATGTGACCTAGTCTCAAAAGACAAGTCAATGGAACCTGATCTTGAGAGGCCCAGATGTTGGAATTAGTAGTCAAGGATTTTAAAAGCAGCTGTTATAACTGTGCTCAGTGGTGTAAAGGAAAATCTGCTCATAATAAATGAAGAGATAAGATATCATGGCCCAAAATAGATAGAAACAATATGAAAGAAATGTAAATTCTAGAACTAAAACATACAATATCTGAAATAAAACATTCACAGGAAAGGGATAAAAGCAGAATAAACATGACGGAAAAAAGAGTGAAGTTGAAAAATAGATTGATAGTATTTTAAAAAATATTAATTGATGTATTCCCCCTTCTATTTTCTTTTCTCTTTACATGATCTCTCCACCCACCCCAATCTAAGCAGATTGCTGAGCTCATTGCCTTAGAGGAGGAATGGGACAGTATAAAAAGCAGAAGAAAGGCTTCAAATGCCTGAGTTTAGTGCCTAAGCCTTTAGGAGAATTAAAAGGATTCAGAAGAATTCCTAAATGTTTGAAATAATTCAAGTTTAAGAAGAGTGGGGCTTCTCCCTAGATTGAGAGAAGGAGAAAGATGAAGGAATTGAGCAGAAAAAAAAAAAAAATAGTGCATCCTGGACAAAGATTAAGGTAAAGAGAGCTATGGAGATTTTTACACTGTCAAATAAATGTTCCAGTCCAGAAGTGACATATGTGCCACTTCTGCTCACAGCTCACTGAGCAGAACTCATCACATGGTCCCACCCAGCCACAGAGGGCCCAGGAAGTATCATGCCTTCATGAGCCTGGAAGCTGAAAAGCTGAAAATATTTGGTAAAACAGTGCTGATGATTACCATACTCAACATCTTTGGGACCCAGATCTCCCCCTGGGATTACTACAAACGCCTCCCACAGGATCTCCCTGCCTCAAATCTCCTTGACCTTTAAGCATTCCTCATCTATTGATTTTTCCTCAACAAAGACTGGCTATTTTTCACAAAGCCATTCTCATGGGAGAAAACTAGTCCTGGGCTGGGGCAGGTGGGAGTGTAAAATCCATAGGAACTTCTTTGAGGTAAGGGTAACAGGGTCCCTGAAGCTGGGGATGAGCACAAAAGTAAAAGGGGTGCATAGGCCACCAGCAGTGTCCATGACAGTATGTTTCCTTAATTCCCAGAATGACTGATATGAGGTGGGTGCAGTTTGGTAAATGAATAAGTGAATTAGTATCCAGGATTGCAGCTCAGTGTGGATTACAGATGGCATGAAGATGCCTGGGAAAGCAGAAAACAGTGAAGAGGGCTCTTCCAAACCTTGGGAACAGGATGGGGACAGACAGGGCTTGGAATCTCAGCAGCAGGTGGGGCCTCAGATGCCATCGCGATGGTTGGCCATGCCCTGTTCTCTGAGAATATTCCAGTAGTGATCATTATGTTTCTAGGATGTTTTGATATTTACAAGTTGCTTTTACATTTAATTTTCTCATTTTGTCCTTCTGAGGTGTGTAAATGGAAGCTCAGAGACGTTAACTCACTGAGTTTCATACAGTAGAGGAATGATGGTGCCGGGACTTGAGCCCATATTTGTCACTGCAGGTGGCTGACAGTGATTAGGTTCCCTAAGAATGCTTAAGAATTTAATGAAGCTGCTCTTTTGCTTCTGAGGTGGCATGATGTAAGACAAAGAGTACAAACTGGTGACCAATATGCCAACAACAGTTCTCACAAGTGTTCTGGACAGGACGACTTTTTAAATTGAATGGATGTTTTAACATTGAGAGATTTCATGTGAAAATATGGATTTCTGGCTTTTTGTAAAAACCAGAATGTCTGATCCCATGTTCCCTCCTGGTTGGGGTTGCAGCAGCTGTCCCCTTTATATGGGTGACCTCCTTACCAGTTTGTCACATTCCCTACCACTCCCTATAATGTTGTCCATTGAGTACTTGAAATGTGGCTGGTCCATATTGAGATACCTACCAGAAAAGTTAAATGTCCATACGTGGCTCACACTGGCTTTTCCTCAGACAGCGCTGCCCTACAGGCTTCCATATCAGGCCAACTTCTTACATGCCTGCTGCCTGTTTGACCCTATAGGCAAGAGAATTTGCAACTTGGGCTGAGAAGGAAGAGGGACCTGGAGCCAGGAGATGATAGTTCACGTCCTGGCTCTGACACTTGCTGCGTGACCTCGGGAAAGTCTCCTCTCCTCTCTCCAGTGTCCCCTCTCCAGTTCTTGTGCTCATCCTCGGCTTCTACGTGCCCAGCTTGCTCCTTCTACCTCTTCAGAGCATGACGTTTGGGCTCCAGGGACCCCATCTCCCATACTCCAAAGAAGTGCCTGTAGATTTACACTCCCTCCCACCCCCTCCTTCCCAGCCCAGAGCAGCCCTTAGCCCATGAGTCACGGGGGTAGGAGGATAAAAGCCAGCTACTCCTTCACCTCGAGGTGGGACAGCTCTAAGCTGTAATTTACTCCAGAGCTTCTGGCCGGATCAGGCTAAGGCTGAACTTCTGAAATCTCACCCATGCTTGGTTACTTCCTCTGTCCTGCTTCCCTCCCTCCCTCCCTCACTGTCAGTTTCTCCTAATAAATCACTTACACTTGAATTCTCATCCCAGGGGCTGCTTCTGGAACAACCTCTCCATTTGAACAATGAGGACATTGGACTTAATTTCCAACTTTCTACAATAGAAACTTCCTCTCCCACACATCTCTGAATTTACCCTTTTAAGATGGGGTGCCACTGCTGCCTGCTTTGATCTGAGTTTTCCCCAATGGGTGCCCCTCCTCTTGCCCTGATTCTCCACCCTTTGGTTGTTTCTACGTCTTTGGGGAGCCGCATCTCCATGATACTCCTCCCCCCACTCTACAGGAGGTCGCAGCCTAGATCATTCCACTTGCCTGCTTGTTTACAGAATGACAGGTTGACCATGTATCTCTTTCCTTTTTGGTTAATATCTGTAATTTGCCCTCATTTAATTCCCATATTTTAGCTATTAGTTTGCTCACCTTCCTCAATTATTTTCATGCACCCTTGGGCTCATAAACCATTGTTCCAAGTGGTGTGTTGCCTATTTTAGGAACTTAATTTGTTTATAATGTGCACATCAGCTGCATGATTTGTTTCTTGCTTGTAATTAACTTTTAAACCGATGCCACTCCCCCGCCAAAAATGAAACTCAAGATAAAGTTGGTAAGATGCTGGCAGCATCCAAATCTTCCGACATCTTCACCGGACTCAGCAAGTTTGAGGGGAATGATGTATTTTTTTGTCTTCCACTTCCATCTGTTACCCAGCTGATCTTGGAGCCAATCCGTTCATTAGTGGGTTTGAGTGTCAGAGTTGGATCTGACGTTTTTCAGTTTGAGAAATGACTTCTGCACCAAGAAAAGCAAACTTTTTCTTCTAACTCTCTGATCCTGCTGCAGCTTGAACCCATCTCTTCTTTCCTGAGAGGGTCCCTGGACTCGTGGGCACCGATGAATCACGAAAGGGTTGTATAATACCTCTAGCTTCCCTTATGGCTATTGGAAAGCTAGTTGTTAATTCCATGGTCTTTGCAATTAATCTTAATTAGCAATGTCTTGTATATAGAGCCTGCATTAGCAGGGGGACTGATTGGGTTGTATATAACTAAGTTTATTCATCTTCCCATTTCATGACACCCTATCTGTCATGGGTGAAATCTAAGTTCCAGGCAACTTTCCTCCACAGCTAAGCACTTTTAGAAATGAGATTATGCTAGATCTCTACTTCTCAAATGTTTATGTGCATACAAATCCCTGAGGGAATCTTGCTAACGTCAAGATTCTGATTCAGTAGATCTAGGATGGGATTTGAGAGTCTGCATTTTAACAAATCCCAGTAGAAGCCAATGCTATGGTTCTAATGACCACACTTGGTGCTTCGTGAAGACTGGGATTAAATCAGCCTGGTTCCCACGGGTGCTCAGAAGCTCTCCTTAACTCTTTGGAGACTGAATGAGTGAATGACTGAATGAGCTGTATACTAAGGAATACAGATTACCAGATCGATCTCATTGGAGGGTGATGTCTTCCTCCTTATCCCCACCCTAGCAAAAAGAAGCAGTAATTTTATATTTTTCCCAATTTAGGAAACAAGGGCTAAATGTCATACACTGATTTATATCCTCCAGATATATGGTATTTATGTGTGTGTGCACACACATATGTTCGACTTTTGGAAATGAATTTATAGCAACAGAACTGCTCTTCAGCATGCGTCTCTTTCTAAGTTTAGCCTGCCTGCCTTCGTTCGAAAGGGCCTGCTTCCAGAGAGTCCTGCAAATTGAGAAATCCTTGTTCCTGTTTTAAAAATTCTCCAGAGAGCTGCCTGATTTTCCCTCTAAGACACTGGCTTCTCTATTGTTCTCCCAGTTCTGGTGGCATCAATTAATGAGCTTCAAATGAACGCTAACTTTCCGTAACTCTTCTCTCGAGCACCTAGAAGCTTCTATTACTCTTCACCCACTAAGGTTGGGCTGTTACTTTTTCATGAGGCCCAAGATGGTAAAACACACACACAGACACAAAGACTGTAGTTTTTGAAACCAGAAGTCAGGACATACGATGAGGGCACTCATTTAAAGAGACAAAGGGGCAGGATGTTTTTAATTGGCTCCATTTCCTAAGATGTCTAATTTTATATTTGGAATTTTGCATCTCTTTCTTCAAGAGGGCCTCCAAATTGTTTCACCTTCAGGGTCCCACTGAGCCTCTTCCTCCAAGACAGGCTGCAGGTTTTCCTTGACTTCTCCGTCAGGCTCCCTGGGCCGTTGTGGACTCCTGGGAGTTCATGGCTCTGCCCCACCTGTGAGATGTGGGAGACAGCCCAAAGGAGGAATGGGGGAGCTCAGAGGCTGTCACGTGCCCAAGGCCTCGTGGCTAAGAAGCGATGGAGATACTCCACAATGCAGGCAGTCTGACTCAGAGCCAGCAATCTAACTATTATGCTCCACTGTTGTGCTTTTCCACTTAATGTGCAAAGGAGTGTCCTGGGACCTTGTTAAATGTGCATTCAGTAGGTCTTGGGTGGGGGCTTCATGTGCCATTGATGCTATCTGTGGACCACTGATCTGGTGGAGATTACTTTTCATTGCACAATGGAATCACCTGGTGAGCTTAACCTGCCACCTTGGCCCCACCCCCAGAAATTCTCATTTAATTGGTTTGGGGTGTAGCATCCTGGGCGTCATGAGTTTCAAAGCTCCCCAGGTGAATGGAGTGTGCAGCCAGGGCTGAGAACCACTGCTCTAGTGCCTTTTGTTGTGATTTTATTGGGTCCAGATCCCCCCCTGGCCCTCCATTTGCTTCCCTGCAGAAGAGTCCAACTCCTGCCTACAGGATCAGGGAGGCCAGACTGGGGTGGATGTGGGATCTCCTCCTCATCTGCTGTCCTGCCCTGGTCTGGGCAGCTGGACAGACGCTGGTCTAGGCACCCCAGCAGTGGCCAGCAGGCAGGCGTAAGGCTAAATCTAGCAATGCAACCCCAAGGAGAGGAACAGAAGTCTCCCCTGGGGGGCCCAGAGACACTTCCAAGCTGCTCTTTGCTGACATGCTCAGCTGCTGAACTGAAAAAGCTTCCTCATGGCTGAAGAGGCTACCTGGGATTCCCCTCCTGCCAGAAAAGGGGGCCAGTGGGGCCCGGGGAGCCCAGGGGAGTGGATGCCCCCAGGCGAGGATGTGGCAGCAAGCTCTGGAACTCTGAGTGCCAGGAGGTGGCTGTGCAGAGAAAGGGGTGTGGGGCAGATCTCATGCAGCTCAGCCCATCATGGATCCATAGTGAAGAAGGTCTTCTGGCCCAGCTGTCTTTCAGTGGAGATCTAGGACTCTTGGGAGGTGCTTTAGGGGGTATATTAGCTTCCTACTTCTTCTATAACCGTTTGTCACAAACTCAGTGGTATCAAACAACACACATTTATTATCTGACAGTCCTGGAGGTCTGAAGTGGATCTCACTGGGCTTAAATCAGTGTTGGCAGGGCTGTGTCCCTTTCTGGAGGCCGAGGGAGAATTCATTTCCTTGTCCTTTTCGGTGTGGAGAGGCCACCCACATTCCCTGGCTCATGGCCCCTCCATCATCTTCAAAACCAGTAATAGTGGGTTGAATTCTTCTTCTGTCCCATTGCTTGGACCTCCTCTTCTGCTTCTCTCTTCCACATTTAAGGATCCTTGTGATTATATTGGACCCACCCAGATAGTCCAGGATCATCTCTCTAATTTAAGGTGAGCTGATGATCAACCTTCATTCCACCCAAAACTTTAAATCCCCTTTGCCACGTAACGTACCATTTTCATCAGTCCTGGGAATGAGGATGTGGCTGTCTTTGGGGGGTTCTTATTCTGCCTAACTTGGGGGGGGACACAAGGTTGAGCCTGAGTGTGGGATTCCTGTTCCCACATCCTTTCCAATTCTTACTTCAATCAAACCCATTCTGATAAATACCTGCTGTCCATATAAAATTTTCTTTGAAGACTATATTCCAAGGCTGAGAATTATTTCCAGCCTGTGGTGTAGTCCTGTGCTGCCTCTAGAGGGGCTCCTGGGCTGGCAGCATTAGCATCATCTGTTAATTAGCTGGTTAGGAATGCAGAGTCTCAGGCCCCATCCCACACCTGCCCAACCAGGATCTGCGTTTGAACACAGTCTCGAGACGTGGAGGCTGGTGCAGTCCCCGGGCCCCTTGGCTGCACACCAAACCCCCCTAGAGAGTTTGCAAAAAGTACTGATACCCAGGTCCCACCACACGGTCACTGGCCTGGGATGCGGCCTGGGCGTTGGGAGCTTTCAAAGCTCCCCAAATGTGCAGCAAAGTTTGAGAACAGCTCGTCTAGTCCAGCCTCCTCATTGTGCAGAAGAAATTTCCCAGGGAGGGCAAGTGACTTGCCCAAGGCCAGAGAATCAGTGGCCATTCCAGGAGAAGATTCAATTCTTTCTGAGTAGAAAACAGACACACAGCGGCGTCAGTGACCATTTGGGTGGAATGAGGGCCAGCGAGGGGCGCGGGTTTCCCGGTCTGTATCCTTCTTTAGAGTTTGAATTCTCTTTCCGTGTCAAACATGCAGTAACTGAATATATTAAAAATACCAAAGACTGGTTATAAAACAAATAATAAGGACAACTTGGGACTCTAGTAATAGGGACCGTTTCTGAAAATCCGCCTTGTACCAGGCCCTTGTGCACAGGCCACTTGCCTCCCCGCCATGCCAGGGGAGGTGGGAACTCATCGCGCCGTTTCGCGCATTTGTGGAAGGACCTCCAGGATTCTGTGGTGTAGCCACGGGAACCGTCCTGATGGCGGAAGACTCTGACGACCCGTGGTGGGTGGAGTGGGGGTGCGGCAGCCCCAAAGATCTTGTGCTAATTTCTTATTTCTACCAGTTCCCCTGCCACATGCTCTGTGGGGCCTTTGTCCTTTGACTGAGAACCAGAAACAAGGTGGTTTGTCAACCCCGCCCATTAGTTTAGTTTTTCTTTGCTTTGTCTTCCGGTCTGGGTAGAGGAATCAAGAAGCTAAATTCCTTTGTCTGTTTTAATTGGTTCCTAAATAGCCTTCTAGCACGACCACAGAGGAAACAATTAGAAACTGTGAGTATTATTAATTAATATCCATAATATTATTAACATTCTACTATCAATATCAATATTATTAATATAAGAATGTTGATGTAATTTCAATCAGTTTTCTTATAATTAATACCAACAGTATTAATTAATATTAATTAATGAACAAATATTATTAACCATAATTATTATTAATTTTTTGAGACCCAAACCCAATAGATAATGCTTACCTACTTTATCGGGTTAGTTGTTGTAAGGATAATTCTAATGGTCACAAAAAACATAGCTAGCATTTGTTGAGGTTTCCTTCTTGCCAGCTTCTGTTCCTTACATGTTTGAACTGATCTAATTCCTCCCCAACAAGCCTATGAGGCAGGTACTCTTGTGAGCCCCACTTTACAGATGGGGAAACTGAGGCTCAGAGCTGAAATAGGTTAATGCTTGGAAATGGCCGCCGTGCTCCGGCAAGTGTGCGGCCACGGATTCCGCTCAGGTGCTCTCCCCTGACCTTGTCAGTCTGTTTGCTGTGTCCAGTCAAATCCCAGAGCTTGCTAGGAGGAGATCTTGTGAGGTCTCTTGCCCCGAGGGTCCCCACTCTGGGAGACCTGGCCCCGATGTCTCACCTCAGTTTCCCCTCGAAGGCACTGCCGTTCTCTCTGAGATGCTGGGAGGATTCTGTAAATAGTTCCCTCGAGGTGCTGGAAGCACTGGGTGGAGAGGCTCCCTATAAATACCCGGCATTTATAATTAGCATCCGTAGCGGCACAGCGCTGTGTGTGGAGGAGGCAAACACCTGCAGAGGCAGAAAGTCAGGACGCAGGGCACGGGGGGCTCTCGGCAGCTGGCTCTTGTCATGGCCTGAGCTGAGAGGACCCCATGGGGAGCAAAACCCCCAGATTGCTGCAGCCTAGACCAGGGCAGTGGGGGCTGGTAGGGGTTGCCAGCTGTCCATGAGGCCTTCTGCAAATTATTGCATTCCTCTAAGCCTTAGTTTCCACATCCGTAAAATGGGGATAAAGATAATATCTATAACACTCCCAGTATGGTGCACACAGTAGGTTCTTAATACATGACAGGTTCCTCTTCTTTTCTCTCTGTGTGGACAGCTGTGCAGGTGTCATTCTCACTTGCATGTGAGATGGCCCTCTCCTGCTTAAAGCCTTTTGAGCTCCCCATTGGTGTCAGGTGCCCCCCGTGCCCACCTCACGTGCCTGCAGCAGCCCTCCTCTGAGCTCACACTCCCGTCTGGCTGACAGCAATCCATCCACCTCCAGTGTGGCAGGGTCCTTCTGCCCCGAGGCCTTCTCTGATGCTGCTGGAACCTGCTGAGCCTGCGCAAAAGTGCAGCCCAGAAGGGCTGAGTTCACACTCAGGGGTGGAGAAGGGGAACCAGGAGATGAATGTGCTCCTTCCCGCCTGCAGGTGGAAAACAGGCTTCCTGGTTGCTTCTGGGGAGGTCCAGCAGCCTTGAGCTGCTGTCGCACACAGCAGTGAGCTCAGTGTTGAACACAGAAATGGATTCCCTCCTTAATCTTACCACTCCCTCCTTCCTGCTTCCTGGAATCACCCCTCATAACAAACCACCTGCACCCAAGTCCTTGTTTCGGGCTCTGTTTTTGGGGAACCCAACCCATGACGTCATTGCACTCGAATTGCATTCAAACTCCGTGGCTGTAGGGCCCTGCCCAGTGCACTTTCATCCTTTCAACCTCACCTCTGACTTTCCAACCTCACCTCCATCTTTCCAATCTCACTTCCATCCTTCCAACCTCATCTCCATCCTTCCAACCTCAGCTCTGACCTTCCAATCTCACCTCCAACCTTCCAACATCACCTCCATCCTCCTAATCTCACCTCTGACTTTCCAACCTCACCTCTGACCTTTGAACCTCACCTCTGACCTTCCCACCTCACCTCTATCATTCCAACCTCATTTCTCACTGCTCTCTCCCATGCCTGCTACATTCCAGCCACACAGGCAGGAATTCACCGAGCATTCCATCCTCAGGGCGTTTGCACATGCTGTTCCCTCTGACTGGAGCGGTCCCCTCCTTGGTCTTCAGCTGCTTCAGTCCTACCATCCTTAGGTCTCAGCTTAGATGTCACACCCTTGGAGAGGGCGACCCAGCCTCTGATTTCATGCAGGTTCCAACCCCCTTTATTCTCACTTGTGACAACCTGTTTCCTTTCCCTTATAATAATTTGAAATTGTTTATTTATTTGAATGTTTATTTGTTAGTTATCTATCTTCCCTAAGACAGATAGACTGTCTTAGACTGTAAATCTCATATAAACTGCCTTGTTCCATTGATTCCACAGCATCCAGCACTGCTCCTGCCAGGCAGGACATCCTCGATATCCTCCATAAATATTTATTGAGTACAGGTGGAATGCAGGTTGCGTGGCTCCCTTCTCCATCTCAAACCTTTCCTGCTCTTCCAGGGGATTGAATGTTGACAGGGGGGGAGCGTGCAGGAATAAGGGACGGCAGGAAAAGCAATCTCCTTCCTCACTGCCCTTCCTCCCATTTCACCAGTGGAAACTGAAGTGAGACAATGCCAGTCTGGGCTCAAGCTCCAGGAGGACACATCTGAGTGCTTCCTCCATGGCCAGGAGATTCCTTGCACCCCTGATGCCCAAGCTGTGATTCGGGGTTGCTGGCTTCTACGTCTCCCTCTGGAGGATGGCTGGGGGTGACTCCAGGTGCCCACGAAGGCTGAGCTTCATCGTGAGCCTATGTAAGGATAGGGCCATTTCATTTCTCCTGGCTCATCTCCAGAGACGCTGGAACCAGTGACTTGGCCTGGAAGGCACGGGATATATTACTGATTTCTTGTGTGGTATCTGAGCCCCAAATTGCCTGGCAGTGCCCTAGACCAACTGGCCGCATAGTTTATTGGAAAAGCCGGGGTGGATGGGCTGCGCCTGATCCCAGTTGTTATGCCTGCGTTACCAGCCCGGTTCTGGCTCCGAGGAGCAAGTGCCCCATTGAACCTACGCCGCGGTTCCCCCGCATGCAGGGTCTCCCACGTGTGTCTCAGGGGTTGGCCACCCAGAGACCAAGCTAGTCCTGGGCGACAGAGAGGGGCCCATTGCTGGGGCACGGGGGCTCTTCCCGAGGCTGTCCCATGTTTGTTTCCTACTCCTGGTGTTCTGCAGCCTTTGCCTGCGCTAAAGACTTCCACGACTCTGCTTGGCTGGAGCCTGGTGCGCACTTTATGATCCGGCCCAGTAACTGCCGCAGCCTCTCTTGGAGGCGGGTTCTGGTTCCTGGAAGATTCCTCTCCGGATGCCGAAGTCCTCGACTCCCAGGACGTCTCACCTGGGAGGGCTCTCAGGGCTCATGGGCTCCTGCATCTGCATCCTACCGATGAGAAGGTGTGTGAGATGCCCATAAGCAGGTTAGACCCTGAGAAAATAAGTATCCCCTAGCTTCCCATCACCCGGAGACAATGGCTCACATTTCACCACGGTGCCTTTCAGTCTTCTCTTCCTCCACATGTAAACGTCATCAGGATATATAGACTAAACCATTTGATATCCTGCCCTTCACCTCAACGCTGTGTTACAGCATTAGGTGCTGATCTTGGAAAGGACTCAATTTCTTCATTTGTAAAATGGGAATGATAGTAATAATAGTAATAACAAAGCTACTACTACTGCTAATAATACCTATATTCAGGGCTTAATGTGGGGACTAAATGAGATAATCCATGTCAAGTTTTTATCCCACTCAGCGATGTATACTGAATGCTCAGCAGAAATCAGTATAATAAAATACTTTAAAATCACAAATGGCTGCAGAGTAGTCTATTGAGTGACTGTACCATTATCCACACAGCTGTTCCTTTGTTGAACCCACAGGTAATTTTTCAGAATCTGGGTATCCGCTCTCAACTTGGTGTTTTTCTGTACAGTGCCATATTACCTTCTGAAGATGCAAAACATCAGTGGATAGGTCCTCGGAGCCTGTGTGCTTACTGGTAGTAATCACAGCTGCAACAAAAATAAGGGGTGCCCTGGGCCACTGGAGACTGCCTCGAGTTCTCCAGACCAGGGTGGGGAGCAAGCTCACAAATGCCCGGTGGCAATGGGATGGGAGGAGTTCACCCAAGACAATGCCCCTGCTCAAGCACTCGTCGTTGTTGGACAGAGCAGGAGAGGCAGGATGAAGCTGGCCAGGGGGAGAGGTGAGTGCAGGCATCCAGGAGAAGGTAAAGAGGGGACGCCTTGAGGATGATGTCCAGTTTGGGCTCCTCTGAAGCTGAGGCTGGGACGAGGCTGGAGTATGGGAGGGAGGGGGCAGGGAGACTAGGAGAGGAGGAAGCTGATGGAGGGTGTGTTATTGGGCTGGGACCTGGAGGAACCATTAGCATATGCAGTTAAATTGTCAATTGTCACTTCAAAGGACGGGCAGCGCCTGGGGCATTTAGCCACCCAAGGTTGGTGGTTGCCAAGGTAAAATTCCTCTGCAATTCCAGGCTGCCCTGGGTGTGGAGAACCCACTGAGTGAGCTCCTGTGAACCCAGGAATAAGCCCTGAAACAAACGTGGAGGGACATGAATGCAGTGTCCGGTGCATGGGGGCCAGATACAGCTGCGAGCGAAGCTGAAGGGCGCTGGAAGCTGGAGTGGATGAAAGGTTCGCTTCAGAAGTGAAGATGCCACAGTGACTTTGCCCGGCAATACCAAATTCCACTTCAGAAAGATTCCCCTTATGTCTACCTTGAATCTCTCTTGCTGCATTTTATTCTTGTTTCCTTTGTGCTATCCTAAGAGGAAATGCTGGCCATGGGCAGTTGGAAATGCTAGAAATGCTACCGATTCTTGGCAGCCTGACCTCTCCAGGTCCCCTTCGGATAACCCTCAGAAGACCCCTCTCTGCTTCCCTGATTCTCTTTCCTGGCCCCTCCTTCCTCATGTTTGCTTTCTTTTTTAAAGATATTTATTTATTTATTTATTTATTTAGATTTAACACACCCCCCCGCCCCACCCCCAGATGGTTCTCTCATCTGTCTGCTCATTATTTGCTCACCTTCTCCAGGAGGCACTGGGAACCAAACCCAGGACTTCCCACATGAAAGGCGAGTGCCCAGCAGCCTGACCCACATCCCCTCCCCACAGGTTGTGGCATCTGCTCGTTGCAGTGGGGTGCAGAGTCTAGCTTGTTGTGGCGGGTGTGGGCGTCTGCTGGTCTTCTTTAGGAGGCACAGAGACCAAACCTGGGACCTCCCATGTGGTAGGCAGGCACCCAACTGGTTGAGCCACATCCACTTCCCTCTTCATGCTTTTTAATCTTCGCATGCTGTAAGCATTGAACGCGGCCAAATTACCTGCTCCGCGGGCAGCCCTGACACCAAGGTCACAGTGATCTTTAATTGAGTGTTGGCTCTAAACCAGGCTCAGTGCCAGGTGCCCACTCCCTCTCATAGAATCTAACAACTGCCGTGCAACCCCGTTCTCCAGATGAGGAGACTGAGACCAGAGGAGAAAGGCATTTTCTAGCCGGCAGCGGAGTTAAGATTCGAGCCTTAACCACTCACCTGCTCCCCTCCCTTTGAGCAGGTGCACATTCCCTTCTGTTATCTGTTGCACCTCAGCTCAAGGGGGTGCCGCTGGGTTTTGCCAGAGGTTGTTTCTTTGGGGCCCTTTGCTTACCTGCTTGGTCTTGAGTAGGAAACACCTCTTAGCACTCAGGAAAATGATCATCAAAATCATAGTAAATTGTACTGTTACCTCAGCTCCTGTCCAGCCCCATTGGACGGATTGTAGCAGGAGCAAAATAAAATGTACTTGTAACCTAGCAAGCACCTTAGAAGAGACATAAGATTTCTATAGCAGATCCCATAACCCTGTCAAGTTTAATATTCACCAGACTTTTTACTTCTTCTCTGTAAAGAAAGTGTATGGCATATCCTTGGAATGCTTCCCTCGTTCTCTAGTCTTAGCACCGGGAGACTTCGCGGCACCAGGCACAGGATGCATCTTAATGTTAACCAGAGCAGAACACCAGAAAAGCTCCCCAACCCCTTCCCCGGGATGTCGAGGCTATGATTAATTTTCTTTGTTTCAAACCTGAATTAAAACAAAACAAAACCAAAAAAAAAAAACCCCTTAACGGGGAGCAGATCTGAGATGGATTAGCTACCCAACAAAGCCACTTGACTTCCCTGTAGGTGCCGGAGGGGGGGCGGGGATGGAGAAATTACTGGGCGTTGGTATAACTTGGACATCAGCCTTGGGTGAAGATGGTTTTAGGGGTCAGAGGGACGCCTACTCCAAGGGCCAGGCTGGATTTAGGGGAGAGAGAGGTCAAGGCAGGCCGAGGGCAGTCTGACTTTGTTTCCTTTACCAAGAGAAATCGTGCCATTTAGAGTACATTTCACCCAAGCACCGCTGAGATCATCACTTGCAGGCTGGGGAAATGGAGGCCCTGAGAGAGGAAATGAATGGCCAGAGACCCCGCAGCTTTCCAGGGGCAATTCTGGCTCTCAGTAGCTGACCGCGCCCCTCGCCGCCAGTCCTGCCTCCTCCTGGACCAGGTCTGAAGCTGCAAGGGGTTTTGTGGTGGCACATGGCTCCCTCCCTCCCTCCTTCCCTTCTCATCCGAGGCTGACCTTCCCCCCAGCGCCTCCCCCCTTCCTCCCCACTCGCTGACTAAGAGAGCCCCAGAGGCCCTCATTCTGCCAGCCCCCAGCCGCCCCCTCTCCTTGGGAGCCCCCCAGGCCTGTGAGCCGTGGCTCCATGGAGAAGCGGGGCGGTGGGTGGGGCGAGCAGGATAATTATAATCTTGGAAGGTTTGACTCTCAGGCAGAGAAGCAGGGAGGCAGCTCTTCCTTCCTGGTTTGGGGGCCGGGGCTGAGTCAGAAACCATCTCCCACAATCCAGCCTCCTGTGGGTCTAAAGAAGCTGGTCCCACCCTACCCTTGGGCCAGCCCTGGAGCCCATTCATTCACTCAGGACGAGCTGCTTGGGTACTCACTGCAGGCCAAGCGCTGTATTGAGCTTGGGGACTTGGATGGAGGTCGGGGGTGTTGGGGCACAGTGGTTAAGGGTGTGGGCTCTTAGCCAAGCTCCAGAAGTTGCAATCTGGGCTCCACTGTTTACCAGCGGTGTGATTTCTACACATTGTTCAAGCTCTCAGGGCCTCAGTTTCCTCATCAGAAAAATGGGTATTTTAAGTATCTCCCTTGAAAGCATCAAATGCGAAAACTCATATAAACCGTTAAGCACAGTGCCTGAAGCATGTAAAAGGCATACTGAACGTTAGCTGTTGTTGCTGCTCTTATGCTTTTTATTTTCATTAAAGAGGTGAATAATGTATAATCCCTGCTCTGAAAAGGCTCAGGGTTGTGAGTAGGGATGGCAAAAAGGGTTACATCTTATGTGTCAACTCTGACTGATTGATAGTGCCTATCCAGAGTTCTGTGTTAAGAAAGAGTCTGAGGGTAAGTCCAGACCCATCAGGAGAAGTGTCCTTGGTGGGTTCTAGGGGAAGGAGAGGTAGCATACATACCTAGTGTCACCTCTCTCTATTAATGAGTGGGTCCTGGAGCAGAGAAGAGAGGGGGGATTTAGAGTCAAACCCCCCTTAACAGGCCTTTAAGGCAAATGTTAGAAGAGTGAGGACTGCTTGAGAGCTGTTCGCATGCAAATATTTCTGAGCATCTAAGAGATGGGGATCGTCTCTGTTCAAGGGTAGCAAGAGCTTTCTGTCAAAAGATATAGGTTTGAGTCCTGGCTCTGGCACTTACAGGCTATGTGGCCTTGGATAGGAATTAGGCATATCCCAGGTGTAAGCTTCCCTATCTGGAAAATGGGAATAATCACAGCATCCTTCCACCCAGGATTTTGGTGAGGATTAAATGAGCTGATTCATGTTAAGGGCTTAGAGCAGTGCCTGCCACATGGCAGACATTCAAAAACTGGGGGTTAGCCACTACTACTATGTTTTTTAAAGAACTGGGTTGGGGCTAAGGGCTGGTTTTTTCCTTTGTAATCCATTATCAGTCAGATAATTCTACCCTGTGTGAAAGCTGGAAACAATCAACCATTAGTTGGAACAAACTATTCAAAAATCAGGGATTAGTTGGAAAAAGCCCACCACTTCAAGCGATTGGTGAATTGCTCAAATAAATGTTGGTAGGTTATAAAACATTATGTGAAATGTGATGCCATTCTTAAGGAAAAACGTACTAGTTTGTTTACATCCAGAAAAAGATTTAGGAACTTGAGCATCCTGAAGTTAACGATGATTGTCCCTGACTAGGTGGACTGTGACTTCCCCATCAGGGCTCTTCGCAGAAGCCAACTCCAGGTAATTAAGCAGAAGAGGGGCTTGTTCAAAGGACGTTAGGGAGCCTGCATGTCTAAACGCTCAGGAGCGTTACCCGAACTTGTCAGGTGAGGGCCACTGCCAGCAAGCGCCAGATGCTGCAGCTGCCCAGCGTCCTGCGTTTACTGGGAACTTGGCCTTGCAGCCACTGCTATTCCTCTGTATAATTTACTTACCTCTTTGCAATGGTGGGAGGTCTAAGCAACGCCATCGTTACTATGAAATGGTCCGTAGCCTAGGAGAATGTATAAAGAAGTCAGTCCTATCCTTCAAGTCTGAGTTCTGTCTTCCAACTCGTGGAGTCCCCTGGAGGGACTTCAACCCAGTTGACCTTGACCCCTACTTCCAGGTAGGCAGGTTCTTCTGGGTAGGCTCCTTGGGCTTCCTCGTGTCTCCAAGTCTCTTTGCAGTCATTGGGGAGCAGGGTCCCCCCGTCCTTTTCTCTCTTCTCTTTGGCCTCTGGCATGGATGGCTGTTCTTTCAGACCCATCCAGTACCGAGATCATCAGACCCTCTTCCTTCATATACATTGTTTAGTAGGAGAGTTTCGGGGGAAGGGTTTTTTAGGGAGTGTTCCCCTTGGGGTGAGGATGGATCTAGAAGGCCTCATGGAGGAGGAAGCTTCTGAGATGAGCCTTAAAGGACAGAATGGAATTCCACAGACAGGGATGTGGTGGAGAAGAGAGGGCAGTGCAGTTGACAAAAGGGGAGCGTGCAATTTGGGAAAAGTGACTTTGTCAAGAACAGCTTGCCTGGCACAATCATTGGTCTTGTTTCCTGCTCTGTCAATAGCACCCAAGCAAGGTGCCTGGTGCTTAGTAGGCATTTAATGAATGTTAGAACAAGGTAAGGAATCAATTCAGATCTAGCGTGGGGGGGGGGGGGAGTGATCTAAAATCCAGCTTGTGGCGTGTTCGGTTCCCAAGGTGGGCCGCCCGTGACTTTATACAAGAGCATCGTTATTCTCCTGACTGGTGTCAGCTCCTTACAGTGGGGAGAAGGGAAGGAAAGATAAATCCCTCTTTGTGCCCCACGGTCGGGGGGAGAGGCCGCCACCCAGCTGGCCCTTGCCTCTTTAACAGTGCCTGGCCCTCACAGCTAGGCCTTGGCATTCTCTCGTAAAACAGAAACAATTTCACAGATAGCCAATATCAGACAATATGTAGCTCATTCTGTGACCCTGATGGGTCAAGGCAAAAAGGAAGCCACTCCTGAATCACGTCTGAATACAGACAAAAGCACGAACATTGTCCAAACCACCCAAACGACCAAACACCCCCTATTCTGGCTAATGTGAGTGAACGCTGCTCCTTTACCACTGGCAGCTTTAGCCTCATTTCCCTTCTTTCTAGATAACGTTTACTAAGATACCCAATTATAGTTATCCCTGCTTCCTGAAAGCATTCAATCCAGAGCAGAAGCCTGCTTCCTTCAAGCCTCCCCTGAATCACCTAACATGAGCCCAAACCCTGTAATGAGTCCTTTCTAACACCTTTCTGAGATGCCCTAGAGTTCCCTACTGGGGCACAGCCTCCTCATTGCAGTGTCAGCACATCCAGGTTTGGTTAACTAAAGGTGTGTCTTGGTGTCTTCTGTGGAAAGTAGCAACACTTCCATCATTCCCAGCCGAGCTCTTTCATGGCTTCGGGATGTCACCTCTGGAATGCCTTTTCCACTCTCCTTCCTCTTGCCAACTCCTCCTTATCCTTTAGGGTGCACAGAAGTGGCTACTGGATTTTGAACCCTTCCTATGCTCAGGTATTGTTCTTTGTTTTATTACGTACATTATGATGCATGTTATTATTCCCATTTTACAGCATTGGATTAAGTAATTGAGGTCCAGAGAGGTTAGGCAACTTGCCACAGAGATTCAAGGGTGGTCTGCTTGTAATCGTCGTGCAGACATTTCTCCGATTTCAGCGACTGTAGGAATCAGCAGGCATCTTGTTAGAAACGCCATGTGCTCGGTCCTGTCCCTAGAGGTTTAGATTGACCAAGTGTGTTAATTTCTATGGCTGTGTTACATTGCTCAAAACCATCTCCATGGGGCAAGCATCTGGGCACAGCTTAGTGGATTGCTCTGCTCAGGGTCTCACCAGGCTGTAGTCGGGTGCCTGAAGGTTCGAATGGGGAAGGATGTGTTTGCAAGCTCATTCGGGGGTTGGCAGAATTCTCTTCCTTGAGGCTGTAGGACCAAGGGCTCTGGCTTGTTACTGGCCTGTGGCTGGAGGCTGCCTCAGGTCCTTGAGGCTGCCTGCGGATCCCTGCCACGTGGTCTCCAACTTATAGTTATTGACATGGCTGTTTGCTTCTTCAAGACCAGCAGGGAAGTCTCTCTCTAGGCTGCTAAAATTGAGTCAAATATAATGAAAATGAACCACGGGAGTGACATCCCCTCACCTTTGCCGTGTGCTGCTCGTTGGAAGCAAGGCATGGGTTCCGGTTGCACTAAGGGGGTGGGGGCCCATCTGGGACAGAACAGCAGGGTTTGGAGATCATGGAGCCATTGGAGAATTCTGCCTACAATGCCAGGTCTGGGGTAAGCCTGGCAATTTTCATTTTAATGAGCCCACACCCCAAGTGATTCAGATGCAGGTGCAAGAAGTCCTATCCAAGAGAACAGGGCAATGTGGTGGAAAGTATGTGAGCTCTGCCTGGGCCCAAACCCTTCACTAGGGACTTTGGTAAGTTATTTAAGCTTTAAAACTTCATTTTAAAAATAGGAGCGATCACCCCCATAATAACAAGACTCCGTAGGACTTTTTGAGGATTAAATGAGATAATACCTATAGACTACTTAGAGCAGAGGAAGCAATCCATAAGTGGTAGGTTATCATCCTTTGTGAAATACATCCTCCCGACTCACATTGGAAGGAAGTTTTCAGTCCTTCCCATTCAGTCCTCCCTGGCTAGGTCTGGTGTTCTCCTTGGAACTTCCATAGTCCCCGTGCTCTCTACCAGCACAGCCCTTATCTAGTTATTGAGAGCTTATTAAGGCAAGATACTACAGCAGTTATGATAAGCTAGGTTTTGCTGCAGTCATAGATGACCCCCGGACAGCAAATGTTTCTTGCTCACCTTTCATGTCCCTCGTTATCTGTGCTCCATGTCACTTCACTCTGGGAGCTGGCACAGAGAAAAACCTCGCACAGAACATTGCCAGGCTCATGGTGGAGGGAAAAGAGACAGAGCAAACACTGCCTTGGCTCTTAAATCTTACTAGGAAGTGACACATGTCAGTTCCATCTGCGTATTAGTAACCAAAGGGAGTCACACGGTCATGTCTGAGTTCAGTAGGGTGGGGATGTAAAATCTTCTTGCAGGAGGATATCCAGAATATTTGGCCAACAGTGTTACGATCAGTCCTGGGGACTTTATAAATTAATTTCAGGAACAGTAACAAATATGGCATCAACAATGAGAATAATTGTAGCAAAGTACCAGGAGCTATTCCAAGCTCTTTGCATCAATTAACTCATTTAATCCTCGTAACAGTGCAGTAAGGAAGGGACTATTTTTATCCCCCTTTTACAGATGGGGAAACCAAGGCACTAGCAGTGAAGTCCCATTGCCCAAGACTGCAGAGCTAGGTGAAACCGCCAGGGCCGGGGTGGGGTGGGGGCAGTGGAGGCTCAGGAAAGGGAACGGCACACAATTCCGGGATCCAGCTGGGGAGTCCTCTCTCCCCCTTGGGTGCTGCCCAGTGACCGTCTCCTTAGCACCAGGCTCCACAGCGTCTATCTCTTCCCACAGCTTTCACTCAGCTCCCCAGCTGAAAATCCTGTGTTTAAGGCTTGCCGAATTCCATAAAAATGTCAATTAAATTGATTTAAAAATGCTCCAGTCTCATTCACAACAAACTGTGATTGCTGGTGCAGGCAGGCAAGGCTAAGAATAAATAATATGAATATTAAAAGGGTTCTGGGGTCATTAATTATCAGTAATAAATTATCCCCCACCCTCGCCCTTTCCCAGGCTGCCAGGGATGCCTTCTTCCCTGGGAAGAATCATGACTTAAGGCCTGAGATCAGGCATTGTAGTCGCTGGCCCCTGGAATTGCTGCCCCTCTGACGGCCTCTGATCTGATCATTTTAAATCAATTCTGCAGCATTTCACCCTCAAAGGGTGGACCCCAACCCGGCTCAGCACCTGGCCCAGGGCAGGGGCCCGAACCATGGTTGCTGAATGATTAAATGGAGGAAAACGAAGGCATGAGCTTGCATTTGAGCCTCACCGCTCCAGTATGGGTCTGGGCTCTACAACTTCTTAGCTGTGTGACCCTGAATAAGTCACTTAACTTCTCCGAGTGCCAGTTTCCTCTTCCGTGAATGGAGTCAATCATAATAGTAACGACTGCACAGGTTGTGAAGACTAGAGAAACGATGCACTAGGCACATAATCAGTGCTCAATGAATATTAGCCATCATTGTCAGCATCGTCAGCATCGGCATCATTTTAGTTATAATTGCAATTCTGTGGTGGAGGAACACATGGGCTTTCTGGTTCATTCCGAATATTCTACAACCATTAAAAATGATGTTTAGTGGGGTGGGTGAATGCCTGCTTCGCATGTATGAGGTCCTGGGTTCAATCCCTGGTAGCTCCTGAAAAAAAAAAGAGATGTTTGCGAAGACTTTTTAATAATGAGGAAAAATGCTTATGTTATGATAAGTTTTTTAAAAAGCAGACTACAGTATTCTGTGTGCCTTGTGATTGTAGTGATGTTAAAAAAGACAAAAATGGGAAGGAGATACATAAAATCATTATTTGTGATTTTCTCTAGGTGATGGAGTATTATTTTCTCCAGCATATTTTCAGTAGCTTTTAATTTTTTACAATAAGCATGCTTTGTTTATTATGAAACATTTCCAATATATATAAAAATAGAGAGATTAATATTCTCAACACCTATAAACCCATCACTAAGATTTAATATTTGTTAACATCTGGCTGTATTTGTTTTGTCTTTTTTTTCCTTTTGGGTGAAATATTTTAAAGTTACTGACATCGTGATGTTTATCTCTAAATATTTCGGTGTGTATCTCTAAAAAATAAGGATATTTTCCTACCTAACCACCATATCATGATCACATTTGAAAGAAGAAAAAACAATTCCTTAATATTATTGAAAATACAGTCCACATTCACATTTCTCCAATTGTCCTCCAAAATGTCTTCTCACACCTGGTTTGTTTAACCCAGACGCCAGTCAAGGACCGTGCATTGCATTGGGTTATCATATATCTTAACCGTCTCGAAAGGTAGAACAAGATCTTTCCTACCTCCTTTTATCTGTCACATTGACTGTTGAAAAGACCAGGCCAATTGTGCAGCTCAATGTCCCAATTTCTGCATTTTCCTTCTTTGTATGTGGTTGCATTGCCTTTTTAAAAACTTCTGGTAACATATATATCACATAAAACTTCTCCGTTTAACCATTCTCAAGTGTACAGTTGAATGGCGTCAAACACATTTACAATGCTGCCGTCAACACCATCAGTTACCAAAACTTCTCTTTCTTTTTTTGTTGTTTTTTTTTCATTACCAAAACTTTTCCTCACTCAAAACAGAAACTCTGTCCCTATCAAGCAATAACTCCCCCTTCACCCTCCTCCCAGCCCCTGGTAACCTCAAATTCATTATCTGTCTCTATGAATCTGCTTATTCTAGATATTTCATATAAGATTTGTCTTTTTGTGTCTGGCTTATTTCATTTAGCAGCATGTGTGGCAGTTTGATGTAATGATGAATTCCAAAAATATAATTGGATCATGCTTGTAAACTGATCTGTTAATCTGGGCATGATTAGGTTAGGATTAGGGCATTGAGCCCCACCCCTTGGTGGGTGGGGAATCGAATATAAAAGGCAAGGCAAAGGACAGTTGAAGCATTCTTTTGAGAAGCAGTTTTGATGTTGGAAAGAAGGCCCCAGGAGAAGAGAAGCAAGCCGTTTGCCTGATTGTCTACAGCTGACCTTGTGGAGGAAACAGGAGCTAAACCCGGAGAGAAACGCAGCCCTGGGAAGAGAGGAACCCCAGAAGCCTGAACCCTGGCAAACGTCGGCAGCTGTCTTGCTCTAACACGTGGCAATGGACTGTGGTGAGAGAAGAAACTTAATGCTTTATGGCCTGGTATCTGTGGACTTCTGCCCCAAATAAATACTCTTTATAAAGACCAACCCATTTTTGGTATTTTACATTAGCACCCCCTTTGGCTGACTAATACAGCTTGTTTTCAAGGTCTATCAGTATTGTAGCATGTGTCAGAACCTTATTCCTTTTGATGACTGAACAATATTCCGTTGCATGGATTGAGCACATTTTGTTTAACCACTCATATGCTGATGGACACTTGGGTTGCTTCCATTCTTTGGCTCTGCATTGTTCTTATAATGTGAAAACAATGTGATAAAAAGTGCCCCATCTATTGTTCTTAGCCACTCTCCCAACTTTGCAAGCAATAATAATAGCCATACTATTATAAGCTCTATGGTTGCACTGATTTAATTTTCACAATAAGCTCATGACATAAGTACTCTTTTCATCAATCCCATTTTATACATGATGAAATGCATGCACAGAAGTAAAATAACTTGCCAAGGCCATATAACCAGGCAAACCAGCTCAAGCCAACACTCTTCACCCTGTACCATATTCCAAGAGCTGAAAGAGATGCTGCAAAGTGGGAAGGGAGGTAGGGAAACCAACCCTGATGACAGGGATTGAATCATGTCTCCTCAAAAGATAAGTTCATGTCCCTAACTTGTGGTCCTATGGATGTGAACCCATTTCAAATAGGATCTTTAAAGATGTTATTAGTTAAGGTGGCCCTTAATCTAATATGGCTGAAGTTCTTAGAAGCAAAGGAAATTGGACATGGAAATAGAAGAATCCAGAGGAGGAGAAAGAAAGACCCAAATTGCCACGTGATGGAGGACTGCCGGAAAGCTGTTACCAGAACACTACACAGTTTGGAGAAAGCATGGCCTTGCTGACACCTTGATTTTGGACTTCTAGCCTCTCAAATTGTGAGCTAATAAATTCCTTAAATTTAAACCAAGCAGTGCGTGGTATTTGTCATAGCAGCCCTGGCAAACTAAGACACTTGCCTTCCTCTGGGGTTGCTCGGTGAAAGCCCAGGAGTAGAGTCTCTAAGATGCCCAGGGAGAGGTCTGGAGGGAGAGAAAGGAGTGGCACGGGCAATGATTGGATCTCTTCTTCTCCCCGTCCCAGAGTTCAGGGCTGTTCTGAGCCATCTCCAGGTTTCTTCCTGTTCCCGTCTGTTCCATTCTTAGCAGGCTGGAGGGGCCTGAAGAAGCTTGCTCTTTTCTCCTGCTGGGCTGGAGAGTCCCTGGGACTGCTATTTATAGGCAAGGAGACATCAGATCCAGAAAGCAGTGCTCACGGGAGGGCCCCTAGTGTCTCCATAGCACCCAGGATGGGGAACACACGTGCTTCATCAATTCCTGCATCCTTGGGTGTTCATTTGTGAGCATTCTGGCAAAATCAGGCCAAGTACACCATGGGGAGAAAGTGGAGGAGGAGTTCAGGCATCTGGGTCCCTAGCTAGATTTGCCTCTGCCACGGACAGGCTATGTGTGTTTCGACACAGAACTCAGCTTCCCTGAGCCCCTGTGTAATTCAGGTTTAATGCTGTCAGTTCTGCTTCCACTACGGGGTTGTTATGAGGATTATATGAGGGCAAGAGGAGGAACACTTTGAAAAATAATGATGGAGACATAAGAACTCCCCTTTAGGGTGTGGGTTGCAAATCAGATGTGCAGACTGGTTAGGTAGCTAGCACATGGTTGCTGACATGACCCCGTCCCAAGGCTACAGGAGCTCTGCCGAGGAGTTGGCACCTGCCCAATGAATGCCCACCCTGGGATCTCTGGACTTGGTTAGTCACTGTCTCTCGTGGGTTTAGATCCAAGCTGTGAAATGCAGTATCTATCAACACCAATGCTTCCTGCCTATAGAGGAAGGCAGTTTGGTGAGGGAGGGAGAATGCAGGGAGCAAGTGACAAGGAGAGAGAGACACGTGAGACTCTGGTCCCAGCTGTTCTTGGGATCTAGGTGCATCCCTGGGATTTGAATGTCAACCCGTCTTTGGCTTCTCTGAGCTGATCACCTCTCTCTCTCTCTCTTTTTTTTTTTTTTTGGTTAAGCTCTTTTGAACTTTATTTCTTCCACTTACTGCTAGAAGCGTATTTGGTATATTGGGTAATAGGACACTCTTGGTGTCCACAGGAGGAGAAGGCTAAAGTGCATCAGGAGCTTAGACGTCAACTCCTCATTCTTCCACTTCATTTCAGGTGGCAGATGAAGCTCCAGCACCGTTGATCACTTTGCCACAGGTCACTGGGCAAACGAGCAGCAAAACCAAGACGAGAGTCCAGGTCTTCTGACCTCCATCCCAGGGCCTTTCCTTCCTCTCCAATCTGCTTCCTTTTTAGCTTGGCAGCATAGAATAATGGCACTTGTTAAAAAACAATAACTATTCCTATTTATTGAACACTTACTAAGCTCCTCCCGGTGCTGGGTGATTTCAATGCGTTGTCTTAATAGCAACCCAGTGGGGAAGCTATGTGTATCCTTGTTTTGCCTAGTAGAAAACTGAAGTTCAGAAAGGTTAAGCAACTTCCCCAAAGTCACATAGCTAGTAAGTCACAGAGCCAAGATTCAAATCCAGCTGTTCTGGTCCTTGAATACTCATGTTTAATCGTGCTGCTCTGCCCTGACTTTGGCTTCCAAGAGTGGCAATGGCCCCACACTCCTTCAAGCCAGGACCTTGCTGAGTCTGAGTGAGATTGAGCAGTCCCAAAGGAGCCTACATTTCCTGCATCTTTGGCTACTGGTCTGGGAGAATTGTTCTTGGACTCGGCGTTATTTACCCAAGAATTTGCAAGGCTGCTTCTTGCTTGGGTAGCAAATACTCTGCAAATATGGGTGGGAAATTGGCTTTGCTAACCCAGAAGTGGGGACAGTTCTAGGCTCTCTTGGGAAAGATGTTGAGGGGACTCAGGGCTCTGCACATCAGACCATTGGAAGAGGCAGGGAATCTCCAAGCCTCCCTGCAGACCTGGCATTGGTGCATAATCTGCAATGTGTGGACAGATGTAGTTAGCTAGTGTCCCTCCCAAGTTCACAGAGATGGCAAAAGCTTTTATTTCTGATCACCTGTGACAGAGCCACCTGAGGAGTCTTGTTAAATATGCAGTGTATTGGTTACCTATTGCTGTGTAACAAATTGTCTCAAATCTGAGGGGTTTAAAATGACAACTCTGCAATTTGGGCAGGGGTCAGCAGGAATGGCTTGTCTTTGCTGGGGTAACTCCACCGGGGGCTGGAGGATTTACTTCTGAGATGACTCACTCACATGACTGGTGCTGCTTGTTGCTGGGAATTCAGCCAGGGCTGGGGGCTGGGGGCTGGGAGCCTGGGTTCCACTGAACGTAGGCCTCTCTACTGGATGTTTGGGCTTCCTTACAACATGGTGGCTGGGTTCCAGGAGTAAGTGTCCTAAGAGGACAAGGCAAAATTATATTGCACATTTTATGATTCAGACTTGGAATTCCCTTAGCAACATTCCTGCTGTATTATATTGGTGTAGGAATTTTAAAAAGGACCATGTAGTTTGTAGACTCAACCTCTTGATGGGGAAGAGGCAAGGTTCTAGAAGAGCTTGTGGGATGGGAGATATTGTTGTGTCATCTTTGGAAAACACATGCTATCACATGTAGATTCCCATGCCAGACCTGAAGAATCAGAATTTGTGGAGGCAGGAACCAGGAACCTGCATTTTAATCTTTCTCATGGAACTTCTGTTGATCACTAAATTTTGAAATTCCCAAACTTGGGCTTGACATGCATCCCCATAAACCATGCTAACAGGACAGTTAGGTGTGGTTCTGAGAGTCAGAGAACAGGCTTTTGTCCTGGCTGTGCTGCTGGTTTCCTGTGTGTCTTTGGGCAAGTAACTTACTATCTCTGGACTCAATCTTCTTAGCTGTAATAATCATGCACATTTCAGGGGGTTATTCCAAGGACTGAATGATATAAAGCTTGTAAAGTGCTTAACGTGGTGAAGTTAGTGCTTAAATGGTATTATGAGTCTTTATAAGTTTAAAGCTCTATTTCATTGTAACAATCACAGTTTCTATTTGTTTACAGCCCTCTCAGTGCCAAACCCGTCATTATTTAAGATCTGCAAGTATTATTATCCCCATTTCACAGAAGAGGAAGCTCAGGTTCAAAGAGGTTAAATGACCTGTCCAAGGTAGTGGGAAGAATGAAGATTCAAACTGACTGTGAGCTGGTTCCAAAATCCCTACTTCTTCCACCACAACACACTGCCCCTTGCTATGTAATGTAAAACAAGTGGCTTTATGTTAAATCCGTTATTACCTCACCTGCACAATGAGGTCTATAACACCCTACTTTCCTGGAGATCAGTGAGACTTATTGTAAAGGTAACAACCTTGGTTTTCAAGAGTGAGCAGGGATCCACTCTTGTGGTTAGAATCCAGGACTGCTGCTCTCTATTGATGATGGTGGGAAATGCAGTTCTAAGTGCCGGGGACAGAAGATGCTTGCTGGCCCCTTCCCACTCAACAGAGCCCCTTCTATCTGCCAGAACCCAGCTTGGCAGGCAGGAAGGAAAGGGGATGCAGTGGAAAAGGCTCATTGCACTGGGCTCCAAAGGCTTGAGCTCAAATCCTGGCCCAGTACCAAGAGGATCTGGGGTAAGTAGTTAAGTGCATCCTTACTCTGAGCTCTTGTCTTCTCAACCATAAATAAGGACAGTGATTCCAACCTTACGGGATTGTCTGAGGATTAGGTAGGGCAGGTATCTAGGGGAGGATTTGGGGATTTGATATCTAAAGGGTTGAGTGTGTCCTGCTGTGCCTGGGTCTCCCAGCCCTTAGCAGACAAATGGTTCTCTTTCCATCTGAAGAGGTAGAGCAGGAGAGGCAGGGTGTACTTCCAGGGAGCTCAGGGTTAGGGGCATGGGAAGTCTGGAGCCTGAGGCCTTAGTCGGGAAGGCTCCTTCTCCATTGGAGTCGTTGACTTCACCTGTCTTCAGGGAACCACTTTCCTGTGCCCATGCATTCACACATGAACATGCCTGCCCAGGTACTCACTGGCATCTCAGCCTTTTAGTCAGTTTAATTAATTAATTGGCAGTACCAGGGATTGAACCTGGGACCTCAAGAATGAGAAGCAGGTGCTCAACCACTGAGCTACAACCGCTCCTTTATTCAGTTTTTAAACCACAGGTAATACATGTGCATGTTCACAACAAATCAAGCCCTAGAGTGAGCTCGAATCCTCCTTCTCTCACCTGTCTCTCTCCACTGTCGCTTTCTTTCTCTCTCATCCCCTGACCATTTCGATTTTCTTTCTGGAGAGAACCTCCATGACCACTTCTTTGGTAAGCTTCCAGAGATAGTCTGTGGACATAGAAACATATAGGTCACTTTCTTAAGCCCGTATGTTTTTTTTAAAATTTTGAATGAGCTTTCTCTTTTGGAATTGTTTTAGATTTATAGAAAAGTTGCAAAGAGAGTTCAAAGAGTTCTCATACACCCTCCACCCAGTTTCCCTTAATATCACCATCTTATGTTACTAAGGTGTGTTTGTCAAAACTAAGAAATTAACCTAGGCTCATTAATGTTACTAAACTAAAACTGATTTACCAGTTTTTTTTCAGTACTGCCCTTTTTCTGTTCCAGGATTCAATTCAGGATGCCATATTGCATTTAATATAGATGCTCTTTCATAAGCATACATCAAGAAAAACCTTCATTTTTTGCTAAAAGCAAAACTCCAAACAACAACCACAACCACCAACAAACAACAACAAACCCCACAAATACCTCATTCAACAAAGAAAACCGTGAAATGTAGCAATAACCAACATTTTGAAAAAACCATTTTTTTTTTTTTTTTTTTTGCCAGATGTTTTACTTAGTTTAATTCTAACAGCAACATCTAGTTTTGTAGATGTGGAAACTGAGGCTCAGGAAGGCGGAGTGATTTGCAGCTAGTCCTGGCTTTAGTGTGAGGCACTGAACGGTGGTTCCAGCCAGGTCTGTTCGGCTTCCAGCTCTGCTTTGTTGAACCTAACTCTTTCTTTCTCTCCCTGAAGCCTGACTCCTTACACAGCTTTGCCTAATGAAGAGAAATGTTTTTTACGCAATTTGGATCTGACCGCTGGACTTGACGGCAATTTATTTTGTGGCTTCCCAGTAAAAATGGAGTTCCTTTTTAGGAACAGGACTCTCGGAGGGCAGAGCCAGGAATTTTAATGGGGCGACAGTCAGCAGCGAGCGGTGGGGTGAACACAGAGTGGGGGGCCTGGATACCCCTATTCTGGACCTAACTTGCTGTGTATCCTTGGGCAAGAATTCTTATGCCAACTAACAAATACTAATAGCCTTGACTTACTGATTCTTATTATGTATCGGGTGCAGTGTTAAGTCCCTTACGTGCATTGCCTCATTTACTCTTCTCAGCAATTCCTGGGAAGGAGGTTCAAACATCACACCCGTTTTATGGATGAGGAAACTGAGGCTTCAAGAGTTGGACATCTTGCCCATATAAGGGGAGGTGCATCCAAGGTTTGGACCTGAGCAGAGGGGTTCCAGAATCTTTCCTTTCCTCGCTGTGCTATAATATGGATAAAAATACGACTATAACACAGACATGGATGGTGGTTTACATAGTCAATATAGCACACACGATTCCAATCATTCTGCACTATTTCATTTTGCAGCCTACATAGCAGACTCTACAAAGTTGATGTTATGGTTATCTCCATTTTTCAGGTGAAGAAGCTGTCTCCTCCTTAGTTCACTGGAAGGGTCGTGGTCTTCCAGTTCCATGGATGTTTTCTAAGAGCTGTCGGTTTCAGAAAAAGGATTAAGATAACATGGACTCAGGTAATGGGGGAAAAGTCCCTCCCTCTTCGGAGGAGCTTGGGGGAGGTGGCTGGACCAGCCCCTCACCTGTGCTGTCCTGGAGCCTCGGCTCCCTGGGGCTTGCCATGCCTGTCCCCGATCCGTCCCGGCTGGACAGACTGCCCCCTTGGCAGACTGGGCTTCAGCTCAAGGCTCCTGGGCCCTGCGTGGCTTGGTGAACTGTGCAAGGAAGGGAGGCTCTGCCAGCACATCACCGGCCAGCTCCCCCGTGGGTGCCATCTGGGACACACTGAGCCTGAGAGCCTTGGCCAGCCCACGGCTACCTCCTCTGCCCTGCAGGCCATACTTTCTGAGCACAAACCCAGAGCATCAAGCTCAGGGAAGGTGTCAGAGCATCCAGGGGACAGCAACAGCCCAGTGGAATTTATTCTTGCTTTTGGTCCCAAAGAGCCCTATCAGCCATTAATAAGCACACTAATAACTGCCATTTGTTAAACACTTGCCATGTGCTGGGCCCTGCTGAGTGTTCTCTATGTATCGTCTCATTTCATTTACTCCTTACACACCCCTCTATTGTAAGCTCTATCATTACCCCCATTTTATAGATGAGAAAACTGAGGCACAGAGAGGTTAAGGGATCTGGTTAGGGTCACACACCAGGTTCAGATTCTAATTTTTAAAGCCTGGCTTCTTGTCTGCCCAGTCTCTTACTGATGAGTGATTCTATCAGTCCCTTGACCTTCCAGGTCCTCAGTTTCTTCTTCTGTGCAATGCAAGGGTTGGACCACATTTTCAAATATGTCCAGCAGATCTGCAGAGTGCTGTACATGAGCTATGGTACAGGTGGGCATGGGGTTGGGAAAGTGATAAGCAGAAACTGAGGATATGTCAGGCCTTCAACACTTTCCCCCTTTTTAACCTGAGATAAAAGCTGTATTCTGAATTGGGATTATGTGTGAGAGTTGGCTTACTAAAGGGCTTCTGCCCCTTAAAACAAGTTTGAACACTAGCAATTGGAGATCTCACATTCTTGGAGGGAAATGAGGCTCGGAGAGATTAAGCGAACCATCTAAAGAAGCTCAGGAAATTTGTGAGACTTACTTAGGCAGACAATGCATTGGTTTAAAGTGCAGGTTCTGCAGCCAGACACCGATGAGTTCCAGCCTTAGCTTTGCCCCTCACTGGCGGTGTCCTTGGGCAGGTCAGCTTTTGATTCCCAGGCCAGCTTCCCTTACAGCCACTATGTGTGCTCAGCCAGGTTATTGGTGCCCTGAGTTATTTTTCTGTTGAAAGTCTTCAGGAGCTGGTTTATCTTCTTTTCCTCTCTTTACCGCCACCCCCAACTCCCAACCCAAAGGGCATGGGACATCCAAATGCCTTTTGGACTTCCCAGTTATGATGCAGATGCCATGGTGTAATAGAAGTCAGGGTTCTCAAGAAAAACAAGATATATATGTGTGTAAATATGAGGAAATTTATTATAGGAATTGGCTTATATGACCATGGGGATTGGCAAGTTTGAATTCCATAGGGCAGGCTGCAAGTTGAGAACTCGATGGTGATGTTGAGGTCGCAGGAGAAGCCATAATTTGGCAACTATAATGAAGGCAAGGATGAATTTCTCAGGAGAAGATGGCTAGCTGAAGCAGAGAAGATGGAAATTCTTTCTGACTACTGAAATCTTCAATTCTCCCTTTAAGGCTTCCAACAGATTGGGTAAGGAGAGTTCTCTCATTGCTGAAGGCAATCTCCTCTGTTAACTGTAGAAATAATCAGCCATAGAAGCAATCAACTGACCAATGATTTAAATACATCTAGGAGATACCCTCACAGTGACAGTCAGGCCAGTGCTTGCTTGACCAAACAACTTCATACCATAACCTAGCCAAGGTGACTCATGAAGCTAACCATCACACATAGGTACCCAAAGACTGTGCCTGCTCAAGGAATAGTTTGTACAGACTTTCTGTCTGTCAGCCTCTCCTAGAATTAATGTCAAACAAATGAGTGGGTATTTATGGGTCAGGAAAGGACTGTTCTTGTGACAAGAAGATGTAAGTTAGATACTGTCTATGATCCTAACCTTAGTATCTCAGTGACCTTCAGCAGCTTATTTCATTTCCCCAGGCCTCAGTTTCTTCATCTTTGAAGACTGCCATTGGTGGTTCAATTATCCCCGAGGATGTCCATGGCTTTAAGATGGCATGCTTCAGTGATCTCGGGCACAGGAAATATGGCCTCTCTCCTTGGTGCCCAGATATCTCCCCGGGAGTCTTCTCCCTAGCTCAGACTCATGAATCAGAATTGCAACTGACCTCTTGCTCTGTATCTGTGGGGTGAATGATGAGACTTCTGAATAATCCTGGACTTGGGCTGCAGGGCTTTCAAAGCTCTGTCTTCAGGGACTGATCTGATCCAGCCACAGTACAGCTTGAGAGCCTTAGGTCAGACCCAGGTCTCTACACAGTGGAGGTGGGGGGGAAATTTCCTCTAGGAGAGGCCTGCCCTCCTGCAGTCATAGAAGCTACCTTACAACAGTGGCCTGCATGGGTGTGGGGAATATCTCATCACTGTTTTCTCCCTTAAAGTAGGGGTTTCTGATTTGGTGGGTCAGATTCCAGAACACTGATGGAGCCATGTTTATGAGTGGATGGCGCTTGGCTGCTAAAAGGTGATACATATGGTCTGATTCCCTTCCCTCTGCAGACCAAGGAGCAAAAGGCTCAGGCCCACTTTACGACACAGGCTTAACCATCTTCCCCCCCCACACCTTTCCCTTTAGCCATACACACTCTGGGGCACTCACTTGATCCAGCTCCTTTTGTCTGTGAGGCAGTGAGTCCAAGCACACGGTGGCTGGCACTGTCATTGCCCACCTACCCTCCTCGGCCCACCTTGGAGGTCACTCATAGACAGTGCCTGTGCATGCCGATGGTTTTCTGCATTTCTCTGATCACTGGGCAGACTGGAAGCAGGGCCAGGTCCTGTCGGGTCCTTTACCAAAGCTATTTCATTGACTTTGCAAAATAACCTGAAGAAGTAGATATTTTTGCCATTCCCCATTTTCCTGATTACATTTGATAAGAGAAATTAAACAGTGGCGCAAAGCTTTAACTAGGTTGTTAAGTGGAAGAGGCAGGGTTACAAGGATGATTGCAAAGCCTCTTAAAATTGAAGGCTCCTTTCCTTCAGGGGTCTGAGGGAAGAAAGAGACTGGCTATTGGAAGGAGAGATACAGGTGAGGGTAACATAGGTGAGCAGAGGCCTCACTTGGCAATGTGTTTCATGCCCAGTTACCAGAAATCAAGCCAGGCAGCCCCTTCCCCCTTCAAGTAACCCCATGCTCTCTGGCTCTCCCTGCTGGTAGACTAGAAGTGGCAAGGTTTGTTTGATGTGTCTTAGAAAACAAGAAGAAAGCAAGTGGTGCTGTAGATGTCCTTGAATTTAGGGTTTTGGCTCCCTGAGATCAGAGAGTGGGTTCCTGTATGAGGGTGGCAAGGCACAGGGAGAAACATTGGAGCAGACTCCTGTGTGTGTGTGTGTGTGTGTGTGTTGGCGCGCCTGTGAGTGGAGAGGGGGTTGCTGTACCCTGCTCAAGGCACTGGGGGAGGAGGAAGCAGGCGGTAGCGGAGATCTGAATAATTGATTCCTCAGCAGCACCAGACGCCCGAGAGCGGGCGGAAAGCGTGGTTCCAGCACCACGGACAGCGCCGCGCGCAGCCGCAGGCGCCCCCGCCGCTAGCCAGCCACCTATTCTGGCCTGGTGTCCTCCGTGCGCCCCGGGAGCGGGTGACCGCACTACGCGCCGCCGCCGAGGGACTGCGGGGTCTGCCTCCGCCCGCCTCCGGGGAGGGCGACTGCGGGCGCGAGGCGTTTGCGACCGCGGAGCTCCAACGCATCTCTGGTTCGTGCGGAGGCTGCACGGTCTCCCCGGCTGAGAACAAGTGCCTAAGTTGGCGTGGGGGGCGCCCCAGTCTTTCTCCCCGCTCTTCGTAGGAGGCGACCGCAGCGGGAGCACGCCCCGGCGAGCCCAGATTTGCCTGTGCTGTGAACCGGGGTGGCCAGGCGCTCTCCGGACTGCCGCCTGGAAGTAGGCAGCTGAACGCCCGGCGCCGAGCTGGCCCCGCAGCGACGGGCCCAGAGGGAGCTGCCTTTCCCCGCCCGAGCCTCTCTCCGCGGGGACCGCGGGGATCCCCGGTCACACGCGCGCGCGCGCTCCCACACTCACTCACACACACACTCGCTCTCACACACACCAGCCGGGAGCCTGGGCTGCTGAGAGGGCGCTCCGGCGCGCTCAGAGGACCGGGCAGGTGGTGTCCAGAGTGGGGTAGGAAGCCGAGCTCAGGTTCTTGGAGGGAGACGCCAGGGGCTTAGCCGGAGCATGCGGCCGGGTGAGCGCTGAGAGTGGCGGCCGCAGCCATCAGCGCTGGAGATGACCAGGAGCGGCCACTGCTGAGAACTATGTGGAGAGAGGCTGCGGTGAGTGTTGGCGCCCGACGCGCGGCCTGGGCTGCTTCCTTGGGAAGGGGGCGGCGGGAGGCCTGAATAGGAGGGGGTGGCAGGACCACGAGAGGGTCGCTGCGTGGGAATGATCGCACCTCCCTCGGGGATCCGGGACCGTGGGAGTCCGCGTCCTTCCCTCCCCCTCTCCTCCTGCCGGCTCATCGCAAACTCAGCCAGCGCCCCCCACCCAACCCTCCTCTTTATTTCCCTACCCCCGCGCTCAGCGGCTTCTGGTTGCACAAGTCCAGCAGCCGGCGACCGGGAGGTGGTTGGGGGCCAGGGCGGAGGTGCCCAGTTAGCTTTCCGTGGGTGGCCAACCTGGGGCTCCCGTGCTCTTGTGAGCCCCGGAGCGGAGCTCCCCATATCGGCCACAGGGTCTGAGAATCCGCACTGGAGGTGTCTCAGGCACGGAGCGTCAGCTCCCCCTCTCCGGTCTAGCCCGCCTGGGCACAAGTGGGGGCTGTGAGCATTACAGACCGCAGCCCGCACCCCAGCCCCCTCCGCCCGCCCGTGGGCTGACCCTGCCTCTCCGTTTCTTCTCCACCCCGGTAGAGCCCTGCTGCAGAGCCTCGGGCTGGGATAGCCGCCCCCCGTGGGGGCGATGCGGACAGCGCGGGACAGCCAGGGGAGCGCGCAGGGGCCGCAGCATGCGGGAAACCTCTAAACCCAGTGGCTGCTGAGGCGGCAGAGATGCTCGTGCGCGCAGCGCGCCCCACAGCATCCTCAACCTTCTCCGGCTACAGGTACGTCCAGGAGGGAGACCCGGGCTGGGGAGGAAGGAGACTCCACCAAAGGGAGAGCGGGAGAGGGATCAGGGGAGAGAGGGAGAGAGAAAGCGGGAGAGGGAGCATCGATAGCGAGGCGCAAGAGGAGCACCAGGGGGCGCTGCGGCTCCGTGGTCTGCGGTGCTCAGGCGGAGAGCGCCAAGGCCAGTGCGAGTTCTCCCTAACTTCCCCCGGCCCCGGCAGCGCTCGGCTAGTGGGGCGCGCCTGTGCACGCGTACACGACTGTGCGGTATATGCAGGCACGCGCGGCTGTACACCTGGCGCGGTACCTGTGTGTGCAACGCTTGAGAACGTGTTCGGACTCCGGATGGCGGACCGCACCTCTACCGCGGCCTGCGGCTGTGCGCAGAAATGCGCGCGTGCCTGTGAGCGTGTGCAACCCACTGCCCACGTGCATCCAAGACTTGGCAGCAGGACCCGCAGAGGAAAGGCTGGGGAGGGGCTGTGCAGTCCACGTCGGTCTGAGCGCTTTTTGGGCGCCTACCTTCCCCCCACGCACAATCTTTGCCAGCTCACACGCGCCGGCCCGCGGGGGGGGGGCGAGGGCACCTCCTCTCCGCAATTCTGCATTGCACACGGCGCGCGTGAGAGAGGGTGTGTGTGTGTTGCGCGTGTGTGTGCACGCGCGCAGGTAGGGAGTAGGTCCTGGGGCCGCTTGCGGTTGATTGGAAGCCGCTCCACCGCCCCTCGGCGCGGAGTGGGGCAGGCCCTAAGTTCCTCCAGGTACCACCAGCGAGCATCTTCACGCCCAAGCGCTCAGGGTGTAGCCTACAGGCGAGGAACTGGGCCTGCGGCAGGTGCCGCGCGTGGAGCCAGGTCTCTGGTGCCCCTCGTGGGTTCTCAGGGGGCGGGGTCAGTCAACTAGTTTAGCGTCAAAGCAGCTAAGGGGAGTTGGGGCGCCGCCGCCGCCCAGCGGGACTCTGCCCGAGCAGGGGGCGGGGGCGGTAACTTGGCCTGCACTAGACTGGGTGATGGAGAGGTGGGTGGAGGGTTTGCTCTGCGCGCCTACGAGGTCGGTGGGGTCCATGGCTAGCCCGGGGCTCAGGGGCTGCGGTTAGCAGCGAACTTGGGGGATGTGGCAGGAGATATAGGCCAAATTGGGGACGGGGAAGAGGTTGGAGATGGGGGTGAGAAGGCGGCTGGCTGGGAGGATGGGTTTGGAGACAGGCATGGAGACTAGAGTTGTGGAGAGAGTTGGAGTTGGGTCGAGGGATGTGGATGGCGTCGTAGGTGGGGAATGGAGTCAGGGACTCTGGCAGCCCGCGCTGGGGGTGGGCTTCATACCTCGCTCCTAGAGCGGCGGCGGGGTCGGTAACCGTCTTCCGTCGCGGACCCTCGCTCACCGCTGCCCTGTCTCCCCGCCTCTCCCCGCAGGGACCATAAGTGGCGACTATGGGCAGACTGGGCTATTGGACCCTCCTGGTGCTGCCGGTCCTTCTGGTCTGGCGCGGCCCAGCGCAGGGCGCGGCGGCGGAGAAGGGACCTCCGGCGCTGAACATCGCGGTCTTGCTGGGTCACAGCCACGACGTGACGGAACGCGAATTGCGAAACCTGTGGGGCCCGGAACAAGCGGCAGGGCTGCCCCTGGACGTGAACGTGGTAGCGCTGCTGATGAATCGCACGGACCCCAAGAGCCTCATCACGCACGTGTGCGACCTCATGTCCGGGGCGCGCATCCATGGCCTCGTGTTTGGGGACGACACCGACCAGGAGGCCGTGGCCCAGATGCTGGATTTTATCTCCTCCCAGACTTTCGTCCCTATCCTGGGCATCCACGGGGGCGCCTCCATGATCATGGCTGATAAGGTAAGATTGGGAGGGGATGAGCGGCCAGCCCCGGGGGCATAATCAGATGGCGCCGCTGCAGGTCCTCTGGAGACTTTGGCATCTGTTTTGACTTGAAGGGAGGTGCGGTCACTAGCTCAGGTCCCACCGCCCCCCTCCAGCCAGGAAATGAATGGAAATGCCTTTTTGCCTGGGTTCTGAAACTGGAGTATTCAGAGGAACCCCAGTATGGCTTGGAATTTGCTGGAGCAGGAGTGCTTGGAGATTTCCAGGTATACACAGAAGCAAGCCTGGGTACCCCTGAAGCAGTATGGCTCATATTCCTATAAAGTCAATTTTACTTGGTTTGAGGGAAAATGCCCATCCCTCACTCTCTTGTGGTGAGTGATGAAAACTATTTAAAAATATTAAATGTGGGGATATGTTACAGGATAATGCAACGTGTTTTTAGGGAAAGCACAAGAAGGCAGGGAAATGCCGTGCCTCTGCTTCCCCAGACCCTGCAGTTAGGAGAACAAGGATGGAAAGTTTGAGAAGCCCTGGGCTAGAAGCCCTCCTCCTCCAAGCTAGTGGGTGTGAGGGGAAAAGAGAATGGGGTTCCAGGTAGAGAATATGGGGCTGAAAATTCCCGGCAGAGCCTCCACAGCCTTCAAATTGATGTGTCCAAATCTCTTGTCTTAAAATGAGGGAAGGTCTTTAGTGGACCCACTGGGAACATTGGTTTTGTGAAAAAGGGAGAGGGACTTGAAGACTCGAGTGACACATTATCAGGCCTGGTTTGGGAACTGGGCTGAAGTGGAGGGAGTGAAGAAGGTTGTAAGGGAGCAGCGGAGTAGAGAATGAGGAAAAAGGGAACAATGGGAGGCATGGGTGTGCAGTGCCACTGTATTAGCCTCCCAGAAGGATCAGGAGTCCGACAGGTTGGGGTTGGGGAGGACCAGTGTGCTTGGGTGCTGTGGCCCCCAACCCTTCTTGGAGAATGTTCCTTAGATAGCAGGAGACATCTGAATGGAGCCAACAGACATTTGTTATAGCACTTTGCTCCTGACGCTCCCAAAGCACTTTTATATTCATCAAATCGGATTCTGCCTCTGCCTCTGCCTCTGCCTCTGCCTCAGCAGTTCTCGCCAGTTCCTTTGGGAACTGTATTAGTTCTTGCAGGTCTCTAGGGCTGCAGCACACTCAGCCGAAGTACACAACTGATGCAGTCTCTTATTAAACATTCATTTTAAAGGGCTTGCAGTTTAGCAGGATTCCTGTGTGTGGTGGAACGTTTTTCCCAGTCACTTCTCAGCTGTGGGTGGGGGCTACTTTCTGGGATGGGGAAAGTAGGGAAGAGCCATGCCTTGCCACCACCCTACAGTCATTTCAAAGTTGGAAGGGACCTCACTGTCTACTAGACCATCCTGGATCTTTCAGATGAGGAGACTGGGGCACAGGGCAGGTAAGATACTTGGTCAAGACCACACAGTGTGTGATGGGATGATGGCTCAGCTTTTCTGGTCCCAAGCTGTAATCTTATATTTCACCAAAATAACCTCTAAAACAAAACAAAAACAAAACAAAACAAAACAAAAAACAAAAAACAAAAAAAAAAAACTTTGGCATCCCATTTTCAGGAAGGCCAAGGAATTAATCTGCTTTTATAGGAGCTCCTGAGCCCTGGCGAGGTGCTTGGTTGCAGAACACCCTGCAGCAAGTGCAGGTCAGAGGACTTGTGTGTGAGGAGGGGCCAGTCTGCTGCTGCGGGAATGAAGCAGGAACAGAAGGACGGCTTCCAGCAAGGACTCGGGGTATAATCTGGGGATCTAAATGCTGCCACTCATCTGTCCTCCCTTTTGAATTTTTCACTGAAGGAGCAACATGTGTAAAAGAGTAGCCATGTTGTAAGCGAAGTCTCTGGATAGGCTATGGGACAGCACAACCCATCGGTAAATCTGGTCAAAGCTGAATTGGAGAAGACAGCTTGAGGTTTAGACCGGGACGTCTGAGCAGACTTCCAGCTCTTTCTCTAAATCTGAGCTGTCAGGTCTGTGGTTTAGGCTCTCACCTGACTTACCCAGTCGACTGTAGACAGAAAAGCAGGAACAGAGAGGGGGCTGGTAAACAAGCAGCCCCTTGCTATGCAGGGAGTCTGGCCACTAGTCAATCTTGACCCAGTTAGATTAGCAATTGCTCCTCCCTTGAAAGGAGAGTTTAGGAAGCGGGTTTTGAGAAGGCCAGGGAGTGCGTGTGGACGTGTCCACCTCTCCCATGGGAGGAAGCTGCCTTGTGGGGAGGTGGACGGAAGTACTTCCCGACTTAAAGAGTAAGGAAGCAAAAGGGAATCAGGAACTGGCGAAAAAAAAAAAGATGAGAAAGGACATTTTCAGAGAAGTCAACGTTAGAGAGAGATTTAAGAGGGGATGGAGAAGAGAGGAATGGAAGTGTCCATTGGCTCAAAAATGGGGACAGGAATTGATACCTCCCATTTTTGTTGGGGATTTCAGAGTCATATTGAAGAGCTTTCCCTCACCCCCATGATCCTGGTGAAACTGTAGGGAGATAAGACAAGATGGTAGGCAACCTAAGAAGCCGGCTGAGAATGTTAGGCTCTGTGTGTGGAATGCACAGGTAATGAGAGAAGCTGGGTGAGAGGATGGTATTTGCAGAGACGTGGATGTTTTTAAAAAGGAAAAAGGGGGTCCAAGAAGTGAACATGCCTTCCCTCCATTGGTAACACATCTAGTTGGCTTCTGCCTTTGCTACCCGTTTCTTTTAGAGCTCAGAAATGAGGGAAGTTCTTTTGGCTCTGGAGAAACAGCCATGGGAGATAGCCTACAACTCCCCAAATCTCCTCAAATTGGCAAGGCCTCTCTCCTTTCCCCTGGGGTGATGTTGAGCTGGTAAAGCTCAGGACACAGCTCTGCTGTTTGTGCTTCTAAACTGGCAACGTGGTGGCACCTCGTGCTTAAGAATGGCTGTTAACTTGATCACCAGTTAGAACTCACACATTTTTACTTTTCCCTCAGTCTAGTTGACTCTTGAAGAAAAGGACAGAGCCCAATAATAATTGAGATGATGTTAGGTGGCAGATTTTTATTCATTCACTTAATTTACAATAGAGATGTTAATTTTTGCTTCTATCAGTGGGTGCTTTTGCAAGTTTAATGACTTCTAGTTTAATGAGTAGAAGTGAAAGTGGTGTTTGATGTACAGCTCTAGTTTTATCTTGGTTTGGCTATTGTGGTCCCCTCCAAATGAAATGGCACCCTGGTTGAAGTGCCAGCCCCTAGTAGACCCAGTGTATGGATTAGCGCTCTGTGTCCTCACCTCCGCCTTCTTTTCCTCCTGATTCCAAACTTCTCCATGGGGAAAGGCAAGTTTTAGATTTTGCCTATTTCAATCTATCCATGGTAGTAAGCTGCTTGGGATTTGCTTTATACGTTATTTCTATCCAGACCCCATTTCCTCCACTCGAGTGTAAGTCCCTTGAGGGCAAATCTTTAAAAAGTGTGTATTTGAAATAACAGATGTTCCTCCTCCACAGGTTATAAAAGTAATATTTTTTCATTGTAGCACACGTGGCAAGTATATTAAAGTTTAAAGAAGAAAATAAAAATCACTCTCATCATCTGGGAGTAACCACATTTGACATTTTGGTGTATTTCCTTCTAAGCTCTATTCATTTAGTTATAACTTCTAGATTAGATTGTGTATATGGCTTTATTACACTCTGTGAAGTTTCTAAATGAGAAGACCCAGGCTTTCCTTTAATTCTGGAAAAATCTCAGCCCTTATCTGTTGAATATTTCCTCTCTACCATTATCTCTAGTCTTTCCTTCTGGGACTGTTACATAGAGTATATAGATATTAAATATATGTAGTTTCTCCATCTATTCTTCATGTATCTTAAATTTTTTTCAGTTTTTTATCTCTCTGTGCTGTGTTTGGAAAGGTTTCCTTAAATCTATACCCTTGTTAACTAGCAAGAGTACAGGCCTACAACTTTGCCTATCTGATACATTTTTAACTTCAACAATGGCACCCTTTATTTCCAAAATGCATAAAATCAGTCCCTTTTCATAATTGCCTGTTTGCTTTTTAAACAACTCTTCTCACTTTGTGGATCTCCTCCTTTGGCCCTTTGAGAATTTTAAAAATACTTCTTATAAAGTCCTTCTCCTGTTGCTCTAGCTTCTTTGTTTCTTGAGGTACGAATTCTTCCATTTGTACAGTCTGTTAATTGGATGTCCCCATACGTTTTCTAATTTTTGTTTGTAAACTTATTTTCAAGACACCTTCCTGATTTCATCTGCCCTAGATCTGCGAGGGGGCGTGCATTCAAACCAGGGCTTATGTTCACAGCTCACTTTGGAGCTTTCTCCTTGCTGCACACTCCTCTAGGGCGCAGGCTCGGGTTCCAGTGTCAGGTCGCTAACTTCATGTTGGCTCCTTGACGCAGACAGTGGCCTCCTTTTTGTCTGTGACTTAACGAGTGGCGTAGATGTTCCAGCTCCATTCCCAGCTAGCAGCATGGCTCTGGGTCCACTTCCGCCCCCTGGCCCCTGGTGAATGGTGATAGCTCCGTTCCCACGGCTCATTTTAGACCTATCTCCTCATGGATCGTGTGGCTTTGATTCCTACTGGAAATTGTCGAGTCTCATCTTTTTATTCATTTATTTTTAGGGAGACTTCTCTGTTTTTGATCAGTGGTTTCCTTTTCTTATATCAAAGCAGAACTACGTAAATTTAAAAAAGAATGGAAGATTTATCTAGGAGTTCTAGGTCTCAGGAGCAAAGGAGGGAAGTTACTGAATATGCTCACTCTGAGTTTGACCCAGTTATGTTTCACAAACTGCTTTTATTATTTTTAACTTGAGGATGTGTTTTTGGACTTTTATCATTCGATAGACTTCTCAGACATGATTTTTTTTTTTTTTTAAAGATTTTATTTTTATTTATTCATTTATCCCCCCCTTGCTGCTTGTGCTCGCTGGGTCAGCTAACCACGCCGTGCGGGCGGGCTTGCCTTCACCAGGAGGCCCCGGGAACCGAACCCGGGGCCTCCCACATGGTAAACGGGAGCCCCACTGATTGAGCCACAGCCGCTTCCCTCAGACATGATTTTTAATGGCTACAGAGTGTTCTGCTCTTACCACAATTATTTTCATACTCCTCTATTTTTCTGCCATTAAGTGGCAGCCTTTCTTGCCCACAGGTGTGCCCTTTTTTAGTACTTTGCACTGGCCCTGCCCTTCACAACCCTTACTTGGTAAATATTTGTTGACCAAATGAAGTCATTGGTTCTGACGCCAGGTTGCTGCAGCTTCTGGACAAACATATCACGCTGTGGTTCAGAGTTTTCCGCCTGGTGTTTGTTCCCTGAGTGCTGGCTGAGCTCACAGGTGTGTGCTGAGTCTCTCCCCCTGCTCCTCAGAGTGGGCAGATAATTACCACCTATCCTAGGGATTAACATCAGTTGGGGGGTTACGTAAAGAAGACCTGCGTCGTGCTGCTGAGGAACACCTCACCAGCAGGAGGTGGAAGTCGCGTGCTTGTGACCGGGCAGCTCTGAATGTGAATGTGAGTGACTGGGCCTCCCCATGAAATGCCGAAATCTCATAGAAAGGGCAGACGTTCTGAGGCGCGGCCCCCTCGGCTCCTGCTGCAGAGGCATCAGGCTGGGCCCCAGAGGCTGGAGGGGTCTATCTTTAGCCTCTGGGGTGGGGCATGTCAGACACAGTCACTGATTCCTGTTCACTTAAGTCATTGGAGAGCAACAGGCATCACCCCGGTGGGGTGAGTAACTCCCTGGCCAGCTCTCGGGGTTCATAGGTAATTGCCTGCACCCTTGCTAGCTGGGATCTGGAGGGTTTGGGGTTGTTAATCTTCTCTTGGCTAGACTCAGATGGAAAATTCTACTTTAGGTAGCATGACAGGGAGATGTGTGTGTGTGAGAGAGAAAGATAGTGAGAGAGAGAGAGGAAATATGAATAGAATTCTGGATTTGTAATGGGCAGCTGGTGGCCTCTGATAAGGTCATTGTGTAATGAGAGGTTATAAGGTTATTAAATGCTGTGTTCTGTTTGCCATGCGTGCCCCCTCCTTTTTCTTTTGAATTGGAATTAGTTGCTACCATTTTAAGGTTGGGAGATACCACATTAAAAAAAATCCAAATTTTTGATTTTTTTTGGGGGGGGGCGGGAATCACAAGGCCTGGCAACTCTGGGCCCACTTTTCCCCACGGCAGCTGTTGGCTGCCCCCCTTTAGACAGGCTGCTCCTTCTCCCTGGGGCACAGGTTGCCAGTCTGCAGTGCTCAGTGCTGTGCTGTAGCCCTTCGATCCTCTCTACACAGCACTCAGTCAGCCACTACCAGTGGACTCAAAAACTTGGGCAAAGGGTTCGAGGACGTGAATTCCAACTCCAGATACCAGCATGACCTTGGGAAATGCCCTTTCTGAACCTCAGCTTCTCTTGCAAAATGAAGGTTTGGGACTAGGTTGTCTCTAAGTCCTCCTCCAGCTTTGAAAACTTTATGCTCCTTGGAGAAGAGACTGACGGGAAACTCCGGCAATGGGCAGAGCGGTTATACTTTGGGTGGCGGACTCGTGGCTGTTTCAGGCTTTTTAAAGATGATTGCCGCCTCCAGGGGTGGAGTTTCACTATGTTGTAGGGTGGCAAGAGTGGAACGATGCCTGCCACCGGGAGCCCCTCTACGGTTTGCACGTGTTGGGGTTGCCAACAGAAGCCTGACGCACACGGCACTGCCTGCAGCAGCATTTTACTCACACAGAGGAGGCAGTGCAAGGTCAGCTTCACTGGAGGCGTTGGCGCCCCATGGCCTGCGGGCATGGTCCACGCACAGCACCCTGTCTCGTGTGTGTGCGTGGGGAAGAACCCCGCTCGCTCTCCACCAGGGTGAGAGCTGGGTGTCCTAAGACAAGCCCATTTTAATCAGACTGTCTCCCATGAATATTTCCATATGCTCAGGACCATAGGGGAAGGAATGTACCCAAAGTCTCTTTTTTAAAAAAAAATATTTTATTTATTTATTTCTCTTCCCCCCATCCCCCATTGTTTTGCACTTGCTGTCTGCTCTCTGTGTGTTCTTCTGTGTCTGCTTGTCTTCTCTTTAGGCAGCACTGGGAACTAATCCTGGGACCTTCCAGAGTGGAGAGAGGCTCTCAATCTCTTGCACCACCTCAGCTCCCTGGTCTGCTGCGTCTCTTATTGTCTCTCCTCTCTGTCTCTTTTTGTTGTATCATCTTGCTGCACCAGCTCTCTGTGCGGGCCAGCTCTCCACTCAGGCCAGCTTGCCGTGCCAGCCAGCTCGCCTTTCACCAGGAGGCCCTGGGAATCGAACCCTGGACCTCCTATATGGTAGATGGGAGCCCAATCGCTTGAGCCACATCCATTTCCCCCGAAGTCTCTTTATCTATTAGGGAATTGTGCTTTATCTCTCCAGGCTGACACACTTGGTCCTGAGCATAGGATGTATCTGTGGGTCCCAGGGAAAGGCGGCAGGCTGTGCTAGGACTGTCCCCTACCCCAATGTCATTATAGCACCTGTGGTTAATATGTTGCATCTTGAGTTGGACTACGTGGGTTTAAATTCACTTACCAGCTAAGTGATCACAGGGTAGTTCCTCAACATCTTTGAGCCTTGACGTCTTCATCTGTAAAATGGATATAATGATAGTACAGACTTCATAGCATTGTGAGATTTAAATGGGATAATGGATATAAAATACATAGCACAGGGCTTGGCTCGTAACAAATGCTTATTATAGGCACGGTGTCTCCATTTTGTCGTTTTTCTTTTTCTCCAATGTGCATGTACTTTTGTGTGTGTGTTTTAATCTAAAATGTGTTTACTGGGCTGGCCTCCCACTCCTCTTGCTTCAGGGTGCTTTTAGGGCTGCTGCCGTTTGAAGGAGCATCCTTCTGTCAGCCTTGTAAGCCCTACTTCTCCTCCTGTGGTCTGGCAGAGGACAGTTTTCTGTTTTGGCCATTTTTATGTGTCCAATTCAGAAAAATTAATTACATTCAAAATGCAGTGCTACCATCACCAACATCCATTATCAAATTTTTTCCATCACACCAAACAAAAAAGTTTGTATCCATTAAGCAGTAGCTCTTTCTTCCTCCACCTTACCACTGCCTCCCCCCCCCAACCTCTAATCTACTTTCTAAGACATCTAGATTGTATTTAACAAGGAGTCCCAGGTTTCCTGCAGTGACTCAATAACCCATCAAGGACCCAGGTTCTTCCCATTGTTCTACTTTCCTGTCCTCAGCAGCTGGTTCACCTTGTTTACAAGATGGCTGCATCTGTTCCAGCCATCACACCTTCACATGCCATCGTTCAAAGCAGGAAGAAAAGGGAGATAAAAGAGGCTTTCTTCAAGGGCCTTAATCCTTTCATTACAGTAGAAAAGATTTCCTAGGACCCTCTAGTAGACTTCCCCATACATCTCATTGACCAGAACTGGGTCACAAGCCCACCCTGAGACCAATCACTGGCAGAGATTTCCAATCAGGATTCTTCTCTGAGAACAGGCAATTGCTAACAGTGACTAAGTGGTACAACCGGTGCTGTCTCCAGCAACACTTACTTCCTCTGTAGGATTGCACTTGGTTCTGGGGCAATAATTAGAGATGACTGGAGTGTGTCCAGAGGAAGGGCCACCAGGACTGTGAAATAAATGAAATATGATAAGAATTCCAGAAGAAATATTGAAGGAAGGATATGAGAGTTGTGTTCAAATGCCTCATGAGCTATTATAGGGTAAAAGATTTAGTCTTTTTAAAAATTGTGGTTTTATATATAATTTTCCATTTTAACCATTTTCAAGTGTACACATCAGTAATATTAATTCTATTCACAGTGTTGTGCTACCATCACCACATTCCACTGCCAAGACTTTTTCATTACCCCAAATAGAGACTCTGTACATGTTAAGTAGTAACTCCCTATCCCCCCATCTTCTCATGCCCTGGTATCCTCCTGTCTACTTACTGTCTCTGTGAATTTGCTTATTCTTGATATTTCATATAAGTAGAATAAAAATTCGTGTCCTTTAGTGTCTGGCTTATTTTACTCAATGTTATGCTTTTGAGGTTCATCCGTGTTGTAGCGTTCATCAGAACTTCATTCCTTTTTATGGCTAAATAATGATCTTCCATTGTATGGATAGACACGTTTTGTTCCTCCATTCATCTGCTGATGGACACTTGGGTTGTTCTCACCTGTTGTTTCTTGTGAGTATTGCTGTGATGGACGCTGGTGTACAGGTATCTGTTTGAGCCCCTGCTTTCAATTCTTTGAGTATATACCTAGGAGTTTAATAACTTGGTCATAGAGAAACTCTGTTTAACTTTTTGAGGAACCACCAAACTGTTTCCCCGGTAGCGAGGCTTAGTCTTAATCATTTTTTTTTTTTAGTGCGAGGGTCAGAACTGAGGCCAGAGGGTGAAGTTATAAGGAGGAAACTTCCAGCTTGCTAGAAGGCATAAGCCTTGGCAATTAAGTCTCCAGTGGCAGGCTCTGCTATCTCATAGATTAGGAAGTGTGTGTCGGATGTGACTGAGCTAAGAGCCACTGAACATCTGCCAGGAATAGTGTGGAGAGTTCAGCTCACACGGGCAAAGCTGGACTGGGTCACCTCTGAGTCTTACTTAGAGACTCTGTACCTCTCAAATACTTGAAGCTTTTTTTTTTTTTTTTAAATTCCCAAATCTGGTGCTTTAGGCCCTTGGATTTGGCTGAAAACCAGCATCCTCCCTTCTTCCAAGTGTATGAGTCATTAGTATACAATTTTCCTGGCATGGGGAGGAGGCTGTGACCCCTGCAGCATCACCCCAAAGGCTTCTCCATCACCCTAAAGGGAGTCAATATTTGAAAAGCAGAAAACTTATGTACCAACTTACACACACAAACATAAGCACAAGCAGGTCAGCTGGTGTCACATTTACTAGTGGAGATGTTCTTGGCTAAGAAACACATCCATGGAAAACAATGCTTAGAATAACTGCCAGTGAGCTCAATACCGTGTGTTTTTGTAACTGTATCCCGTTAATTATGATTACTTATGGAAGTATAGTCCCATTTTTGTACAGTTTACTGTAGTGATATGTTTATGTTATAAAGATATAGCCGGCCTCTCTCTGAGTTTTTCGTTTTCCAAATATTCTTTTCTTGTGGGGTGTATTCCCCTGCATTTTGAACACTTGCTTTTGTCAGAAACTGCTTTCCATTGTTTACCTATTCTCCCGCCTCTTTCCCCAAGGAAAAACAAAACCTGAAATTGCTTTCCAAATGCTTTACCTTTCCATTCAAATCTTACCACTCTCCATGTGATGGAAATGTACATATTCTTCCAAATTATGTATTTATTTGAAGTAGGTAATCATGTGCAGAGTGAAAATACCCAGGTGATACAATGAAGTGTCCAGAGGAAGAATATCTGCTCAATGAATCCACTGCACATCCTCCACGGAGGTGACTCTCTTATGCATTTGAAGAGGAAAAATGTTAATTTGAATAGCAGTTTATTTCTATTTGTAATTTTTGCAGAAGTTGCTATGTTACAAGGATCTTCTCTTTTAAACCTCAACTCTTTATTATATTTCCCACTTTAAAGAGATTATTTTCCACTGATTCCTAACCATCCCTATTTGACCAAAACAAAATAAAAGCACATTCTATAACGTAAGTTGTGACTTCTGAAAACCACTGGCACCTCAAAGTTAGGCCACACACTCACCTAAGGAATTAAAGATAATTTGGGGGTGATTTGGGGGAAATCAAGGACCACTTCTGAATCTAATTAAAGCAATGACCCTTAAGCATGCATTCGACTTTGTGTGCAATTTCAGGGTTTCACGGACTCTCTGAAACCTATTCCTAGACCTCCTTGGCATTGATTTATATATCGATTTATGAATATATTCATTCTTCAGACATTTTTTTGAGCCCATACCTTGGGTCAAATGTTCTGTAGATACATATGTGACCCACTTATGTGCTTTGATATAACTCACTAGTTGGCAGAGTCTTGCAATTCAACTCCACTGTGGTGCTTCTGTGATTAGGCTAGTGCAGCGGGCCGTGGGAACATAGAAACACGACAACCTAATCTAGAGGTCTAGAGAAGATGCTCTAGAGTGCTGGGATAGAGAATTCTCGAACTGACCTGGGAGAGGCTGGCATCTTCCGTGCTGGCATCTGCCAGGGTGGGGCATGAACTGTGGCGTGTAGAGGGCTGGCTCACAGACCAGAAGCGGGTTTTCAATCCAAGTCTTTTTCGCCTCTTAACTTGCTCTTCAAGACTGCCAGGCTTGAATGATGTTTTGAAAGCTCCTGAATTTTCCCCTGGATGGCATTTCTCACAATCAAAACATTGAGCTTTTTTTTCCCCCCCTGATTTCTGTTTTGTTGTCACAAATGGCTGAACGTCTCCTGCTTTATCTTTTCTCTCCCAAATTAGGGAAATCTAAGCCAAAAAGAGTAAGTGGCATTTGAAACCCATATTGTCTTGCATGGTTGTGTTCCTAGGGCTGAAAAGAGAAAGGTGTTTTCAGGTGACTAATTTTAACCATCAAATATCTACAGGGCTGAGGAAATGTAGCATTGATTGGGTTGGGTGAATGGAGTGGGAACCACGTGACGGCGCTCATGAGCTGCGAGGTTCCCACTAATGGGATTTTGGAAATGGCAGGCACTGGGTGGACAAAGGCCACAGCTCCTTGAGCTTCAAGGTCAAACTGCACTTTAGTTAATTGCTATTGGTTCTGCCATGGTTAATTGATGCTAGTTTCCCCCTCCCTCCCTCCCTCCCCGCTTTCCTCCCCTTCCCTTTTTTTCTTCCCTCCCTTCCTCCCTTCCTTTCTTCTTTCTTTCAAGCTTCTTGGCAGCATTAAAGGGAAATCTTTTATCATGGAAAATTTCAAACACATACAGCAGTGGAGACTGGTATGATGAGCCCCACGTAGGCATTCCCAGCGTGCACAATTGTTAACACGTGGCCGTTTCTGTTTCATGTCTAACCTCACCCACAGATCTCCACCTTCCACCACTATGTCGTTTTAGAGTAAATCCAAGACATCAGTACCTTTCACCTGTAAATACGTTAGTATGTATCTCTTAAAGATAAGGACTTTAAGGACTGTTAAAAACATAACTGCAGCTGTTATAATTTGTAATATTTACTTTTAAGGTATAAATCCTGCATATTTTAGAGGATTTGTGTGATTCAGAGAAGTATAAAGAAAATAAAAATCACCTCTAATCACTATCCACAGACTGCTGTTAATATTTTGATATATTTCCTTCTAGTCTTTTTTTCTATGCCTTACACACAAGCAAACACATACACATACTGACTGTAGAATTTCACATATAGCTTATAGAATACTTGACGTTTTAACATGAGCATGACAAATGATTGGTAAACATTTTTATCTGCCACGCTTTCCAGGAAGATTTACTTAATAATTTAGGTTTCGTCAAATTTGTTGCTATTGAAAATAGCGCCATTGTGAACATCTTTGTAGTGAAAGGGTCTGAATTGTCTATTATTGAAAAGAACAATATGAATGAAATTACTGGGCCACTGTGCATAAAGAGTTTTAAAGTTCTTGGTACATACTGTTAATCGGTTTCCAGAAAGATTGGACTGATGGACACTTCCAATAGAAACCTCTTAAAGTACCTCTGTCAGCTTCCCCTGGCAAGCATTGAGTAATATCACGTAAAACAAATGTTTCTTATTGGGCTAGGTGAAAACTGTTACGTCATCATTTCAATTTGCATCTCTTTCATGACTATCGCTGTCGAGTAGATTTTAATTTAGGCACAATTTAATATTCCCTAGGTGTTGCATGGCTTAACCTCTTTGATATTTCTCATTGTGTAAATGGAAAAACTTCAGAAGGTGATGGATTCCCATATAAAGGGCAGTGAAATAATTTGAATTTCTAAAAAATAATAAATATTTTGGAGCCTGGCAGGGAATTCTATGATTATTCATTCTTAGTCACCATGCATTGCTCAACCATTGTGTCTCTATCAATGTTTTTTCAAGAACCACTTTAAAATGTAATATCTCTCAGCAGAAAATCACTCTGTGGGACTTGACTGTTGCAGTTTGCCAGGAGGCGAGGTAGAGAATCGTGTCCTAGTGGATTCGCGATGTGTTTGTGTCACAGGCTTTGGGGTGAATGGTAGGAATGTCAAGCCATGATTTATTCTTTTCTCTAGGAGAAAAAAAAGGCAGAGGAGGATGTAATAGTAGCTGCCTTGGGATATAAAAAGATATTGTGTGCGTGGCAGGGAACAACTGTTTGTTTCCTTCAGGGGGACAATAGAATGAGTTTTAATCAAAAGTAGGGGCAACTTAGGATTGATATTAACAGGGCGCATGGAGATACACAAAATATGTAACGGCTAATAAGGCATAGTTATTGACCAGTGCAGACACAGCCTCATAAGCTCCCAGAGGCTGCTGCTGTGCCAGGCATTAACCCTCTAGCTGCTGTTGTGTGGAGCTGGGGCTCCTGAGGAGGGGGTAGAGTGGCAGGGGGAACTTAAGTTTCCTGGAGTCTGTGGATATTTGCAACTGAAGCTGGAGCATTTAATATTTTAACAGCTAGTGCTGTTGTACCAATGTGTACCAGCTAAGTATCAGACGTGGATATTAGTGGGATCTCATAGTCTTTTATGCCAGAGTTTGTGCAGTGGGCCCCTCCGGGAGCTGTCAAGAACAGGATGGATGACTGTCTCCTCTGTCTTGATGTCAGTTTTGCCCTGAGATGGGGGACAGTGCTGGAAACATTTTGAACTCCCTTTCCTAAATTCTGGAAATAAAAATGTGCTTCATTTTGACCTTCCACCTTCTGAGCCCAGTGCTCCTGCTTCTCCTCTTTTGTGGTTAATTTTCCAGCCATACTCCATAAATATGTCATTCTCCCATGGAAAGCAGTGGCAGACATGGGAGCTGAAGCCAGCGTTGGCTTCCACCACCCACTTCTCCACTGCCTTCCTGCCTGTCCTCCAGGGCAGACCTTCCCAAGCAACTCTGTTTTCATTGGGGTTGAATGAAGAGGCCTGTTTCAGTCTCTGGTTTTAGGGTGTGATGTGGTCATTTACGGAAGCACAAATATAGCCATGTAATTTGCTGAAAATACTCCACATCTTAAATTAGTTTTGTTTAGGATTGACTCTCAAAAGATAGTCATGCATGTAGCTTAGTGGGATCATGTACTTGGTGGGCTTGTAAATAGAGCCAGTGGGTTCTCTCCCTCTTCTGGAATGGGAAACACTCCATGGCTGTCTTGGTACAGAGGTTTTTGAATTCCACTGGTTTCCAGGGAAAAGAGGCACATCTGTCTTCCTACCTGAGGATAGGAGGAAACAGAGATATACTTGAATTTATTGTTTATAAGGTAGGTTGGGAGGAAGCTTTAAGCTTAATTCAAAGCCTCCATGGGGTTTCTTTTCTACTTGAACCAGGAGAAAGTGAAGATGCTCCAGTTCAGGACTCAGACTTCCCTACCCAGACCCTGACTTTGCCCTTCTCCTGGGGCTCCAGTTCCAACCACTGGACTCCCATATTGAGGAACCGAGTCCCTGTCTTGGAGTCCTGTCTGGAACAGCATCCTCTAGAATTCAACAATTCTTAAATATTTATACTTTAATAGCCTTACTTAAGATTAAAAGAGAGGCTTAGCAGATGTGATTCAATGAGATGGAGAGATGGGCCAGGATTTTCCAGGTGGGTCCTTAGAAGTGGGCGGCAGGAAGGTCACAGAGGAGAAGCGATGGTGGAGGCCGAGGCTGGACATGAAGATGGAGGGAGGGGCCAGCAGCCTCCAGAAGCTGGAAAAGGTCAGGAATGGACTCTCCCCTCAGCTTCCAGAGGAGCCTGGTCTTGCTATTACCTGATCTCAGCCAGTGAGGCCTGCATCAGACTTCTGACCTACAGATAGTAAGATAATAAATTTGCATTGTTTTAAGTCACTAAGTTTTAAGTTTGTGGTTCTTTGTTACAGAGGCCAGAGGTGACTCATGTCAGAAGTGTCAGTTGTACTCCAGCAGACTTCTCTCTAGGTTTTAGCTTAAAAACTCCTGCAAATTATGCCTCCCTTCTCTTAATGTAACATGCCACTGTTCAGACCAAAATTATGTAAAAATGACTTAACAGGTAGATGGGTTCATTTTACCCCTCACCAAATGTTCAGAAAAAAGTAAGGCTCAGGGAAGCAGATGTGGCTCAAGCGATTAGGCTCCTGTCTACCACATGGGAAGCCCAGGGTTCAATTCCTGGGGCTTCCTGGTGAAAGCGAGCTGACCCGTGTGGAGTGGGGAGCTGGCACAGCAGGATGACGCAACAAAGGGAGATTCAGAGGAGACACAGTGAGGGATGCAGCAGACCGGGGAGCTGAGGGGGCTCAAGCAATCGAGTGCCTCTCTCCCACACCGGAGGTCGCAGGATCGGTTCCCGGTGCCTCCTAAAAAAAAGAGAAAGATGAGAAGAAAAGACAAGCAGACACAGAAAGAATACACAGTGAATGGACACAGAGAGCAGACAGTGAGCACAAACAACAGTGGGGGAGGGCGGAGGGAAAAAAAAGTAAGGCTGTAGGAAGTTCTAGCGTTTATTCTCTGCCTGTGAGTACTGCCAGGTTGTGCCTGCCTCTGTGTGAGAAATCTGGGAGTGTGTGTGCTTTGAATCCAGGCAACCTGGGTTCCAAACTCGGCTGTGTGTCCTTGGTCAAGTGACTTAACCATCCTGAGTCTCAACTTCTTTATCTATAAAATGGGTTAACAGTAATACCAAACCTGCAAGGCTGCTGTGAGGATCAGCACTTTTCTGTGAAAAGGGTATCGCCCAGTGCTTGGCTTACAAGGGTCTGTGGCATGGAGAACGTGCTGTGCAGTGAGCCCTGTGCTGATGCTAACACAGTCGTGCCCTCATAGCAGCCCTGTGAGGAGGTTCCACGATTATCCCCACCTTATAGATGAAGAAACCAAGGCCCAGAGAAGTGAAGGCATGTGTTCAAAGTCACACATGGGGCAAATGGTAGAGCCAAGACTTGAACCCAGCTAGTTTGGCTCTTAGGCTTCTCACCCTTGGCATCAAGGACGTGTTGGCTGGAAAATTCTTTGTCTTGGGGGTTTGTCCTGTGCATTGTGGAACATTTAGCAGCTCCCTGGCCTCTATGCACTAGATGCCAGTAGCACTCCCGCCTCCAGACATTGCCCACTGTCCCCTGGGGACACGGGTGTCCCTGGTTGAGAACCGCTGCTCTAGGTGTTATGGGTTGATCACTGTGCAGTACTGTCCACACAGTAGGTGCTTGGTAAGTCATGTATTCATTACTTTGGGTCCCACATTTCACTAAACCTTTGTGGGCATAAGTAGATAAGTACCAGTCGGCATATCCACCTATTTATCTAGTCAATGGCCAGTGGAGTCCATTCCCTTCTTTGGAGGCCTGTCTCAAATGTTGTGACTGTGTCCAGACCAAGTGGGGCTCTGTGTGTGAGGATGCTGACCCTTTTCATTGGCTTTTCCAGCAGCTGAGGGATACCGAGGCAGACTGAGTAGGGCACTGAGCAGATTGCAAAAAGACAGGTCGGCACTTAATACTTTTTCCAGAAGAATGATTTGCGTATTTCACATGTGGCCTTGCAGGGAGTTGTATAACATACCTTCACCAAATTCTTCACAAGCAAATCTTCCCCATCACATTTGGACCTGGAGAGGAAAGTGTCAAGGAATTCAGGATACCTGGAGAAGAGAGAAAGAGGACGAATGAATTAATAATGGGCTTTTTGTTAGCTTCAGCATTTCCCCTAAATACACCGAGACTAAGTTTTATTTCTTAAACCAACCTGTTAACTTTTATGGCTGAGTTGGGTTATGTGCAGCTGGTTAGAAGATTTCATTAAAGCAGTCACAGCCTCTGGTTCAGTTCCATGTAGGAAAGTTCTGTTCCCTGACCATATCTTTCCTTCCAAGCAGTTGTAGCCAAAACATCAACTCTCAGCCACACAGAGACGTGACTATCCCACCCATTACCAGAAATTCTGCTCAGAATGTACATCCTAATGGGGTCCCCTTTGTGCAGCTGTCTCTTTGGTCCCCAAAGCCAGGTGTGGTGTCCTGGCTGTGGTAGAATTTAGGAATTACTTCCAAGCTTGCCCAAGTCCATGTTCTGTCCACAGGTCACATGCCCTTGGTCCACTTACCTGTGTGGTGCGTGCTCCACCTCGCGTGGTTTGTGGACACTATATTTATCTTTCTAACTCCCTCCTTCCCTGCTCCCAGCACTCAGCGCACACCATCAGTGGATGTTTAAATAAAATAGTGGGCTAGTTGGAAGGGCCAGGTCCAAGACTGTTCATTTCCCATGGCTGCTATGACAAATGACCACAAACAACATACATGTATTCTCTTGCAGCTCTGGAGGTCAGAAGTCTGAAATCAGTTTCACTGCTGAGAAATCAAAGTGTCAGGAGGGCCATGTTCCTCCTGGAAGTCCTGGGGGAGAATTCACTCCCTTGACTTTTCCAGCTTCCAGAGCTGACTTCCTTGGCTCATGGACCTTTCATCCATCTTCAAACCAGCAGTGCAGCATCTTGCTTCGGTCCTCATGCTGCCTTCTTCTTCATGTTGAATCTCCTCTGCCTCCCTCTTTTAGGGACACTTGTGATTACATTTAGGGTCCACCTAGATAATCTGAGTTAATCTCCCCATCTCCAGATCCTTAACTTAATTACACCTGCAAAGTCCCTGTTGCCATGTGAGGTAACAGTCACAGGGCTTAGGTACTTGGGCATTTTGTGGACCATTATTCAGCCGACTGCAAGGACCATACAGGGGCATGGCAAGAGTGTGGTAACAGATTTCGTTCACTTCACCACGATAACAGGATGAGCTTGGTGGGTAGGCCAGGTAAACGCTCTGGGCCTCCGTTTCCTCGTTTGGAAGTGAGAAGATTGGACTAAGTGGTCTTCCACTTTTAAAGTCTGACCTTATTAGGGTGAGGTCTCCCTGATGAGAAGCAGCGGGTGGTATGTAAATATTCGGAACTTTAAGTTAGGCAGATCTGGGAGGGCATCTTAGAGCAGCTGGTTCTTTCTTTCTCCTCTCTGGCCTCAGGTTTCCTCATCTGTAAATGAGATGGGGCAGAGGTGCAGTCATTGGGAGGGTCTCCTGCCTCTTGGAGGTCAGGAGTCACTCTGCCTTGGTTGATGGTGGTCTGCCCTCTGCCTGCCTGGTGGGACCTCTGCCTCTGCACAGGTGAGAGAGGGACTTCCTCAAAGCATCCCCAGCAGCTCCAGGTATGGTCCTTCACGCTGCAGACGTCTCCACAATCTACACCTGAAGCCCCAGGCCCACTCATTGGGTTCCTGTCCATTCTCCTAGCTGCTCGGTGGGCTTCTCTGCTTGACATGATCATGAACACCTCAAAGGGAACCAGCCCAGAATTTGCTTCCTCTTTGTCCCAGAATTTGTCTTCATACTGGGTTCTCTCTCTCTGTCAATGATGCCCCCACTTTTCAAGTCACCCATGCTCTAAAGCCGGGTTTTTAACAAGGGGTCCGTGAGCTTGAATTGAAATTCAAAAAAACCATTTTTCTCGGGGGTGGGGGGGTCGTGTTGGTGCAGGTGTGATATATTTATTAAACAATATGCAGTATGGTGGGGACTTAGTAAGGGGTCCATGATTTTCACCTGACTGGCAAAGGGGTCCATGGAACAAAAGAGGTTAAGAACCCCTGCTCTAAAGAGAACGGAAGGAAGGTTGTGCATGAAGCTCTCAGTGTGTTCAGGCACCATGTCGCAGGCAGGGATCCAAGAAGCACCATCCTCACCGTAGAGAGGAAGATTTTCAATTTTCTCTTGTCCTGCATTTCCAAAAAAGGGTCCTGAGAAATACTATCCTGGGAGGTGCTCTCTCTGGAAAAGAGTTTAAGCAAAAATAAGTTTAGGAGAGGGGGACGGATGTGGCTCAAATGGTTGGGCGTCCGTCTCCCATATGGAGGGACCTGGGTTTGATCCCCTGGACCTCCCGGTAAAAAAAAAAAAAAAAAAAAAAAAAAGTTTAGGAGATGCTGAACATCATGAAAACCTCAGATATTTACAATGACTATTAGCCCATTTGAGGCTCTGAGAAGTCCTGCACTACTAAACTGCACTGTGTCCCAAATGTATTTGACTATAAAACTCTCCTTTTTGCTTTTCATATGACTTTTGTTAATAGTCTCATGAACTTGATAAAAAATGCCACTCTAGTTGCTTATATACCCCACTTTCTGGTCCTTGCCTGGGCTGCTACTCCATCTTCTCTCATTTTCTTCAAAACTCATCTCAGAAGTCATGCTCTCTGGGAAACTTTGGATGTTCCCCCACCTCTCCCACAGGATTAAGTGCCTTTCCTGTGCTTTTGTAGCTTCTGCATTCTAATAATTTACTTCTTGGTTTATCTCGCCAGCTGTCCTCATTGAGGATAAGACTGTGTTTTATCTATTTCTGTTCATTTGCTCATTGAGTCATTCCGTAACTATCTGCTGAGCCACCTATGTCCAGGCATGTTGTTCAAGACGCTGGGGATACTGGGGAACAAAGTCCCTGCCCTCATAGAGCTTACATTCAATGGGAAGGGGACAACATGTAAACTTAGGATGAATATACGATATGAGTTGCTGATAAGTGCTAAGATGAAACAAGAGCAGGTCCAAGGGACGGAGAATGATAGGAGAGGGCCTTGGGATAGGGTGTTTAGGAAAGCTCCACTGGGCTGGGTCATGCTGAAGAAAAAACAACCCCCATATCTTAGTGGCTTATAACAATGAAATTTATTTCTCACTCATGTGAATTGTCCACAAAGGGTTGGCTAGGAGTTCTGCTTCACATCCTCTCATGCGGGGACCCAGAAGGACAGGGCTTAGACTATGGGCAATTGTCATGGTGGGGGAAGGGAGGGAGCAAGCTGTGCACTGGCCTTTAAAGGCATCAGTTCACATTGGATTGGCTGGAGCAACTCATGTGTCTTCACCTAACTCAAGGGGACAGGAAGAAGAGGGGATGTGGAATATCTGATGAGCACTACCCTCTCAGGCTCAATAATTTGTTAGAATGACTCACAGAGCTCAGGAAAGTGCTACACTTATGATTAGTTTTATTATAGCAAAAAGGATACAGCTAAGAAGTGATGCATGGAGTGAGGTCTGGGAGGGGCCTGCATGAAGCTTCCATGTCCTTCTCGGTGCGTCTGGACATGGCGCCCTCCTGGCACATTCATGTATATCATCAAGCAGGGAAGCTCACCTGAGCTTTGATGTCCAGGTTTTTTTTTTTCCATTTAAAAAATGTATTGAAGTATATCATTCATACATGAGCAAACAGAAACAATAAGTGTATAGTAAAAGTTGTGAACTTACAAAACAAACATGCATAACATCATACAGGGCTTTACATCATCCATCACCAATACCTTGTATTGTTGTGAAACATTTGTAACAAATTATGAAAGATCATTGTATTAGTCAGCCAAAAGGGTGCTGATGCCAAGTACCAGAAATCTGTTGGTTTTTATAAAGGGTTTTTATTTGGGGTAGAAGCTTATAGTTACCAGGCCATAAAGAGTCTAACTCAAGGTACCATAAGGGGTACTTCCTCACCCAAGGTCATTTGCCACGTGTTGGCACAAGATGGCAGGTGATGTCTGCGAGGGTTCAGCCTTCCTCCTTCCTCTTAAGGCTCCATGGGCCCGGCTTCTTCCGATCGCAGCTGTAGGATGGCATAAGGCCACGTCTCTCTTCCCGGGGCTCGTATTTTTCCGGGCTCAGCTGCTCTGTTCTTTTCACAAGGTCAGCTGTAAACTATCAGGTGAATGGCTCAACTCTCCCGGAGCTCCAGCATCAAAACCAAGTTCTCTCCTCTGCTGTGTCCTTTTCTGTGTATCTACTTCCCTGTTCTTGACTGAGTGTCTATATATATATATATATATATATATAGCCCATCAAGGGAGTGGGGACTCAGCTCTGCCTGCCTTAATGATGTGGTTGAATCAAAGCCCTAATCTTGATTTACTAAAGTAAAAGTGAAACCTTTGAATTTAATGCAATCAAAGGGGTATCACCCCCAGAGGAACAGACCAGTTTATAAACATCATCAATATCTCTTTTTGGAATTCATAAATAATATCATTTGTTGTCAAAGTATTACTAACAACTATAGTTCGTATCTTATATTTGGCATATTTTACCCCCAACCTACCTTGTTATTTTTTAAAATATATTTTTATTACAGAATTTGTGAACTTATAAAACAATCATGCACATGTCTAGAATTCCCATACAACACCCCTTCAGCAACACACCATACCAATGTGGAACATTTGTTATAGATTATGAGATATATCAGATTATTATCACTAACTATGGCCTCTAGCGTACATTTGGCATTTCCCCCCCATATCCTCCAATTATTAACACAATATATCTTTGGCATTGATGCAAGAATATTGCAGTATTGTTGTTAACTACAGATCATAGGTAACATTAATTGTATTTTTCCCATGCTTCTCCACATTCCCACCACCCTGCAATAGGATCGTACATCCGTCTATTTCACAGAAGGACGTTCTTGCATGTGTACCATCAACCACAATCCTCATCCACCCTGGGCTCCCTGTGTTATTCAGTCCCTAGATTATTCTCTAGCTTTCTTTCAATTGACAATTACATCCCTAGACCGCCCTTTCCAGCCACAGTCCCATTAGAAACCAGCTGCTCGTCACTGTAATGTGTTACCATCCACTCTACCCATTTCCACCCTCAGGGCTTTGCCGGGGGTTCATTCCCAGGCCCGGTGGGTTGAATGGCTGGGTCCGGGCTCCAGCCCCTTTCCCTCCCCGCCCCAGAGGCCCGGCTGATGGGCTGCGGCTCAAAGCCCCGCCCTCCTCACCACCTGGTCAGCCCAGCCCTGAGTCATCTCCGTGGCAGAAACTGCCAGGTGTGGTCCAGGGTCCCCCGAGAATAACAGAGGACAGTCCTAGCACCAAAGCTCTCTCCCAGGGACGGGGCACAGAGACCAGCGGAGGGCTTTACTGTCCAGCAGAGCCAGGGCTGTGCCTGCTCCGTCCTGCGTCCCTCTCGGGCTCCACCCACTGTTACACGGGCTTCACTGCCACAAAAAGGATGCTGGAGACAGGCCCGAGCGGGACGAGGGGGGCATCTCTGGAGGCATGGCGCTAAGTCAGCAGAAGGTTCGAGTGTGCTGGTTCACCGTTATCTTCCTGCTGGTCTGAATGAATGTCTCACCGGCAGCTGCTTCGGGAAAAAGCCACAAGTGTCTGATTGAGGAGGGTGGGAGGTCCGACAGAGGCTGGGCTTTCTTGGCCGCTCTGAGTTCTTTTATTTTTATTTTATTTTATTTTTTAACAGGTTGGCAATTCCACCTGTTAAATGCCTCAGTCTCAGAGGCCGTGGTGAAGCCTCTAAGTTAATGGATTTCAAAGTTCTTTGAAAAGCTGAAATTCCTGGACAAACACAAAATGGTAGTGGCTGTTATAGTAATTATGATAAAGTAGGGAGGAAACTTTCAGTTGTCCAGCCTGGTATCATTTCAAAGATGTGGAAATGAAGGCTGATGATGTTGGCAAAGCATTGATCTTGGTGAAAATGTCCCCTTTTCCTGTAGGAAAAAGTTGACCGAGCAAAGTGACTCTAACCTTTTTATTTTGCATTCCTAGGGAGCCCCAGAGTTTTGGGAGACTGTCTGTACCTTGAAGGAGTGCTGGATTTCATGCTCTAGCGTTTTCTGTTGTTTCATGCCTCCATTCTCTGAGCAGGTTGTTTCCTTCCCACCCACCAGCCAGCCATGTCAGGAACAGTTCTTCCATTCAAAGCACCAGCCTCTGGCCAGCTGAAGTTGAAAAGGAAAAGCGAGGGCAGCTCAAAGAATTGAGAGGCAGAAGAGGGCAGGAGCAGGACATCTCTGGAAGTCAGGGGAGCAGGAGCTGTCCAGGCATTCTGGCAGGGCTTTGGGTCTGCTCAGAATTAAAAAGGCTTGTTGGATGCAGCTTATGCCGTGTATCTCAGTTCTTGAGCAGGGGTGGCCGTTTAAAGGCTTGCCAAGAAGAGGTGGCAGGGGCGAGGACACCCCAAAAGGCAGTCATGATAGTAGTTGTTGCTATGCAGCCCAAAAATGAGCACCTCCATTTCATCAACTTTCAGGCTCAACGGTCGCCTCCTCTGGGAAGCTTACTTTGACTCCTCTAGGCAGAGTTGATTCAACACATAACATTCAACAAATATTTGAGCATTTGCCATGTGCCAGGTATGTTCAAGGCACCAGAACTGTGATAACCAAGATAGATAACTCCCATGGGGGAGTTGACTTCCTAGTGGGGAAGGTAGATTATAAAAAGAATGACTAACCATGAAATTTCAGGTAGTGATAAATGCAGTGAAGGGAAATAAAGCAAGGTAAGGCAGAGTATGAGGATGGGGGAGGCGGTGTATTTTTGCTGGGTTCATCAGGGAAGTTCTCTCTGAAGGGGTGACATTTGAGCTTGGCATGTTTGGGGAACTGTAAGAAGACAGAGTAGTGACAGCAATGGGATCAGAGGGGAGATGTGAGGAGATAGGTTCCAAGAAGTAGGCAGAGGGCAGCACCCATTGGACTTGGAGGCCATGAAAAGAATTTTAAATGTAAGGAGAAACCACTGCAGGGGTTTGAACAAGGATTAACATAACCTTATTTCTGTTTTTTTTTTTTTTTTTTTAACTCACTCTGACTGCTGTGCTGATGGAATGGAGTAGGGAGTGGTCAAGAAGGGCCCTGAGGAGGCCAATTAGGAAGATGGTTTAAAAATCCAGGTGAGAGACAAGACAGGACAGTGACTCAGGCGAGGAGGTACTGCTGGAGGTGGTGAGAGCACTGAGATTTGGGATATGTTCAGATGGTGGACCACCCTGTACTTGCTGACCGATTGGCTGTGAGGAGTGAGAGAAAGAGAGAAGTCAAGAATGGGAGAGAACAAGGACTCCTAGAATTTCTATTTCATAAACTTTTTAGAATAATTTTAGATTTACAGAAAAGGTGCAAAGATGGTACAGAGAATTTTAGTGTACTCTTCACCCAGTTTGCCCTAATGGACTCCTAGAGTTTTAATGTGGTTAACATGGCTGGAGTTGCAATGTATTGTGGGGGGAGAAGGGGGTGCGGATGTCTAACTTTGTTTGACAATGTTCTCCTGTCCATTTCTCATCCAAATGGACACGGATATCAATAGGTTGGCTGGACATGTGACTCTAGAATTCAGGACAGAATATGGACTGTAGATTCAGCTGTCAGTATTTAGATGGTACACTTGTATGCTGGATCATTTCCATAACAAAAATTGATTTGAAAATTGAGTTGAAATTGGTTAAATAATAATGTAGTTCCAGGGTTGGCATACTTTTCTGTAAAGGGCCAGATAAGAAATATTTGAGACTCTGTGGGGCCATATGGTCTCTGTCACAACTACTCAACTCTACCATTGTAGCAACCCTAGTCAATATGTAGATGATTGGGCATGGCTGGGTTCCAATAAAACTTTATTTACCCAAAGAGGTGGTAGACCAGGTTTGGCCCACAGGCCATGGTTTGCCAACCTCTGGGCACTCCAATATTGAGAAATTGGAGAGATGAAGAGGAACCAGCAAGGAAGCTAAGAGTGAGCAGCCAGTGGTATCCAGGAAGGCCAGAAGGAAGGGAGGGAGGGGTCCACCGTGTCTGATGTCGAGTAGGATGAGAACCGAGAATTGACAAGTGGATTTGACACCACAAAGGTTGTAAGAGACCTTTACAAGAGACTTTTCAGCAGTGTGGATTTGGTAGAGAAGAGAGTGGTCAATAAAGAAGGGGAGACAGTATTTGGAGAAACTCTTTATATTGTTTTTGCTATAAAAGGGAAAAGAGAAATGGGGACTTTTCTAAAGGGGGCAGAGGGTCAAATAAGGGTTTTTGTTTGTTTCTAAGGTAGAAGCTGTTACAACATGTGTGTCTTTTAGAATTGTTCTCCTCTTCCTTTTGCTACAGTTGTACCCTGCACACACATCTATAATTGCATCTTTCACACTGTTTGTTTAAAATCTGTGTCTTCTATTAGAGCAGAATTTCTCAATCAGTGTTGCCATTGACATGTTGGGTTGGCTAATCCTTTGCCGTGGGGCAGTCCAGTGCATTGTAGGATGTTTACCAGTATCCCTGGCCTCTACCCACTAGATGCCAGTAGCACCCCTCATCCACTGGTTGCAACAACCATAAATGTCTCCAGACATTGCCAAGTACCCTCTGGTGGGCACCATCGCTCTCAGTTGAGAACACTGAGTTACCATGTGAGCTCCTAGTGGGCAAGGCTAAAGCTGCTTTTCTTGGTCTCCCTGGTCCCTCTGCTGTGCTGTTGCATATCAAGAGGTGCCCACGTAAGTATTTTTTTTGTTGTTGTTTTGTTTTGAGTGAATGTGTGAATGGATGGGTTCCTTTGCAAAACGCTGTTGTCATCATCTGATAATAAAGCCACATCATATCTAGTTGACTTAGGGAGAATTCAGCATGCCTGCTCTTTTCTGGGGCTCCAGGATTTGCGATTACACTTGAGAGGGTTGTACAGTCTTTCATGCAGGGACAAGCACATCCAGCTGGCATTTCTCAAGCAGTTTCTACATGACTGAGGTCTCTTGCTTAAGGCTTCCTTCAGGAGCCTGAGAATGTTGCTGTTTTGTAGTTTTTCCAAAAAGCAAGTGGACACCAGAGATGGGAAACATTTTATCTCAAGGGTGATGATTAACTGTGGATTCTATTATTCAGTCTAGTGTTGCCTAGAGACTCCCGGAAGCCTCTTCCCCAAATCCTGTGCTTCATCTTCTAGCCAGAGATGCAAGGATGAATGGACTTTCAGAGTTAGAATAATATTAGTAACCCTCACTCTGAAATAGCCATACCAATTTGCGCTCTGTGGGGACATCCTATTCTCACCCTGGCCAAGCATAATGGAGGCCCATCTATGCATGAGCTGGTCTCCGTGGGAGTTGGAGGTGGCCAGGAATCAGTTAGGGGCCTCCCCTCGTACCTCCCTCTGATGCAGGCTGGAATGTCTTCCTCCTACCGGGCATTTGTTAAAATATTGAATGAATGAGTGGATATGCTTCCCTGCTCCCACTTTGTCCACATCTTTTTTTGTCCGTGTCTCTGCCTAGCACAGGGCCTGGCCTGTGGTTGCCTCTCAGAAAAGACCAAATTGGTAAGAAATCATGGCCCTAAGGGAAGGATTACATTGATTACTGTTCTCCCTCTTTCAGTCTTTTCTGTACCATTGTCATGATTTTTGCCCTATCGGGCAGGGTTCTGCAACTATGGCTTGCCACCTGTTTTTTTAAAATAAAGTTTTATTTGCACCAGCCATGCCCATTCATCTATGTGCTGTCCAGGGCTGCTTTCACCCTGCAATGGCAGAGTTGAATAGTGGTGACAGAGACTATCTGGCCCGCAAACCCTCAATTTTTACTATCTGGCCCTTTCCAGAAAAATAGGCCAGCCCCTGAGCTAGAATTACGATTTCATCATTTTTTCTTTAAATCGACTACATTTTAAAATTAATTTTCACTATGGAAGTGGGACGAGCATACAAGTGTAGAGAGAAAGTACAACGAACCTCCATGTTCCCTCATCTAGTTTCAACTCCTGGCCAATCTCATCTTCACAATACCCTAACCTCCCTGATACCATCCTCCCCGTCCCCGCCCCCCACAACCATTTTAAAACAAATTCCATGCATGGTGCTATTTTAGCATAAATTTTCAGTAAGTATCTTAAAAGATAAGGACTCCATTTATTGAGCATAAGCATACTTTTATCACATTCAAAAATTAATAATTCCTTAATGTCATCAACTATTCATGAATTGACTCAAGGTTTTTAAACATAAATACCTACTTAAGCTTTGTTCCATGCAATAATTTGCTTGAAATAATGGTTTGGATAGGCTATGTCTTTTCCTCACATGCTGCTGGATTATTAAACATTTCAACCATCTAAGTTGCCCTTGCGCACTGCCAGGCGCCCTCACGGAGTACATCATGTTGACGAGGCTTTCACACGAGTTTAGCTCAGTGTGAAAGGTCTCACTGTGTCCTCCTTCTCACCGCGCTGACGGAGCCAATCAGGGCCTGGAGCTAACACCAGGGACATGCAAACCAACCATGAAATCTGAAGGAATAGCAGCTGTACAGTCACCTTCGCCAGCTAACACAATTTACAATGCAATTAAGACCGACAGATATAATTGAATAAACAGAAAATAGAATTAAGGTAATCTATCCTAAGTGTACCAAATTCCTATAATGAGTTGCTTTCAGCAGTTGTGGAAACATATAATTACCAAACAAATTACATGTTATTTTTATCTAAGAAGCTAATTAAGTGTTCTGTGTAAATTATTATGTGGTGGCACAAGGATGTATTAAGTACCTAATTGGAAAAGGGATGGGGCCCGAGAATTTTACATGGGAATACGATTGAGAGAGATCACAGCAAGAGGGAGGGGGGAGTTGTGGGAAATGAGGGGCATCAGGAGGGAGATTGGATGCCTAGGGTTGGTCCGACTTGAGCCTCCGGAATTGAGCTAAGTCAGGGTTCTTGCCTTCATTGAGCCCTTGGTCCTTTTTATTTCTCGTTTTTAAAATTTATTCCCCTTCCTAAACTTAAGCAGCAAAGCTCCATCTGTTCCAGCTGCCTTTGACCCCGGGTTCTGTTTCCTTTATGGTACTTATATAACAGCCTTACTTTGCTCTCATTTCTTTGTGGCTCAGTAAATCTTCCGATAATTTCCTTGTGGGCTTGTACCCTTTCACGCGTTGGAATGTGAAGAAATGGGCATTTGGGGAGGTATGTTTGGAAGAATGAAGTTTTGTACTGAGGAATCAGCCCCAAGAAATGTGTTCCTGTTAAGTGTTCCCGGAGAAATGGACACTTCTTTTTGGGTTGAGGCAGAGGAGTAGAGAGGGTGGATTTGGTACCTTTCTACCGAGCTCTAGACTCTGCAGAATAGTGTCATGAAAAGAGCTATCAAGTGGAGTCATAAGAGCAGATTTATGGTTGCTGCCTTGCGGATGGCTAGCTGTGTGACCTTGGGCAAGCCATGTGACCTTGGGCAAGGCATCACTCCCCTCTGAGGCCTGGCATCTCATCTGTAAAATGTAGGATATAAATTGTGGCCCTTTTACCTCTTAGAGGATGATACGAGATAATGCAAATGAACATTATTTGTAAAGTCTAAACCTCAGTACAAAAAAGCCCAGTATTGGGGTTATTTTAATGGGTGGCCACTGCGCAGAGTCAGACAAGGTGGCTCATGTAACCGAAAATACCAACCAGCATCTTCAAGCCTGGCTAGAACCAAATGTCGTTGGGAATTGGTCACTCCCATTTCTCAGCTTAGTTCTTCTCTGTGTTGGCTTCATTGGCAGGGATTATCCCCACACCCCTACCCTTAGGGTGGCAGGATGACCCCCAGAAACTCTAGACCTACCTTCTGTCATTTGAGTGACTCAGTGGAAATAGAGTGCAGGGCCTTTCTCCTGGTAGTTCCTCGAAAAGGTCTGGCTAACTCTGATTGGATTCCTCTGGCTCATGTGCCCATAACCTGGCCAGTCTCTGTGGCCAGGGGATGGAATACACTGGCCAGGCTGGTCACGTGCCTGTCCTTTGCATTGTAGATGCCTAGGGGTTGGCCCCACTTGAGCTGCTTTGGATGATAGGTGGAGAAAGTTGGCTCCTCAAATGTACCAGGGCAAGATTGTTTTCTGGGCAGGAGAAAACAAAAGATCTCCATCTCCCACAGGAAACCTATTTGAGTTAAAATAGAAAAATTCAGTAGCTTGGAAGTCAGGGAAAATGTGGATTCTAGCCTTGATCCTGTCCCTTGCTGTATGAGCCTGGGGATATCACTTCCCCTTGTTGAGACCAGTTTCCAAATCTGTGAAAATAGGGAGCTTCAATCATTCAGAGGTTCCCACCTTTAGTCCACCAAGGATGCTTATTACCTTCTTGCCTTTTGTCCCCTATGGTGTACTGTGTGTTTCATCAGCAAAACAAAATACATTTATGAAGTTCTTGTCCATTTCATTAAAAACAACAATGAATTAAAAACTTGTAATTACCATTCAGAAATGTCAGATCTGCAGGACTGAGGTACAGTCCTGTTGGTGTTATAACTGAACTGAGCTCTATTATTCTATCCCAAAGCAAAGAAACTTGCTGTTTTGGCCAGCTGGGACTGCCTGATTGCTGGCCCAAATTCGAGTTCTGCCAGGCCTTCTGAAATATTCAACCCAGCCATGGATCCCTGTTTCTCAGCTGCTTGACCCAGGGACTCACAAATAGCTACCTGCAGATGTATGTTTTGCTCATGCATGAGTCTTAAAAAAAATCAAGATGATTCACTGAGAAATCAGAATCTGGGAGTTCTTATGAAAAACCAAAAGATCTGGAAACATGGAGCCCCGTGGTCAGTTGAATTATGTCCCCCCAAAACATGTTCCTGTGGGCGTGGTCCCATCACAAATGGAATCTCTTGAAGATGTTGTTTCAGTTAGGATGTGGTCAGCTGAATGAGGGTGGGCCTTAATCTGATTACTGGAGGCCTTTAAGCAGAAGAAATTCAGACGTAGTGAGAAAAAGCTGTGGGGAGGAGCTAGAAGTTGGAAGTTAGCAGGAACCCAGAAGAGAAAGGAGGGGACATCACCACATGACAGGAAAGCCACATAGCCCCAGGGATGCTACCATACCTGGGAAGAAGCAAACCTCTGAAACGATAAGTCAATAAATTCCTGTTGGTTTAAGCCAACCTATTGTTTGGGTTGTGTCATAGCAGCTCAGGTGAAACCAAAACAGGACCAGATTCCCTCATGGCAACATCTGATCTGAGCAGAAAAACGGCTGCCTCCTTTAGGCCATGGTCTCAAGGAGCTGGCCCCAACAGGGGGAGAGTGCATGTCTGTGCCTGGAAGTTTGTGGCTCTGATCCTGGGCTCTGAGGACGACATGGTGACTCTCAGTTCATTTTGTGGTAATCGTCCAGGCTTACCTCAATTCAGCATGCACTTGGTGCTAAGTCCTTCACCCTCTCTCATTTAATCCTCATAACAACCCTACGGTTGACTCCTACAGAGAAGACTAAGAGGCTCAGAGTGTCTCACATAGAATAGATGCTCCGTGACTTTTTACTGAAAAGAAGAAAGGTGGCATTGGAGCTGGGGTAAGAAGGCAGAGCCCAGGCCCGGGGCAAGAGGCAAATGGTGGCCAGGGATGCAGTGCATTGGAGGAGCTGAATGCCTGTATAAGGAGGCTGACCTTGGTCCTGCAGTCCGTAGGAAGCTCATGAAGGAAGATGAAATTGGTCATGGTGTGCAGGAAGGCGTGCAGAGGAGGTGAAAAGTATTAGGTGATGTCAAGTCTCCAGGTGTGGGTAAAACAGTTTGAGCAAAGATGGCAGAGGTAAGAGTTCTGCCAAGGAATTGCCTGGATAGCAGCACGTGTAGTGGGAAAGAGTACGACTTTGGAGTCAGCTAGACCTGGTTTTAATCCGGCCCCATCATTTGAACAAGTGACTTTATCCTCTCTGAGCCTCAGTGCTATTTTCCCCTGAAATGGGGATGATTCCACCTACTAATTAGAGCTGCATAGCATATGCTTCCAGCTCCTGTCCCTACTTCCCCAACTCTTACCTCTGCATACCAAAGGCTGCTCACTGGGAACACCTTGATGCTCTACTTGCAGGGGTCTTTCCTGGCTTGGAAGCAAGCGAAGCCCACCTGCAGGGTGAGTGTAGGTGCAGAAATGTCCAATGACGGATGGGGATTTGTGGATAAGAACTCCAGCCCCTTGCCTTTTAAGTAGGATGACTACGATGTAGCTGTTTTCTACTGGATCCCAGAGATCCCAGTGATATGAAGGTTAGCACTCACAGTGGTAGCTTGCTTAAAAACATACCATTTATTTTTCCCCTTTCCTTCCTTGTCTCTCTTCTCCTTTTCTTTTCCTGGAATCATCTCTCGGGTATACTACGAGAGACTCAAATCCCTGTCTCTGTGTCTACTGCTGGGAGAACCCAACCTAAGGTTATAACTATGATCATGTCAGATACTGTATGTAAAATGCTTAACACAATTGCCTGGCACAAGTTAAGTGCCCAGCAAATGGTAGCTGCTATCATCATCACCATCATCCTTATCATCATCGTGAAGGCAGAACGAACTCATCCCTTCAAGACATTGGCTGTGACAGATACGTTCACCCAGAATTATCAAGAAAAGTGTGAAGGAAAAGGGCACCTAGGATGTGTGAAACAGAACGCTGTGTTTGTTTCTTCTTTTTTCCAAGGAGACAGTTTATTCATTCTTAGAATTTTTAACCCACAGTCCTTTTCTGACACCTTGGTTAACAGGTATGCAATCGAGTATGATGAGTGAGGTGCTCTTTGCATCAAAAATTGGTCATTCTGAGTGACCCATTTAGATTTTTTTGGAAGAGGAACTGGTTTTGTCAGAACCCGGTTGCCAATGAACCTGACCCCTGAAGTTCCTCTTGATCTTCGAGCTTGTCTCCTCTGTTGTAGGCTAGAGAGATAATTACTCTTGATGTTGTAGCCGTTTTAGCCCTCATCTGTTGAAGAGGTGGGTCGGTGCTGTGAGTTATAATCCTCCAGCATTTGTAACACTGGCTTCACCAAAGTGCAAGACGATGGACTTGCTGGGAGGAAAGGTCAACAGGGACTTTTAGGATCCGTGAGGAACAGAGTTGCAGGAGTGGGAGGGAGAGCTAGCACTCAAGTAGAGTGATGAAAGGATAAGCTCCTCCTCTGTGAATGTGCTCATTTGACTTCTGTGTGCTTCCTCTGGACCTGGGACATGGGGGAGGGGATAGAGGAGCACAGGAGAGGCTGTCTTGGATGTTAGCATAGAAGCATGATGGTCAAGTGCTGTGTTTTGGTCAACTTTCATGTCAGTTTGCCTGGGCTACAGTCTACAGTGATTTATCAAAAACCAGTTCGCTGGTTCTGTGAGGATGTTTTGTAGATGTGATTAAAGTTCATAATAAGCTGATTTTAAGCAAGAGAGATTACCATAGTGAGTATTGGTGGGTTGATTCAGTCAGTTGAAAGGCCTTAAGAACAGAGCTGAAGCTTCCCTGAAGAAGAAGAAATTCTGCCTGTGGATAGAAGCTTTGGTTTGCACCCAGGAGTTCCAGACTGCCCTAGCTGACAACTTGCCTTACAGATTTTGGACTTGCCTAGCCAGTCCCCACAATTGTGTAAGTGTCCTTGTAATAAATCTCTTAATATATATGATTCTATTTCTTTGGTTGAATGCCGCTGCGTACAGATTTTGGTACCGAATTGTGTACCAAATTCTGTACCAAATGCCTAAAATGAGAACATAGCTTTGGAATTGGGCAATGGGCAGAGGCTGGAAGAATTTGGGGGTGCCTGAGACCAGAGGTCTGATTGCCATGCAGAGAATGTGAGTAGAAATGTGGATGATAACTCTGCTAGAGAGTGCTCAAAAGGAAGTGAGGAGCATGGCAGATGAAACCCATTTCATGTTTCATCATGAACAGATTGTTGTAGAAATATGGACATAAAAGGCACCACCGGTGAGGACTTGGATAGAAATGAGGAACATGTTATTGGAAAATGGAGGAAAAGGGATCTTTGTTACATAGTGACAGAGAGTCTATCTGAATTGTGTCCTACACTTATGTGGAAAGCAGAACTTATAAAAGATGAACTTGGTTATTTATCTGAGGAGATTTCTAAGCAAATTGTTGAAGGTGCAGTCTGATCCTTCCTGTTGCTCAAAGAAAGTGTGAGAAGAAAGAGATAAATCAAGGGGAGAACTATTAAGCCAAAAGGAACCAGGACTAGATGACTTGAGAAATTCTCAGCCTATCCAGATTGCAAAGGGTACTAAAGGAGACACAATGTCAGGACATTGTGCTTCAGAGAGAAAGCCAAGGGTGTGCCTGGACAACCTTTGGCTAGTGCCTTGGAAGGATCAAAAAGTCGCAGTATTCAATCACACAGAGAGCTCTTTGAAGAGATTAGGTGTGTGGCTCATGGTTCCCCTCAACCCTCCAAGCAGAACCCAGGACAAGAGATAGAGTTATCCAGGAAAGATTTGTGGAGAGCTTCTTATTTAATGGAGTGAGTCCCCGTGACATACATGGGGGATCCATAAAGTTCTTGAGAATTTCATACTAGAAGAAACACTGCTAGCTTGGACTGAAAGGAACAGAGAGAGAATGAGATGAAAAAAGGCCACCATCCTCCCAAAATTATACAGGCAGATAATAGGCTGATAAAACAATTCAGCTGCAAACATTTGCTGCTCTTTATGAAAATGGAAGGATGACTCTGAGGGTGGAGACTCGAGTCTTAGAGGCAGAGCCACAAACCACGAGGATTATTCCAGGCCTTAAAACTTAATGTTTGCTTGCCTTGCTTGTCTCTAAAATTGCTTGATACCAGTGGCTCCTTTTCCCTTTTCAATGTTTCCGTTTTTGAGTGGGAACTTCTATACCTGGTAACCTATGCCTGTCCCATCATTGCATATCAGGAGCAGGTAACTTGTTTTATATAGTTTTATGGATCCACAGATGGAGAAGAATTTTGCACTAGGTTAGATCATGCACAAAGTCTCATAATATTTGACTTAGGTGATTTAAATGATTCAATGTGGGACTTTTGAGCTGATGAGATTTTTCAACTTTGAATTCATGCTGTAATGAGTTGAGACTTTTTGGGGAATGAATGTATTTGTATGTGGGTCAGAGGGTAGATTGTGGTAGACAGAATAATGTTGAACCCTTCCCCCCAAATGTCCACATCTCAAACCCTGAAACCTGTGAATGTGTTACCTTACATGGCAGAGGGACTTTGATGATGTGATTAAGTTTATTCTGGATTATTCGGGTCGGCCCAGTGTACTCACTGGGAGGCAGGAGTGTCAGAGTGAGAGGAGGATATGGGACGACCGAAGCAGAGTTCAGAGTGATGTGTCAATGAATCAAGGAATGCATGTGGCCTCTAGAAATTGGAAAAGGCAAGGAACAATTCTCCCCTAGAGTCTCCAGGAGAAACACAAGCTTGCAGACCCATTTTAGACTTCTGACCTCCAGATTGGCAAGATCATAAATTTGTTTCAAGACACTAAGTTTGTGGTAATTTGTTTTAGCAGCCATAGGAAACTAATACAACCTGGTAACTGCCAGGCCTTCTAGTGCACACCTTGAATGCATTACCTTATATGATTCTTTCAACAATCCTTCAGGATATAGATATAAATGATCACCATTTTACACTGGTGGAAAGTGAGGCATTGAAAGTTCAGGTAGCTTGCCTAAGATAATATAGCTAGTAAGCGGTAGACCTGGGACTTAACCCCATGTCCAGCTGATTCCAATGCCTATGAACTAGGCCTTGTACAATAAATGACAAGGGACATGAAGAGAACAAGCAAGTAGACTGCAAAGCTGTGAAGAAAATATGGCTCAATGTATGGCTTTACCCATGACACAAATGATGAATTAGTGGAAAGTGGTCTAGCTGATGTGTAAGTACAAAGGCCCTGGAATTATATTCCCTGAGTCCAAATCCAGCTTTGCCACTTGTACTGGCTGTGTGACTTTGCACAAGTTATTTAAACTTTCTGGGCCTCACATTCCTCACCGATGAAATTGGGATTATAGTGCACGTTTCTAAAAGGTTTGTGGGGCTTAAAAGAGAGTAATGTGGGTAAAATGCTCAGCACAGTGCCTGGGGATACACAAAAGAATAAACAGTAATAATAATAAAACCATACTCATAACAATCTCATATTATTCTTCCTGATATATAACTCTAGGCATTGTGATTTGGGGGAAAAGAGCACAGGATTCCTGGTGTGTTACAGGCAAAAGAGAAGAGCGGGCACTCTGGGCCTTTGCACGTGCTGTGTTCTCCATATGGACCAGTCTTTCTTGTCTCTTGAACCAGCTCAACCCTTTGCATTCTTCATCTCTCTGTTCAAAAGCCACTTCTCCAGGAAGTCTTCTCTGACCTTCTTGGCTGGAATGAATATCCTTCCTCTGTGGGTTTGTAGCTTGATGTACTTTCCTACCCCAGTTTTGTCAAAATGCTTGGTGCCTCCCCAGTAGCCTGGAAACTCCCTGAGGATAGCGGTCCCCTCTGTATCAAACATACCTGATTTAGGTGATTTTGATATTGAGGTCTTAGACTTTCAAGCTGATGCAATTTAGATGGTATTTTGGACTGTGATATTGTAATGGGTGGGAAATTTGGGAATGGGGTGAATGTTTTTGCTTGTGATACTGATGAGTCTTTGGGGCGCAGACGGTGGACTGTGGTAGGTTTTTCTCATTTACTGCTGTGTCATGGGATTTTTTAAATGGAAAGAATGGAGAGATGAAACTGGAACAGTAGGCCTGGGCCGTGCCAGGGAGGGACCCCTCGGCTTCCAGCGTCCCCATGAGTTTCCCCTGGGTTGGTTCACCTTCTCTGTGTGACTTTGAACACCCCCAGGAAGAGGCACGGAGGTGGCATCTGCAGGGGTCAGGCTGGTGGCTTAGCATCTCCATGGCCCTTTCACAACGACTCTACATACTGTTCCTGAGCCTCGTTAAAGCCTGTTCTCTACCAGTCTTGGGGTTTAATAATTATTGATCATCCCCAGCATGCAAGCTGGTCATTATGTGTGCTTGGGAGCTTCAGTCCCTTCCTTCTTGATCAGCTACTGCCACTTCTTCCATCACCCCAGGGTCTCACAGTCTTGCACATGTGCCTTGACTTCTACTTGCTTTTGCTTTTTCTTCAGTGGCTTTCAGTGGAGATGCAGTAGAAGAAATTTCATTTCATTTGCCTCCACAGCCTTGAGGTACTGGTTTTTATAGAACAGCCTCCTCCCCTCTTATTCCTTCAGTCTCCACACTTCTCAGGAAGGCTGCTGGGAGGGGAAGAGGCCTTGGCTGGCTTTGACTTCCTGCTGCCTGGTAGCTGAGCCAGTGTTAATAGCATCCACATTAGCATAATCCGTTTGACTCCCCCAGCTGTTAGCGGTCCCAGAGATCTGCCTGAGCCATGCTACTCCCGGACTTCTTTAATGAAAATCTGGCAGTGGGTGGCTGGAGACGGGATGTTGGAGGAGAAAGGAGCAGGGGAAAGAGTCCCTTGGGTTATATCCTTGTGACTCAGTATTTTGAATAGGTTCCGCAACATTCCATCCTGTGACGTTTGGATGCTGGGAGGGGAGTTAAATATAGAATTCTTCCTTTTGGCATTTCAGATTTATATAATGTCCTGCTCCTTTTGACAGCGGGGAGCAAGTGGTGAGGATGGCTTGGAAGCTTGGGCTTTGTCTGGAGCTCCATTCAAAGCAAAGTCTACTCAGCATCCTAACCCATCTGCCTACTCAGGGGATGTTCTGGGAATCATGTTTGCAAAGACACAGGTGCCCTTTTGAGTCTAAGGATCTGTTCGGCTCAAAATTTCCATTAATTCTATGATTCTACAAGTAGCCTTCATAAGAGTGGGTGCTGAAAATAGACCAGCCTTGTGGCATGCCTTGAATTTGCCTGGGTTACTGATTTGAATTTTTCCTCAGCTCCTCTCTGAACCTGGCTTGGAAGTTTAGCTTGCTGTGCTGTTTGAACCCTGCCCCAGAGTGCCAAAGACTAGCATGTATATCCTGCCTTCATCATTTATTAGCTTTGTGATCTTGACCATGTCTCTTGGCTTTTCTGAGTTTTTTTCTTTAAGTGTGTCCCTACAGCAATGCCTCCCCTGACTTTCTTATTTGAGTAAATTATCCCACTTTCCATTTAGCCATTCAAACTACAAACCTAGGAGTCATCTTTGATTTCACTCTGCTTCTTACCTGCCATGTCCAAACCACCAGCAAATGCTGTAGCTCTATCTTTAGAATATACCCAGAGTCTGCCTACTTTTTTCAATCCTCACTGCAACTCCTTAAGCAAGCCACCGTCAGTGACAGCTACAGCAACTAAACCAGTCTCTCTGCTTCCAGCCTTGACATCCCACAACCAATGCTTGACCCAGCAGCCAGAGTGATTAAGAACAACAAACACAATACAAACCAACCCATAAATCTAATCACAGTAATACGTATTAAAATCTCTCTACAGCTTTCCTTTTACCTAGAATTAAAATCAATTCTTTATCCTGGACTTGCAAAGCCTGATGTAATCTTCAGCTCACCTCTCAGACCAAATCTTGTTCTTACCTTTGGTCCCTTCTTTCTCTGCTGGAATGTTCCCAGTATGCCCTCAGGACCTTTGCACTTGCTGTCCCCTCTGCCTTGGGTCTTTTTCCTTAGATCTTCTCAGGTGTGGGAGCTTCCTGTGGCTGCTGTACAACTACCACAAACTGGGTGGCTGAAAGCAGCAGAAATTTATTCTCTCACAGTTCTGGAGGCCAGAAGTCCACAATTAAGGTGTTGGCAGAGCTGTACTCCCTCTGAAGCCTCTAGGGGAGAATCCTTCCTTGCCTCTTTCTAGCTCCTGCTGGGTTCTGGCCATCCTTGGAGTCTGTTGGTTTGTACACATGTCACTCCAGTCTCTGCTTCCTTTGTCACATGCCCTTTTCTCCGTGTCTCTTATCCCTGCGTTCAAATTTCCCTCTGCCTTTTCCTGTAAAGACACCAAATAGGATTTAGGGCCCATCCTAATCCAGTATGACCTTAATTTGATGACATCTGCAAAGATCTTATTTTAAAATAAGGTCATATTCTGAGGTTCCAGGTGGAAGTGAATTTGGGGTGGGGGGGGCACATTATTTAACCCTGTACACCCACATACTTACACACAGGTGCACACGATACACATATGTGCATGTACCCGTACACCCACTCGTTTATATGTGCTTTTTAAACTGGCATGCCAAGAAATGCTAATTCTTGCCTGTCCACAGCGCTCCAGCTGCATGGGGCCATCCCTGATCATACAGTGCTCCCAAGTTACTTTTCCTGGCCCTTGTTGAATAAAAATTCTTTCCACTTCTCAGCTACCTCACGGGCCTTTGCATCTGTTCTGCATCTGTTTCTTAGCAGACTAGCTTGGCACACGGTGCTTTGTAGGGACACTTAGCATGTAAAGATATTTATAAAAGAGGGATTCTCTTCTATTTTTTGCCCAGTCATCTGTCGGGGAGAGGGGGCGCAACGAGCAGGCACTCGTGATTCATTCTCTTGCCTGGAGAGCGCTGCCCGTCTTGGTCCTGGTGTGGTGGGAGGACCGAGGAGCGTGCTGCATCCGCAGGCTGGTTCTAATGAATGAAGCACCCGTGAGGTGGTGTTGCCAGTCTCGACTTCCCATAAGTGAGGCCTTTTCTTTAGGGCGCACCCTCTCCGCATGGGTTATTGGCACTCCTTCCCTGACATCCTTTTCTTTTTTTTTTTTACAAATCAATTTTATTGATACATATTAATAATCACAATTCAACCAAAGTGTACAACGGTGTTTGCTATAATCACATAGTTGTGTGTTTAGCACGTCAGTCATTATTAGAGCATTTTCATTATTTCACGAGCTAACCCTGATCCTCCAGTAAGGCTGGCGTTTGCAGACAGCCTTTTCTTGGTTCTAATGCTTCCCGGCTGATGGTTGACTCCTGCAGATTGGAAAGAAGTTGGCCAAGCTGGGAGGGTTTTGGGGTGGCGGCAGAGGAAGCTCGTGTGCAAGTGCACGGTGGAGGCGAGGATCATCACCCTTTGGCTGCCTTAGCCACAGGGGCTCGTGTTGAACTTCTAGTCAGTAATACCTGCCAAGTCTGTCTGTCTTGTATGGCTGCAGTTGGATCTTGAACCCAAGGAAATTGAGTTTTTGAGGGATTTGAGGGATTCTTGGCACCGGTTGTTGTCAGGAATACGTTTAGACAAAAAAGAAGGGAGGTGCGTGAAGGAGGTGAGTAGGGCGAGCGAGCGTGAGCCTTGGCTTTCTGTGACTGAGGGCACCTCCCAGGCATCAGGGGACGGTCCTTTGTCAACAGTAGTGTCCCATCTTCCCAGTGCAATTCCATAGCTCCCCACATCTGGTCATTGTCTCTACAGAGGTCATAAAAAAGTAGATGAGTGGTGTAGGCTGAACCGTGTGGTTTATGAAGAAGCAGAAGGATTTCTGAGATATTCTGGGCACCTGAGCAGGTGACTCCTGGAGGTTCTAGAAACTATATTTCAAAGACAGAGGATGTTTTTGCCAGAACCGGATGGTTACTAGTGTGGTGCACTCAGGGAGTCCCAGAAACACTGTAAAGGGAATTAATAGGAACCAACAAACTGGAGGACAACAATTGGCAATATTGGCCAAAGGGTTGATATCTTTAACACACAGAGACTGTTCACAAATTAAGAATAAGACAAACACCATAAAGAAGAGCGGTCAAAGAAAAGGAACAAGCAGTTATAGAATAAAATGCAATGGCTAACAAACCCCTCTCCATCAAATGTTAAACCTTGCTCATAATAAAACACATTCAAAATAAAACAATGAAATCAATTAGCTAACCATAAGGGTTGTTAAGGGCATTCTGTATTACTTTTATAATGAGGAAAAATGAACTAACTTGTAGATAAGCAAAAAAAAAAAAAAATTGCAATTGAAAGGGGCTTTCTTACTTTCCGAGTTAATTTTGGAGGGAAGTGGGGGACGAGAGGTCTGGGGCATCTCCCGAATGCAGTTTGGTGGCTTCGTTGTCCTCTTTTTGTCCCCCAGCCCCGGTTTCCCTGTAGGAATGAACATGTCAGACCTCCTGTCCTGACACAGAACACAGCTGGCTCTGCTCTAGTGAGCCAACGGCAGGGAAGGGCTTGTCCACAATTTCTTCCCCCAGCTCCCCCTCCCTGCAGGACGCTGGAGTTTCTTGGCAAAGGAAGAAGGTTCCCATCCTGTCCCTTCCATTGCAGTCACGTGGGGATCATGCCTTCGCTCCCTCTCTTTGCTCTGGCTTTCAGACTCATTGGAGGAGAATCTCTGGTGCCTGCCTTGGATGTGTGGAATTGAGGGAGGCTGGCTGGGCAGGGATTTCCTTACACGTGGAGCCTGTGGCTGAGGGACAGGCTGTTAAATAGCATGTGTACTTGGCCCATGCTCCCCAAGGCCTTGTGAGCTGTGACTCCCCAGTCTGCGACTTCTGCCCCCAGAGCTTTCCTGCTCAGGTGGGGCTCTGTCAGGTGCCACTTGGGAAAAGCCAAATGTTCTTTGCTTCCCTCCTCCTCCTTAAGTGGCCTCAATGGGTGCAAAAGTTTTGAAGACATTCTAAACCCTGGCTTGTGTCCCCAGGGCCAAAACCTTTCATTTCTAGCCAGAAGCTTTTAGATGTCAAGCCTTGACCCCACAGTCTCAGGCCACTGGGGGACTTGACAGTGTCCAATCCGTGGCTTTGTAGGATAGCTGTGTGGCATCCCCTGGTTGAAAACCCTCCCATGGCTTCTATGGTATGTAGAATAAAATCCGATTTCCTCACCATGGCCTACAAAGCACTGCATGATTTGGCTGCTACCTGCTGTTTACACTTCGTTTCCTGTCATCTTCCTCCTTGCTCTTTCCAACCCCAGGGCCTTTGCACGCACTGTTCCCTCAGCCTGGAATGCTCTTCCCATTACTTTGCACCTGGTTGTCTCCTTCTTATCCTTCAAGGCTCAACTTAAAAGTCATTTCCTCAGAGAGACCGTTCCCACAGGAAGCCCTCTCTTCATTACCTACACAGCAACTTTAATTAAGTTTGTATTTGTTCATTTACATGGTTACAGTCTGTCTCCTCCATGAGATGGACATCTGACACATGGGCCAACTTAAAACTATTATGAATGAATGAATGACTAGCTCTCTAGAAAAGCAACTGTGACTGTGTCTCTCTTGCAATCTCCCAGTCTAGAGCTGGACCACATGGAAAAGCCTCCCAAATCCTATGAGTTGGCTGCCCTGGATCCAAGGCCATGGGAAAGCTCTCCACCCAGGCACTGAGCAGTCCTGCCCTCATTTATCATCCCTTTCAGGTTGGCTTGTCCATAACGGACAGAGATTTATCTAGTCTACTTGCCAGTTCCATTTATTGAGTGCCACTGCATATGGGGCAGACACCTTGCATCCATTACCCCGATCCTCCCAGCACCCCTACATCGCAGGTTTAATTATCCCCATTTTACAAGGCAGGAAACAGAAGCTCTTGGAGGTTAATTTGCACCCTGGGCAGCCTGACTCCAAAACCCATGGTCTTTTTCCACTATGCAACATGGATTCATTTTTGGAACCCACCTGTGCATGCACTCACAGCCCTTCTCAAACTATGAGGACACGATGTGCGGCAAGACCTTGCTTTTTAAAAAGCCTAAGCTGGTGGGTTGAGTTACGGGGGTCAGAACCTTGCAGTCTCACTTCCCTCAGCCTTTGAGGGCTCTTCTACTCTTTGCTTGGCTGGGAAGGAGGTACAGCACAAGGGAGTTGTGTGGGGAAGATAACCAGAGCAGCAGCGCTGACATCCTGAGTGTTTGTCACCTGCCAGGCATTGCACAGAGTACTTTATTTGTAGTGCCTCACTTCATCCACAGAGCAGCTCTATTTTTACTATTGTTTTGAGCACCTTTGAGGGAACCGAGACACAAGGAATGTAAGAAAGTAGAAGCAGTGGAGGCTGGATGTAAACCGAGGCAGTATGACGTCAGAGCTTCAGGGCTCAACCATCAGGTAGCTCCTAACCAGCTTAGCTGGTTAGTGAAGGTTCTCTTAGACCCTCACTCCTCCAGGTGTGGGCCCTGGTCCAGCAGCTTCAGCATCACCTGAAAGCTTGTTAGAAATGCAGACTCACAGGTCCCACCCCAGGCCAAGTGAATCAGAGTCTGTGTCTTAAAAAGGTGGCCAGGAGATTCACATGCCCATGCAAGTTTGAGAAAAGCTGCTCCAGGAAAGGTGTGAATGTAAAATCCATGTGATCTGCCTGAAGACAAAAGCTGGAGATCAGAGGGTAGGTGGGTTCTCAAAAACAGCCCTTCAGCACCTTACAAATTAGAGCATCAGTGAGCAGTTGCTTCCTTTGCTTGAGGGAATGAGTGATTGGCAAATTAATTTGGTACCTTCAGTCAAAACAAAAGCCATTTGAGCTTACAAAGTTGATCCAAAGCTTTTTACAAAAAGAGGCTTCTGAGGTCTACAGGATCTATTGACAATATTAGATCTAAGTAAACAGAGAGCCTCTGAGATAAGATTGTTGAAAGTGTCCCAGTTGCAGCGGAAGTTTTGGCAAACAACATCTATTGCTTGAGAAGATATCTACTTGTCAAGATAAGATAGGTCAAGTAAGTTAGATCTATAACTTACAGCTCTGCAAATTTGGTGAGGACAAAAACCGTCTTTGATCCAAAGGACAGTGGCCCTTTCTTATTGAATTGGGGGAGGGGGGAGCTTTGAATTTTTTCTTCTTTGTCTCCAAATGCTGTCATTGCTATCTATATGTTTGATCACAGGCTTTGGAAAATTATTCAGTTCTAGTTCTTCACTCTGTAAGTGGATTTTGTTTAGGTTCTTGACTAAGCTAAAAGAAATGAATTTCAAGAGCACGTCAGGTTGAAATGGGAGAAAATAAGAGATCATAGGTCCCAGGTAGAGAGGAAGGGGCTGAAGAGTGATAAAGAGGGCTGATTTACAGGCTACAATTGCCCAGTATAGATTATAAATGCCCAGGTTTTACTTGCGTGTTGATCCATGCAGGGGGACATGGAGAGAGCAGGGCACAAAAGGCAGGAACAGGGGTCCAAAGGAGGGAGGGAGGGGGGGGGGGGGGAGGGAGGGGGGAGAGAGAGAGAGAGAGAGAGAGGGAGAGAGAGAGAGAGAGAGGGAGAGAGAGAGAGAGAGAGAGAGAGAGAGAGAGAGAGGTGTTTGCCTTTGCGCTTACTTTTTAAACAATTAATTATTCTGCCCCTTTGCTAACGGTGTGGGAGGAGTCCCAGCTGTTTGCTGTTTTTATTGATTACCCTACCCATCAATCCCCCTGGAGGGCCCAATGATAAGGTCCCTGGAGAATGCCCAGGGCTTCTCCTGGCTTCCGGAGGAAATCTCATTTCAAATGGCAGAGTCGGTGAGAGTCTTCCAGCAGCCATCTTGGGGGTATTGATATCCACGTGCACTTCTTGCCACCTGCCAGACGCACCTATTGATTCCCTATCTAGCCTGCTTCAACTCCGCTAGGTCTTTGCCGATGCTCCTTTAAACAGCTGAATCCTAACAGATAAGGAGAGTTTTGTATTTTTTTTTTAATTAAATCTTTTCCACCCTATAAATATCCCAAGGACCCTGAGGTATCCACGTGGACTTTACAAATGATGTATGTGGTCACATTAGAGTGGAAAGGCTGAGCGCTTGCCGAGAAGGTGCTAGATGTTGTATCTCTGAAGAGCCTCGTTTTTCGGAGGGGAGGCGCTGACCCTGCAGAGTTGCTAAGGTTGGCCGTCCAGCAGGGACCCAAGAAGGTCACTGCCATTTTCATATTACTTTTCTATTTCCTTTCATCTTGCCAAGTTACCTCCAGCAAGTTATTCGTCTAATTCCTCTTTTAAAATTTTAACACTCCCCATTTTTTTTTTTTAGGGACCAAAAGAGCCTTTTAGGAAATAAGCATTAGGAACTAATCAAAGCAGAAACTTTCTGGGAGGACTTGGACAAAATTGTGTCTCTAATGACCTTCAAGAAGATCACATGCTCCAGGCAATTACAGGATTTGGGTGAAAATAGCTCGTTCTGAATAGCCTAACCTGCTGCAACGTTCCTTCAAGTTGCAGCGGTCCCCCCACCTCCTCCCCTCTGTGGCTTCATTACCGAGAATCTCCTGAAAGAGATTTCACTTGGATTAAAACTACCCGGGCTTTAACAAATGGTGACGGGGACAGCTGGTGCTAAAAAAGGGGACCTTTTGCATAGTGCCAGGTTTCTTCTGAGGATTTTGACTCTGGCTGTGGGAGGTACGTGATGCATTCTGATGCGGGGCCAAATATTAGGGGATTTTGCGGCTCAGACTCTGAGGAAGGGTGCAGCTGGAAACAATATATTTCTTAACAGGTTACTAATTTCACAGCTGGTAGTGCCCAGAAAGAAAGGGCACTGAATGCACTCCTGCCGGACCCACGCTGTTGGTAAACAGAGGCTGGTCTGGTGTGAAGCATTTCTGAAAAGCGTATTCCATACGGAAGGGTAAGAAGTAGAGGCTGGATGCAAACTCGGGCAGTCTGACCTCAGACCCTGAGGGCTCAACCGCCATGTAGCTCCTGACCAGCTAAGGGAAGATTCTCGAGACGTTCTTTCCTCAAGTCACGGGGCATGGACCAGGTATCCTCCTGGAAGGTCACCCAGAGCCTAGAAGCAGGATTTCATTTTATTTTTATTAAAACACATTTCCCTCTTGTTTGCAGGGCTATATGAAAAGCTATACTTTTTTTTTTCCCTGACAGTGTTTCCATTATTTGACATCTTTCATATTGGGTAAAATTAGCCAAGGCCAGTTCGGTATGAAAGTGTCAAAGTTTCAGTGTTTGCTCACCCTCCGTTCCCTGGGAGAACAGGTTTCTTTCCATATTTGCCTGTATGCTTTGCTATGAGTCATAGTGTAGAGAAACCCCCACGTTCCTGTGCAATGAAAGAAACAGCATAATGATTTCGGCTGAGGCAGAATAGCCTGGAAGCTCGAGCCAGTGCCTTTGCTCGCATCAGCAGCCTCCTGCGTTAGTGTTAGGGAATGGATGCGCTTGTGCCTTTGTGTTCCCAAGTTTCTTGAGAACGGTCTTCAGGGATCCAGGGCAAGGTGTGTGCACTGGCCTTGCTGGACACTGCTGTTGGGGGCGATGCCTGAGGTGGGAGGCAGTCTCTCTGGGCTAAGCACGTTGCAGACAGTTCTGGAAAGCCCTATCTTCTCCCCCTGAACAGTTTCTGATCCTAGAGACCAGGTACTGTGGTTCTCTGAAAAGATGCTCCAGACAAGGTGGGGTGACCTTCCCTGGCATGTCTACGAGTACCAGCTAATACACGGGCAAGACGACTAGGCAACCTCCCAGGGCTTTGGAGGCAGCTTAATCCTGCAGGTAGCCCCGGTCAGTGCTCTCTGGGTGGGGACCACGCTGGTTGCCCCACTCACAGCCCCTGCTTCCCCAGGCATGGCTGGTTTGACCAGGGGTGTTGGACTGCTTCAAGTGCAGCCAGTGTGTGGCTAGGCTTGAAAAGATGAGCTGGAGTGTGAGAGTCTCTCTCTCTCTTGGGGTTTTGAATTAGAAATTGGATGGAATTTTCCAGTTAGCCTTGTTGATATTGGAGCTGAAAGGCTATCGTGGTGAACTGAAGTTAGGAACGAAGTTAGGGAAGCCTGTGGGCAGGGGGAGTAGGGCACAGCCTCTAGAGGGAGGCAGAAATAAGAGTCCATGGGGAAGAAGGGAAGAAAGAAGAGAGGGGGAAGAAGGAGGGGGGTGACTATGAAGGCTTTCTACTGTAATCTGCATGTATCCTTATAAGAAACACTTTTTTCTTGAGCTTAACTGGAGAGGGTCTCTTTTCTTGGCAACCCAGAACACCTGCATAGGACGAGGAAGAGAACAAGAAAGAGACCAGAGAGAAGGTCTGTTTTCCTCTGTCTTTTGATACTTAGACATAATCTTCCTTCTGTCGAGTCTCTTTCTGATCTGCTCTGTAAAATTCTAAGCCACACCCAGAAAATCAATGTTTCCTGAATTAGGAAGCTAAGAAAAAGTCCTACTGGTCTCAGGACTCAGCAGAGTTCAGTAGGAGAAGGACTGAAAGGGGAATAAAATTAATCGACCAGTCAGGGGTGGAAACCTCAGATTAGACCAGGGTTTTTCATCCTTGACACTGTTGACAGCCTTTTCTGGGGCTGCCCTGTGCATTGTAGGATGTTGAGCAGCATCCCTGGCCTCTACCCACTAGATGCCAATCCAGTTGTGACAATTAAAATGTCTCCAGACATTGCCAGATATCCCCTGGGGGGTGGGGGTGGGCAAAATCACTTCTGGGTGAGAACCACTGGGTTAGACAAAAAAGTAAGTGTTCCTTCCATGAACAAGTTTTTTAAATTTAAGTTTATTGGTTTTGAAGTGCTGCAGAAGTTTCAGAGATGAGCAAGGCACAGCCCCTGACGTGTATGAACTAAAAGATTACTGAAAAATACGAAGCATGAAAACACTTATGTTTAGTGAGGCTGGAAACCCCCTTTCCCAGGAACTTTGAAGAAGAGGAATGATATCCATCTCTGTGGGATGGGTAAAGCACACTCTAACTCACGTATTAGGATGATAGGAGGATGCTGCGACAAGCAGAGCCCCAAATTTCAGGGTTTAACACAGTGGATGTTTGTTTCTTGCTCATGTAACTGTGCTCATGGTTAGTGAACTGCTTTCCTCCATGTGGTGATTCAGGGACCTAGGCTTCCACCGTATTGTGACTCTGCTGATCCCAAGACCTCATTGTCATCTATTGACAATCAGCGGTAGAGTGAGGAGAAGGCACTCCCTCTTCGTAAGAGCATTGGTCTGACTGTGTCCTCATTTATGCTTATCTTCCACTGGTGGAGATTGGACTCCTCATAGTTTCTGATCAAGTAGAGAATGAACCAGTATTTAACTGATCATCTTAAACTGTAAGCATTTTCTGGTCATGAAAATTCACCATCAAGAGACTGTTCATGTAGAAGTGGGGATAGTTTTATATCAAGTCCTCCTCTATGCATAACTCAAGATAGAGCTGGGACAAGAACCCGGGTCTCCAGGTTCACTGGTCTGTCCATTCCTTACATTTCTTCTTCTCTCCCCTACCATGATTAGAAGACATGAATTGTCTCATTTCTATATCCCCAGGACCTATCACAAGATTGGGCATGTATAAAGCATTCAGTAACTGTTTTCACAGGGGATGAATGGATGAGAGATATTAGTCACACTTTCAGAAGCATGTACTCAAGGAGGTTTTACTTGTTAACCTGCAGTTTGCAACGTATGCACTGGTAGAGCTGAACCCCCAGCCAAGCCCTCCTTCCTGTGGCAAAGATGAGGTAGGGTTGGACAAGCTCCAGTGCCTTACTGAGTGACGGAAGTCTAACTCAGAGAAGCATAAGCCAAGAAAAAGAAGTTTATTTGATCATGTAACTAAAAAGCTCAAGGGCAGCTGGCTTCCAGCAGGGCTACGTACAGGTGCTCAACAGTGGCATCAGGAGCCTCTTCCCCTGCATCTCTTGGCTCTGCTTTCTTCTGAGTCAGACTCATTCTTTGGCAAGCTCTTCTCAGGTGATGGCAAAGATGGCACCAGCAGTGACAGACATTCATCTTTTAGCTTAGCCACCTCTGAGGGAGAAAGCACTGGTTTCACTCGCCTGTCTGGTGTCATGTGCCCATCTCTGAACCAGTCACCATGGCCTGCCTCTCACAGGCCAGGCCAGATCACATGTACATCATTAGCACAAGGGGTACCCAATCCACGTAGAGTGGGGGGCTGAAAGGGGCAGTTCTTCAGGGGAAACCTGGAATGCTTACCGAAAGAAGGGAAAGGGCATGCTGGAGGGCACACGGTGTCCACTCTGTTTCCAATCTCCTTCTGTTATTTTTTGCATCTAATACTCATTAACATTTTTCTGGTAACTGCACCTGATTTACCTCTGGAAATCCCCCTCCCCAGTTGCAGCTGCTGACCTTCTTGTGGAGAAGTGGAACATATGGATCAGGCTTGGGCCATTTGGGTCATTTCCTCCCCTGGTCTCAGTGATAGGTTCAGAGATGTTTTTCTGGCCCAAAAAAGAGCCAATGAGATGAAATCAGACTTCAGCTCAACCTTGAGTGAAAGAGATTCTTCTTAAAATTACATTTTTATTATAAAAAATTTCTAACATACACAAAAATAGAGGTAACAGTATTATGAACCCTCATATACCCACCATCCAGCTTCAGCAATTATCATCTCATGGACTATTTTGTTTCATTATATCACCTCCCACACTGGATTATTTTGGAGCAAATTCCCAACTTCATATAATTTCATCTGTATGCATTTCAGTATGTGTCTCTGAAGATAAGAGCTCTTAGGGAAAAAGGCTTGACGTTTCCTGTTAAAAGTGACTCTGAAAAGATGTGCTGTAGGGGATAAAGTTGCTGCTGTCACCTTGCTTCCAGGTGGAGCCAGCAACTGGACCCAACATAGAAGGACGTAGAGTACCACGTCGGAGAGAAGCAGTCCTGATGACATCTTTTGGGCCCTGAATTCAGCTGAGCATGAAGTAAACATTCTCCCATCTTTCTTTCCATTACATTCTCTTTAGCTCTGTTGTTGGCACACCACTCATCTCCTTTGTATCCACTTTCAGGGAGGGTGACTAGTTCCCAACGTGGTGATGACATCTTAGCTCAAGCAGGAATAGCTCCTTGCCTGAGGGCTTTCTCTGGCCATAGGATTGTGCTCAGCTCCTGCATATGGCAGGACAGAAGGGACAGGAAGAAATGGCCCTTGGAGCCACCTCAGCTATGAGGAAAAAAGCTGGGACAAGAGCCCAGCTCCCTCCATGCATGGCGAGACAGCACTAAGTCATGTTCTGCTCTGTCTCCGAGGGCCCCAGCGGTGTCGAGCCCTGCTGCCTCTGGCAGTAATCTCCCATGAACGCACCTGTTTTACCTTCCTTCCCTTCCCTGTCTCACTTTTCTATCCCCTCACCACACTTCCTGGGATCTCCTCCCAAATAAACCACATGCCTCCAATTTCTTGTCTCAGGGTCTGCTCTTGAGGACACCCAAGTGAAGATATTCCCTTTTCCCCCCTCTCTGTTCAAGTCACCTCGGTTCTATTTTCTGCCACACAAAAAATGAATCCTGAGTAATTTTGCTCCATATTTTCCCCCAGTATTTGCTTGGACTGTGAAATAATGGATTCTCCTGGGAAAATAGAATGTTCTCCTCCTGAGCCCCAACATTCATACAAATGTTTCCAGTGCTAGAAGCCAGTCAGGTTCAGGACTACCTGGTGCACAGTGACTTTCCCCTGCAGCATAATGAAATCCAAGACTGTTGCCTTGGGCACAACTGCCAGGTTCTGATTAGCAGAATGGATGCCCTGGAAGCCTGGCCTGATGGTTCAAATGATACTTGATGGGGGGAGCAGGCTCCCCAGGTGGGCACATGGGGGGATGTTTCTCCTCCTTAGGATGGATTTCTGGCATCTAAGACAAGCAGGGAGGGGACAACAAGGAGAGCTGCTGTGTCTATGGGGCCATTTTTAGTGTCTCTCCTATGATCTACAAATGAAGACAAAAAACGCTAAGTGGATGTTGAAACAAGTAGGTTCAAAGAAAGGCTGTCAAAGCTTTTCACTAATCTGGAGACCAGTTATGTGACATCTTAACCCTTTAAGAAACTGCAAAGTAAGCTGAAAAAAATCTTAGATCATCCAATTCAGTAGTCACAAAGTCCATGCATTTCACTCAAAGGAGAAGCTTCTTAGACTCTTGCTTTGGGCTAAGTTACTCTTACTTTACACATAATTCCAGCAGAAGATTGGAGGTGCTTGTAGCAGGACCTGCAAACTAAAAAACTTAGAGGAACAGAGCAAGGAATGTAAATGAGTGGAAGAGGCCACACCCATTGATAAATGCCGTATTGGAATGGAGGTCCAGCTTTGCCAGCTTTTCCCATTTTTTTTTTCAGGAAAAACTGGAAATTGGTATTTTAAGTGAAATAACCTTTTCTTTTCTTTTCTTTTCTTTTTTACATCAAAATACTTTTAAAATAAAAATTTAAAAACCATATGCAGGTCTGATAAATTTTGCCCTATCAGAAGAGGCATGAATTTTACATTTTGCTACTGTTGCCCTAACTTGGCCCATGTAGGACACTTCAATCTGTGATTCCTTGGTTAGACCACCAGATTTTTGAGCACAGTATCTGGGTTTTGTGCTTCTTCGGAAAGTACTTGGAGAAATCAAAGGGTGCATAACTGTTTGCAGAAGTCACTCTTGTTTTGGCAGAGTGGGCAGTGCTCATGGCAGCTCCCAAAAAACCAGCCCTGCAGGTTGTGGGATCGATGAGGCTGGTGTGTGGGGGCCACTAGGGACCAGATGATACATCTTCCCCTTCCTCTCCTGTGTGTACATTATCGGCTTTCAAAGGTTACAATCCCTCTATGGACGATTGGCCTGCAACATCCCCTCTCTGCTTTGTTTTATTTGATTCATTTTGTCCAGGCTGGGACCTCTGACTCTAGAGTTCTCTTGGCTTTGCACACACATACCATGTGGGGCAGATTGAAAAATAACTCCTCCAACTCTCTCTGGAGTTTCCAAGCAGTGGGACTTTCCCAAGAATGTATTTTAGCATTAGTGTCACAGAGTGCCTTGACATTCAGTCAGTTCCCTATTTGGTTTCCTTTTTCTTAAGATACTCTTCAAGGCCATTCCTCAAGGTCATAAGATAGCCTTTGAAAATGTTTCAGAATAATGTTCATTGTGTTTATTTTATTTTTATCTGATCCCAAGAGTGTTATGTGCTCTTTGTTTTGGAAACACAGAATAAAATTAAAATGATCAATAATGCTATCCCAAACACTCAATGCAAATGGCATTTTTCCTTCTATCTTTGTGTGTACTGGTGTGTGGGTGTGCATATATCTTAGTTTGCTAAATGCTGCCAATGCAATATACCAGAAATGGCTTGGCTTTTATAATGGGAATCTATTAGATTAAAAGCTTACAGTTCTGAGGCCATGAAAGTGTCCAAATCAAGGCATGCCCTCTCACCAAGTTAGAGCTATAGGCAATCAAGCACATGACAAAGTCACCTAAAGATGCCTTCTCTTGGAGCTACAGCCTGTGGGCAATCAAGCACATGGCAGGTCACTATGCCAGGCTGCTCATCTCTTCAGCCTCAAGCTGCTCTGTGGGCCTAGCCTCTTGGGGGCCTCTTTCATGCGTCTGTGCTCTGCTGATTCCAGGCAGCCTTCTTTCAGTGTCTCTCTGCTTTTGCTTTTTCTCTGTATGTCTCAGCTCTCAGTCCTCCATTTATAAAGGACTCCAGGAAGAGGACCAAGATCCACCCTGGGTCACGCCTCACTGAAGCACTCTAATCAAAGGCTGTGATCCAATCAAAAGTTCCCATGCAGAGGAATGGATTCACTTTAAGAACATGATTTTTTGAGGTCTACAAAAGACTCAAACCAGCACAGCAAATGAACATATAAATGTATATTCATAACTGAGGGTAATTTATACGTAGAGTATGTCTGCTTTTTTTCAGTTACTACTGAATTCTCTCTGAGCGTCATTGTTAATGGCTGCATGAGGTCTGTCATGGTGGTGCTTGCATAGCCGTGTATCCAATGTTGGACATCTCGGATGTTTTCATGGAATCATTTACTAATATAGATAACATTCTGGTAAATATCTGTGTGCATGGATCTTGGTATTTCTCATTTCCTCAGCATAGATTCCTCTTGTGAATGGAATTAAGCTCATCTCTTTAATATGCTTGTCTAATTTCTGTCAAATCCAATCATTTCTTATGAGAATTGAAGTAAGATTACTCCCAGCTCCACCTAATTGCTCAAGCCAGTAAACTAGTTTTTCTTGAGTTCTCTCTGGATTAATTGGGCTAAGAATAGCTGCTGTTACACAAAAGCCCCCAAATACCAGGGACATAACACAATAGAAATTTCTTACTCACTGTGGTGGCTCGGCATTATGTACCCCAGAAAAATGTATTCTTGACCTTCATCCTTTCCTGTGGGTGTGAACTCATCGTAGAGAAGACTTTTGATGAGGCTACTTCAGTTTAGGCATGGCCCAAATGAATCATGTTTGGCTTTAATTGCTATTACTAGAGTCCTTTATAAGCCGAGTGAAAATCAGACAGAGAGAAGTGATGGGGAGCAGCCAGAAGCTGGAAATCAAAGGAGATGGAAAGAGAAAGAACACAATGCCACCATGTCCATCACCATGGGACAGAAAAACTAAGGACCAAGACTCTCCGGCTGCCAGCCCTAGAACACTACAGTATTTCTAGAGAAAGTATCACCTTGCTGACTCCTTTGATTTTGAACTGCTGCTAGCCTCAGAATCATGAGCCAAAACATTTCCATGGTTTAAGCCAACCCACTGTAGGGTATTTGTTTTAGCAAATAGGAAACTAAAACATTCTCCTAAAATCTAATGTGGATATTTGAGTTCAGAGGGTGACTCTTTGCCAAGAGGCGATTCAGTGACTCAGGCTTCTTCCATTTTCTGGATCTGCCATCTGCAACATGTGGCTTCTAAAGCCCCGGGGCTGGTCTGCATTGAGCGTGGAGAGGGAGGAGCATGGTAAGGATTTATGGACCCAGCCTGGAGGTGGCCACATCACCTCCTCTCTCATCCTGTTGTCTGTAACTCAGTCACAGGCCACACCTAGCAGCCAGGGAGGCTAGGAAATGGAGTTCAGGTGTGTGCTCAGAAGGACAAGGAAGCAGGTTTTGTGATGACTTATCTAGACCCTGCTGCCGTCTTTCTCCTTATCTCATCCATCCAGTCCATTCTCAGATCCTGCTGGCATTGTGCTAAAAATATCCCTGGCTCATCCTCCTGTCTCCCTCACCACTACAATATCCAGTCCTGGCCACCGTCTTCCCTGCCCAGGATCCCTCCAACAGCTTCCTAGTGCATCCCCGTCTTCCACTTTTCCTCCTGCCACTTGTTTCTCCGTATTTTATTAGAAAGTACTTTTCTAAAAATTTATTGTGGTAGTATAGCTAGAAGATACAGTTTGCCATATAAACCATTTTTAAGTGTACAATTCAGTGGTATTAATTACATTTACAATGTTGTGCTACCATCTACCATCATCACATTCTACTACCAAAAAAATTTCATCACCCCAAACAGTCACTGTCCCCATTAAGTAATAACTCCCTAACCCTCCTTCCCCCAGCCCCTAGTAACCTCTGATCTACTTTCTGTGTCTATGAATTTGCATGTACTAGGTATTTCATGTAAGTGGAATCATATAGTATTTGGCCTTTTGTGTCTGGCTCATTTCACTTAACATCATATTTTCAAGGTTCATCCATGTTGTAGCATGTATCGAACTTCATTCCCTTTCATGGTTGAGAAAAGGTATTTTTAAAACATAAACTGAATCAAAACAGTCTCCAGGCAAATACCCTTTAGTAGTTTCCATTTGAATTTACAGTAAAATCCAAACTACTTTCCTTTGTCTATGAGGCCCCATGTGATTTAGCCCTTGTTCAGTCTCCAATCTCATCCAATACCACTTTCTCCTGACTCACCAAATGCTCTTCGAAATATTCTCCATTCAACTTTTCAAAGTTGCCCAGTTCTTCCCACCTTGTAGGCTTTGCATATGTTCCTCCTTCTGCCCAGACCTTCTCCTTGTTCTTCACTTGACTGCTTCTTTTCATCCTTCAGATTTTGGCTTATCTCAATGGGGTAAACCCACTTGATTATGATGTAACTGCCTTTTGGCATATGTCTAGATTTGATCTGATAATATATTGTGGGGCATTTTTGTATCTATGTTCATAAGGGATATTGGTCCATAGTTTTCTTATGATGGCTTTGTCTGTTTTTGGAATAGGGTAATACTGGCCTCCTATAGTAGGTTGGGAAGTGTTCCCTTCTCCTCTACTTTCTGAAATAAATTGTAGAGGATTGGTATTTTTTTTTTTTTTTTTTTTTTAATGTTTCACATAATTCACTAGTGAAGCCATCTGGGCCTGAAGATTTCTTTGTAGGAAAGTTTTTAATCATGAGATCAATTTATTTAATTGATGTAGGGCTTTCTATTCAAGTTTTTCATTTCTTCTTGAGAGATCTTTTGAAATTTGTGTCTTTCAAGGAATTTGTCCATTTCCTCTAAGTTGTCCAATTTATGGATATAAGGTTGTCACAATAAGCATTTACTATCCTTTCAATATCTGAAAGTTCTGTAATGAAGGCCCCTTTTTTTATTTCTGATATAGTCTTCTCTCTTTTTTTTCTCGATCTGTCTGTCTAGGTTTATCAATTATATTGATTTTTTCCAAAGAACCAGCTTTGTGTTTCACTGTTTTTCTCTATTATTTTTCAGTTAGGTCTCAGTCTAAATTTCTTCTCAGAAAGATGCTTCCTCATCATTCTACTTAAAGTAGACTTCTCTTGCTCTCCTATTATTTATTTTCTATCTCAGCCCATGTGTAATTATTTTCTTTATTTGCTCATTATTATTATTTTTAAATCTGATGATGTGACTTCTTTGCTGTTATACAGTTTGCATTAGGATAGGGTTTTCATCTGACTAATTCACCGTTGCTGCCGCCATGCCTGGTACATAGTAGGTTTTTGTTGAAAGGTGCTTTTGCCCCTGCCCTATGCTGACTGGGATGGGAGGAAGACTGAACTCAGATCCCCAAACCACATGTGAATCTTATCCCAGCTGCTTAATGTTGTGTGATCTCTGACTACTTACCTAATCTCTTTGAGTTTCAATTTCTCCATCTAAAACATGAGGATAACTCTGTACTTCCTAGGGTTGTCACAGGAATCCAATGTGATGATGTAAGACAGGCTGTAAATAAATGCACATTTATTCATTCTTTTTGTTTTTTCACATCTTCATTCCTGGTCCCTTCTTCAACAGTGTCGAGATGTTTTGAGGCTGTTGGCTTGGATGGGGAATGAGGTCAGTGCCCTTGAAGAATGGGGAAGCTATGGAATAGAACAGGGCTTCCCAAACTGTTCTCCAGACCACTAGTTCCATGAGGTGGTAGTTGGTGCTATGTATAAGAAAACAAAGAATTGTGATTTCCCTGGTCAAATATGATTGGAAAAAGCTGGGTCAAATGGCAAAAAGCAGCTTTCTTTACTGAGGGACCATTTTAGTTTGCTAAGCTGCTGAAGGCAGATACCATAAAATGGGTTAGCTTTTAACAATGGGAATTTATTAGCTTACAATCTTACAGTTTTGAGGCTGTGAAAATATTCACATCAAGGCATCATCATGATGCTTTCTTCCTAAAGACTGGTTGTCAGCAATCTTGGACTCCTCTGTCATATGGCAAGGCACATGGTGGCGTCTGTTGGTCTCTGCCTTCTCTTCTGGTTTTTTTTTGCTTTCAGCTTCTGGCTTCTGTGGCTTTCCTTTTTTATCTGAATATATTACCTTATAAAGGACTCCAGTAAGAGGATTAAGACCATCCCGGGCCATGCCTTAACTGAAGTAATGTAATCAAAAGACCCTACTTACAATAGGTTTACATCTATAGGAGTGGATTAACTTAAAGAACATGATTTTCTGGGGCACATACAGTTTCAAACCACCACAGGGACTTATAGCTTTTAATTTGTTTGTATCAGTTGGGGTAAGTCATACTATGCTGCATTAACAAACAACCCTCACTTCTTTGTGGCTTAAAACAGAAAGACATGTCTCCCTCATGTTACATGTCCCTAGCAAATTGGTTGGGGATTCTTCTCCTTGTCAGTCTCACTGCACAAGACTGATGGGACAGCCACAATCTGGAACACTCTGGCAGAGGGAGATGAGACCACAACAAGTTGGCTTTTAAAGCTTCTGCTCAGAAGTACATGTTTCTCCTGTTCACATCTCATTGGTCAAAGCAAGTCAAGGGCCAAGCTTCTTCTTTTAGAGAAGAGAAGCAGATAGTGGTGATTGGTAATAAGTCCACCCAACGTGATAATCTACCCAGTGAATTTCCAAGAATATATAGAGCAGTTTCCAAACGTGTTGGGGGAGCATTATCCATAGTGGTTAAGAGTGTAACAGACTCTTAACTACTGTTAAGAGTTGGCCAATCTGGGCTTGAACCCTGGCACCACCATTTACTAGCTGTGTGCCCCTGGGCATGTTGGGCAATCTTATTGGCCCTCAGTTTTTGCATCGGAGATAAAATGGTGTTTATATTGTTGTGTGAGATATAAATGAGTTCATACATCTAAAGGGCTCAGCACAGTGCCTGGTATACCATGAGAGCTTAATAAATGTAAGTCACTGTTTTTAGCTCTTACAGAATAAGATTCTGTGGAGGACATTTTGGGAAACCCTGATTTTTGCCATGGGTGTTCACAATTTTAACTTAAATGGCACGAGGAATTACCGGAATCATTGCTACTAAGAGCTTGTGACTGAGGGAGCCCAGCTGACCTGCCAGCTGACTGCCCAGAACCTGCTTCTCAGTGTTGTTCAGGACCTCAAGTGGTTCTCATGGCAAGCTACAGGTGTAGTTATGCCCGACTTATGAGATGCGAAAGCCCAAAGGAATTCCATGCTATGGTGAGGGGCACAGATACTGCGAATACCAAGTCTTCTCTCAAATGAAGTCTAGTCCCTTCTGAGATGAGGAGCTGGGCAGCATGGCGGTTAAGAGAGATGGCTTGGTCATGGTGGCTTGGATTTGAAATCCAGTTCTGCCTCTTGCCAGCTGTATGACTGTGAAGGCAATTACTTGACTTCTTAGAGCCCCAGTTTTCTTTTCTGTAAAATGGCTTGATAGGAAGGGAACCTATTTGTGGGACTCTTGTGCAGACTGGTTGAGACATGCATGAGAAGGAGCTGGCCCACAGTCTGTCTGCCACATACTCTTATTATTATCTCCAGAAAGTCGGCTCATTCAACCAGAATGTAACCATTAGGAAATCTGGCACTTTTCATGTTTTGCTCACCTCTGTGTGACCTAAGACACTGTAGCCAGTAGCAGTCAAAAACACTTGCTAAATGGATTCTTCTTCTTATTGTTGTTTATTAAATTGGTGGGTTTGACCTCAGGGTCCTGAAGCTCAGCAGAAGAACAGTCCAGCTCTTGATTATCTCAGCCAGCACCTGCTTGTCCCAGCTGGGCTGCATATTTTCCTCTAAGGAATCTTCTAGACTGCTGGGGTCGCTGGGGAGGAACAGGAACTTCGGGGGTCTTGTGAGACCCAGCAGAGTGGCTGTTCTCCCTCAGAGGAGCACACCCACCTTGCTTCAGCCCTGGTTGGCAAATTCCAGACATGGCGCTCTGCTCTTTGCAAAGCTGGCCTAGCAGGAGCCCAGGTGTTTATTCACAGGCTACAGGACTAGGTGATAAAAAGCAAAAACAGACCCAGCAGCATCCTGTCAGCGCTCTCCACGAAACTACCTGTGGTGAATTTCCAGGTGGTTCGTGGCAGTTTCGATACTGAAGCTGGAGAAAAGAGGCTGCGAGTAACTTGTCCTCTGGGGACTGCTGATGTTCATGCCCAGTGGTCTCCTTTGGTGGGAACAGAGCCATCTTGCTTTTCTTGCTGGTCTTCCTATGCCTCAATTTCCTGTTATTTGGTGAACAAGCAGGGCTAGAAACAGTCAATGCTGTGGATTCGTGTTGGGATCTCCCACCTGGCTCTCCCAAATACTCCCTGTAAACCACTCACTCGTGGTTCACCATTCCTTCCATTGGAAAATCTGGTCACCACCACTCACTCCCCATCACCCAGGCCATACCCTTTCTAGCTCCACTGGGTCATTGCAGGGTAGAGTTTCATGGATTTGAAGCCAGCTAATTGGGTTCATGTGTCCATTTTTTAAAAAACATTTTGTCTTGAGTCCAGTTCCTTTGCCTTAATACTCTTTTCTTAACCTGAAAATGGGGATGGCAGCAATGTTTACCTTGGAGGGGTGCTATGAGGTGGAAATGATCCAAGGTTTGCCCTTCCTTACACAGCCCATCTGCCCTACCTTCCTTCTCTCCTTCAGGCATCTCCCCATCTCCCACTCTGCCCATTACCTCATTTTTCACAAGAGTATTTTAATTTCCACCTCATTGTCCTTTTCCTGGGACTGAAGGAGTTGACCTCCCAACATTTCTTGGAATGCCATTTTACTATCTTCAAAAATCATGTTTCCTTGTGTGCATTTCTATCTGCTTATTAGATAAACATCGTCTGAGTACTTCTTCCCAGGTGTTAGGCTGTCTCCAGGTACTCGGGATTCAGAGACGAATTTCCTGCCATCCAAGAACCTAGAATCCACTGCAGAGAAACGTGCTACAGACCATCTCATGTGTGATGGTGTGATCAGCATTCAAAGAGAGTGCTGTGTGTGCATGCTATAATCAGTGTTCCTTTGTCTGAAAGTGACAGGGCCTAACTCAAACCTGCTTAACCAAAAGAAAAGGAATATATACTTTCATCCCAGTGCTGCAGGCTCTAGGATAGACAGGTACACTGAAAGCTGGGTGTAGGGCCTCAAACACAATAGGCACACTCCACCTGGTGGTAAGGAAAGCCCTGGAGGCTCCAGGTTTGCACAGTGCTTTCACCTTCCCACCCCAGGCCAGCCCGAGTGAGAGGGTTTCTAAGTGGGGATTTGTGTTGCTTTTCTCACCCTTTCTTCCAGCACCATGAGGAGTGCCTGGCACATAGTAGGTTCACAGTGAGTATCAGCTGACTCAACGAATGTGTGAAAAATGTTTCCCTTGATACATTTAGCAAGAGTTCTTGGAAGAACTTCCGGGGTCATATTTCACTCCTGGGTGGAAAGCTATAGCATGTGGAGGGAGCAGAATTTCTACAGGAAGGAAGAGTGAGCAGAAAGAGGGAGGGGCCAGTTAGGAGAAGACAGAGTATAGCAGACCCTATAATGCAGAAATGATTACGTTTGATTAAATTTGAGTAGGTTAATTAGATTCACTTTGATAAGCTTTAACTTTAATTGGTTAGGGTGGCTGGGGAAAGTTCATAGAAAAGGTGGAAACTATGTTTTGTCTCAAAGGGTGAGTAGGAGTTTACTGGGTAGAGAAAGCGGCAGGTAAGGGAATGGGATGAGAAAAGATGAGCAGGTTGGGGACAATGGCTGGCTTCTTCAGGAATATGGGTGATGCCCCTTGTGTGTACACAGCAATGGACCAGGCTCCACATCTTTAAAATCTCCCAAGCTGTAGCTCTTCATTCTACTGCTAGACCCCAAGCACTCACCCCAGAGGCTAAGGATCCCGTTTTATAATGACCAGTACCCATAAGCCTTGGAGTTGTAAAACTCATTTTCCCCGAGACCCCTGGGGAGAACATTAATGGCAGGAGTCAAAGATTTGTTAATCTTTTTCCACCCTCTCTTGGAAGATCAGTTTAAAATAAGTGAGAACAGCACACATTTGCATTCTTCAAGAGATCTGCAACGGCAAATGACTGGAGAACAGTGTAAGTATTCAAAATGGTTTGGTTAAGAATGAACAATGCAAATAGTGGGATAATAGGCTACCATTAAAAATGATCATTCTGAAAATGCTTTATAAACATTAAGCAAAGTATAGAAAGCAGAATTCAAAACCTATTGGTTATATGATGACAAGCATTTAAAAGAGATGAAGGAAAGGGATAGAAAAGTGAAATGCAAGAATGAGGGTGTCAGGGTGGTGGGATTTGGGAGGTTTTTCTTACTTTTAAGTTAAAAGAATTTTAACAGGAATGAAATAAATTTTTGAAAAAGTCTCTTCTTCCAATTCCTTCCTCTAAAACGTTTATCGTCTGCGATGTTCCAGACAGGATGTGTGTGCTCCTCGTTTTGTCCTTTCTTCCCTTAGAGCACTTGTAAGTGTTGACACTAGGATAGATTAATGGCATGGTCCCCTCCCTCAAGGAGCAAAGATGGGAATGATTAAGCCGTTTTGAAATAAATATTGAGTTCTTTAATTAATTTATCAACTTTGCCTGTTGGTATAATACCATTCTTTCACCCATAAAGTACCCTACTTGTTAGTAGGGTTATGTCTTTCAGCAAAATTGCATACATTAGCATAATAGATGGCTATACAAAAAAATCTTAATATACTAGGTGGCTATACTATATATGTGTGTGCATGTATTTTGTATATAGATGTATGTACATATATACGTAAATGTGCACATATATATGTATGTACACATGTACCTAAATATACTTATGTATTTGCTTTATTCACTTAGACTGTGATAAGGAATTCCTGTATCATTAAAATTATGTTATAAGGGCTGCCAAATGGTCCATCCTATGACCTGTTTATCATGTTTTATGTGATTCCCCTATATTTACATATTTTTAATAGCTCTATTAACATTGGGTCAGCTGGTCTACCGCTCAGGCTAACACCTTAAAGCTGAAAGCTCTCCTGGCTCTGACATGACTCTTAGATTTCCCCTCTCATTTTTCACAAACTGTTAACTTTGGAGGTTTGGGGGCAGATTACCTGAAGGGCAAGCCTTTTCTTCTTTGGGGGATTGGCTTTAAGTGTTAACTGTTGTGGTCAGCACTGCTGGCTAAAGATCTTTGGGCTTTTCAACAGGGTTTCAGAATGTTCATGCTTATGCTGAATTCCTGCTTGGATCTTCCATCTAAGAAGAAGATTGAGGATGAACTCTGGCTCCTTCGGGACCACAACTACAGACTCAGCATTAGACCCAAAGCAGCACTGTTTTAATCTTGGCAGAGAAGACAAAGACTTTTTTTTTCTTGGCAACTAATTAAAAGTTTACTCTAGGCTCCTTTTGTTTTATGCCTCCTCTGTGCTCCCCATAACACTTAGCATGCACTTCTGTTACATCATTTATCACATTGTGTTGTCTTTTTATTTTATTTTGGCGTTCCCATTGATCTTTCTCATTGACTGCAAGCTCATAAGGGAATATGAAAACGTGACCTGTTTCTCTTTGCATTCCTGGCAACTACTAGAGCACTTGCACACAGTAGGGCCTAAAATGTTGACTTCATGGGAGCTGAGGGATCATTTGACTGATTTTTAAGGCTGAATATTTGTGCCTTGCAGTTTTCCTTTAGGGACTTTAGGACTCATTGTAAAAATTTGGCATTGGTATGTGAGTGACTTGAAGAATCCAGTAAATGGAAAAAATAAAGAGTTGATTGTCATTATTCACAGTAGTTATGTTCTCTAAGTCACTATGAACATGGAATTAGTGATACTGTACCATTGCTCTAGGGAATATACAGAGTTAGGTTCCTGGGGGCTTCAGGTCACAACGTTTCTGTCAACTGATCAATACATAACCTGTTTTATATGTGTTTTTGCTTAAAGATGCCTTATTTATATTGTCAATTATTAACATTGAACTTTCAGCCAACAGCACTCTAAATCAGATCCGAACAAAGCTTAAGCTTATCTAACACATGGTTTCTTTGTAAGGCACAGCACAGCCTTCTTGTGCTCAGGGACTCTAGACAGCATTTTAGCTGTATGCTTTGGGTCATTTTAAAAAGTGAAACCACAAAAATGCAAAAAAAAAAAAAAAAAGGACACTTATTTACAGTATGAGAGTGGAAACAAGAAGGCAATTGTTGCCTTGTTCAACCTCAGCTGGGAACATGTGCATTGGACAACTCAAGTTTTTCACTGCTCTGCTCAGTCCACAAATGACTACAAAAGTAACACCAGTATTGATTTGGGGTTACAAATAAATTTTGGTGAGTAGATGAGTTTGCAGACATAGACTCTGTGAATAGTGAGGATTGACTTTATGTATATATATATATATATATATATATGCAGGGGACACCAGTCCCTTCTATAGCTAGGTAAAACCAGGCTCATGTATGCTCCTAAAATAAAATGATGCATTTTAATCTAATCAAGTGGAAAGCAAATGGCAGAGGAGAATTAATGTAAGACATATATTTATTATTTAATTCCTCCATTGACTCTTTTATTCTGATAGTATTTATTGGATTCCTACTACATTCAGGGCTCTGTGGTAGGCATTGGGGACTTAAAGTTGAAAGACCTTGTTCTCATTTTCCTGCAAGTCTCACATATATAATCATTTAACAAATATTTATTGAGTGTCTGCTATGTGCCAGGTGCTATTTGAAGTGGTGGGGATATATCAGTCAACCAAACAAAGTAAATCTTGACTCTAGTCCACAATGGGAATCTAGAATAATAAAGACAGAAGCAATAATATCATGCTAGGCTCTTGGAAAAACAAAACAAAACAAAAATCCAGCAGCAAAACCCCAGTAAAAATCTTGTCATGAGTTGTCTTCTTCCCATTTGCCTCTTTCTTCTTTTTTCTTTCTTGCACATCTCCCACTTTTTCCTGTATTGGAACTAGGAGAGGCTTCTTTAGGAGCTATGAAAAATGAGTGACACGTTTGGTGAGACCCACTTGGGAGTCTGAGCTTGAAATATAAATAGTTAATGCCACATCAGAATCTCTGATCAAGGTCACTTCTATATACATAATTTGTTTAAAAGAAAAAGTTTGAACTCAACTTTCTTATCAAGTCTTTGTTTTCAGCAGAACTATTTTGATGGAATTTATCATACTTTGTTTTCTTGTTATATACCTTCCATGCCATAAACTGACTTCACACCTGTTATTCATCCATGTATTGAGCCCCTATTATATACAGTGCAAGATGATAACTATGAGAGAAATGTAGGAATGCAAATCAGATAAAGTCTTAGCCTTTTTTGAACTCAGAGTCTTATAGAAGAGAAACAGCAAATAATGACTGATACAACAAATTAGTTAATTATCATTGCAATGAATGGGAAGTACAGGCTGCTATGAGAGGAGCTCTGATCTATCTCAGAGTGTGGGTTGTGGTCAAGGAGAGCTTCTCTAAGGAAGTGATACTTGAACTGTTATTTGAAGGGTAATGAGTAGTTAGGTAGGTAAAGATGTGGGTTGGAGGAGAAAGTTGCTGGGGAGCCAAGCATCCCAGCATTTGCAAAGACTCTGTGGTTGGGGGCACCATGTCCCCTTTAAAGACACAAAAGAGACCAAAATGATTGGGCGGTAAAGAGCAGAGATTGGGTGTAGAGGAATGGAACGGCGCGGGTGGCTTAGGAAGCGGCCAGGCCATGCAGGGCTAAGGAAGCCGCATTGGGGAAACCGTGAAGGGTTTTATTTAAGCAGGAGACAAACATCATGAGGTTTTCGTATTTTTAAAGACCTCTCTGGCAGCTGAGTGGGGAGTGAATTGTAGGGCGCGACAGTAGAAGCAGGAAGAAAAGTTGGGAGGTTACTGAGTTTGTCCAGGTGATAGAAGACAGGAACTTGGGGCAGACGAGAAAGAAAGAAGTGGATGGATGTGAATAGCATAGAGGCAGTAGAGTGAGAGGACATGGGGGTGAGGGAGAGAAAGGAGGGAAGAGCCCCAAGAATTTTAGCCTGGGTGGCTGGGAGGGTGGTGGTGCCATGCCCTGGAGGGGCTTAATTTGAGGAGGGAAAGGTGATGAGGCTCTTTTTGGACGTGCTGGGCTGGAGGAGCCTGCAGGACACCCTGATGGACAGGTCAGGGACGCAATCCAGAGTCAGCCAGCAAGTAAGCATGTGGGGCTTCAGCCTTCGATGGGGATGAAATCGCCAGGGAAAGAGGATAGAGTGGGAAGAGAAAAGGCCATGGTCTGAGCCTCGAAAACGATCAGGTCTGAGCTTATTTATCACCTGCCCAGTTCCTCTCAAGACCACAGTATTAGAGCCAGCACTCATCTGTGAAATAAATGCACAAGTGAATGGATAAATGAGTGAATTAGAGTGTTTAACAGTTCCTTCAAATGGATTTGTATTAAGAAAACTACAGTCTATGATTTTTTTTTTTTTTTTGCTTGGTCATGGAGAAAAAAATAATAATCCTTTGCTTCTGCCTATTATATTGCTTTTCTTAACCACGTCACAAGTATTGTCTTCTTTGACTATGCTCATTTTTGGATTCTGTATTTTAAATGGGACATTGATAAACTGAGGAAGATGACTAGAGGAGGTTCAGGCCTCTGGAAATGGTTCCCTAACAACATCAACGGAAGGATAAGTCATTTGTGTTTCTGGGAGTTGAGAAAAATGGGGGAGAGGGATGAATAGCTTGCTCTATCCAATTATCTGAAGGGTTTCCATGTTGAACATGGAGCAGATATGTTCCAGGTTGCTCTACACTCTCAAGGAAGAAGTAGAACCATTAAGAGTCAGAATCTGGCCTTCCAAAATATAAGGAAGAACAATGCGTCAGCTCTTTAGGTTGAGAGTTCTCCATCATTGGAGGTCATCAGGCAGGATGGCACCTGCCAGGGAGACTCTGCAGTGATGCTTGCACGGGGCTTGAGTTGACTCTGTATGGACTTTCTTGTTCTTCCGATTCTCTGATTATGAGGACTTCTGGGAATATTATGGAAACATAGATGAGTACTGCTTAAACCAATTTCTCCCTGGACCTCTGCCAAATCTAGAACTATGGCCATAGAACGTCAAGAACTATCCTGGAGTTTAGCTCTTATCCTTGATGTTAGAATAATGTGTCTTTGTACCTAATTTGGTCTCATTTAAGATGGGTAAAAGGGTTGATCACTGTCCTTAGAGACTCATGTATTTTATGTTCTGCAAAATGTCTGCAAATCACATCCTGACTTGTGCAAGGAGAGCCCTGATCCTCCTGCAGATTTCTTTCAACAATGGTGATTCAGAGTGATGTGCTGGCTTATCTGGTTTGCATTCCAGCTTCATGACTAGATGTGGGTCTTTGGGCAAGTCTGCTTTCTCTCATCTACACGTCTTTATCTTTTAAAAAATGCTACTGTAGCTGCTGCTAATGATAGCATCTGCTTCTCAGACTTGAAGGTGTGTCTCCCATTAGAGAACACAGAGAAATTGCTACAGTGTTTCCCCCCAGTCCATGAGCTTCTTGATGTCAAGGACCAACCACCCTTTATTCCCAGGATCTAGAGGAGTGTGTGGCTCAGAGTAGACAGTACCTGCTTATTAACTGATATAGCAACTGAAGAATCCACTGCATGTCTGTGGGTGGGTGAAAAGCTCAGGGAAAGAGTGCTCCAGGGAACAAGCATCCCAGAACAATGGAGGAAGGGGTGATAAGCATATTGTTTGATTCTGGAGAGACCTGAGTTTGAATCCTAGGTCTACCACTTACTAGTTCTGTGACTTTGGACAAGTCAGTTAAGCTCTCTGAGCCTTTGATTCTCCACTGGAAAAATGGTTGATAATATCACCAATGTCAAGGAGTTCCTGTGCTGTCTAGATGAGCAAACTGTGTGAAAATGCTAGAAACATGCTAGTTTCTTCATAAATCCAGTTGCTATTGTTGTCATCACCAGCCCGTCCATTTTGCCTGTTAACTTTGCCTGTATGTCCTAGAAATTGAGATGGAACCAAACTTTGAGTGGATTCCCCAAACCCGTCGATAATTATCAAAATAATCATCAAAAATTATCAAAATAATTTACAGGAACGACAGTTCCCTCCTACAGTGGTGCTCTCTTTCCAACAGAAGATTTGAAAGTTCTATTAGGGACGGGGGTGTTTTTGTATGCGTGTGTGTGTATGATTTTATATACAGGTATTTTATTCAGGTTTTCGTCTGATTTCTTTTAGCCTGAGACCCACAATGCTTTTTGAGGTTTCAGGAAAGGAGGTTTGAGTCAAGTGGCCCAACAGCCTGCACTTTCCTTGCTGGGAAATTAGACTCTTGTCCCAGGTTTACAATTAGTATATCCAGAATAATGGACTGAGAGGTGTTGGCCAGAAGGGGAGAAGAACGCCAAAACCCCAAGGCCTGCTACCATCTAGAAAGCCTCCTTGTAATTTGAGCCAACTTAATTAGTCAGTTCCCTTTTATAGCTCTTGGCTTTGTTAATCTTTCCAGACAGCTGACAGCTCTGGGTTGCTCAGCTTAACTAGTTCTTTTCTGTGCTTCTTCACATCTTAGCTTTTAACTTGTCTTTCCAAAGTTTGCCAGCAAGCAGGTGCTGCAGTGGAGTTAGTGGTGCAAGAGGTTTATGGGGGAAAGGAAGGGCAAACACCTGTGGGGGGAAGCAGGATGGGGCACAAAAAGCTTCAGACCCTGATGCAGACCTGAAATGGCTCTGTGAAAGGAGAGTGGGGAGGACCTTGGCAACTCACCTTCTCCAGGAGGGGCAGGATTGTTCCGGGGGACTCCGGCTGCCATGAGGATCTGACAAAGTCTCGTCCAGCCCCACAGGAGCTGTGGCGCCGGGCTTTCCCTAAGGGGGAGTCCACCACAGGCCTGGGGGCTTCTTGGGAAGGGCCTGAAGTCAGCTTGAAAGCTGAAGCCCATCCTGCAGGCTGCACGAGGCTGTCGGCAACCCGCAGCCCTCAGGGCTAAATGCGCAGTGCTTTCTTGGAGGCAGGGAGATCCAAGTGGCCCATCTCCATGGAAGCTGCATCTGGGAAAGAGTGACCAGCACATCAATGACGGGTTAACCCAGGGGGTCACGGAGCCTGACTGAGTGCCACCGCCTGGCCATTCAATTCCGTGCCCTCCACAAATAGTTATTTATACTGTCTGGGTGCAAACCACACTGGTGGGTGAGCTCATTGGATATAAAGTGAGTCCAGCAGGGATCATGGTCTTCAAAGAACAAAAAGCATCACAGGTGAAAGAGACGGGTGGATAAACAACCATTTAAAAATGTATAAATGGACAAAGGTCTTAAGAGAGATACGGAGAATATCATCATTATAGCATCATTATAGAATTTCCCGATCGGCCAGGCGCGTGACATGTGCCAACACCTTTCATTAGGAGGTGGGGGGTTTATGATCCCATTGTACACGTGAGGAAATAGAGGTGCAGGCAGGAGAAGCCTTTGAACATCCTCCAGCCGTCCTACTTCCTTTCCTTGCTATTTGTTTCCCCCAGTACTGAATCCAGGTTCTCTGGAGACAGGACCCTGAATTCTGAGCTCTAGTGATTTGCATTTAATTACTGAGGATGTTTTTCTTTTTCAAAATGGTAATGCGGCTTGCAGTCGTAAAAGAAGTTCCTTTTAAGACTTTTAGGGTAAGTGTCTTTTATACTGAACGTGTGGAGTCATCTCAAAATAGGTAGTTGAAGTTCATAATTGTTTCGCCAAGATGGCAATTATCCATAATGAAGCCCTTTTGTGTCTTTAAGGTTGAGGAGGAAATCGTTGGTCAGATGCACAAGACACGGGGATTTTAGGAAGCTCTCTGCTTTGATCCAAATTCCCATAGACTAGGGAATTCACAAAGAAAGTGCAGGAGGCCTGTTGCAGTTTAGGGATCTGCCCGCATTTATCGGCCGCCACCACGCCCACTGCTGCCCACCTCTGGCTCCTTAGAGGGTGCTGAACCGGCTTAGGGTCCCTCTCCAGCCCCTGAGCTCCGAAATGGGTTCAAGGACCAGAAGGAAGGCCCCTCTCTTGCAGCTGGTGCTCTGATTCGACTGGAGTCTCCGTTCCCCTTTGGGTGCCTAATGGGTGAGGCCAGTTCCTGGGAGGACGTCATCTCCAATAAAGGTGCACAGCGTGAAGCTTTCACAGGGAGGAAGCCCAGCTCCCCCTCTCAGTTTTCCAACCTCAGTCATCTTCTTCATGATTATTTATTGGATGTGTGCTTTAAATCACTTGCTTTTTAATTTAAGTACATTTATTTTAAAAAAGCCAACTTGGCATCAGAGCCATAAACGGAAAACCAGTATCACTCACCACAAATAGAAAGTAAGTGCAAAAATAAATACAGCGAGGCCCAAACTGCGTGGTGCATTTCTAGCTGGAGACTGTTGCCTGCCATGGGCTCTGAGCCCGAGGCCTGATCTCTCTGTTAAAAAGAAAGATTAGCAAGTATTTTAAGGGCCTCAGGACTCTTTCCTTGACATTTTCAGGAGGGTTGAAACAGACTTGAAAGGGAGCCACTTTCTCTCCATGTGACTTGATGCTATTTAATTCAGTATCCTTGTACCACCTAAAAATCATCGCAAGTAATACCAGTGACACATGCCGCACACTTGGGGAAGGGTTCCAGCCTTTTCCCAGTAGATACCTTTGAATTGATTAATTCTGTAGACTAGGTCTGTTTCCTGGTTCGGCCTGGCTTGGGATAGAGGTAAAGACAGGCTAGTTTTAAAGAGTTGGGGAGATGGGTAGTGGCAGTGCTGTCTGGGGTGGAAGTACCTGGCATAGGGAGGAGGGCAGGGAGAGGAGGCCACAAGTGAGGAGGGGCTGGAAGGTGGAAAAGCGGAGGTAAAAAACCCACAATTTCACTGCTGAGTCTGGACTTAGCCCTTGGGGAGACTTGGAGCTTGACATCTACACAGGTCTAAAAGTTTTCTGAGCTTCTTCATCAACTCTGATTGGGTCTAGACCTTTGCTCTTCAGAGTATGGTCAGTGTCACCTGGGAGCTTATGAAAATGCAAAATCTGTGACACCCCTACCCCAGACCTCCCAAATCATAATCTGTATTTGACCCCAATTCCTAGGTGATTCCTAGATAAGTGACAATTGAACAGCATAGACTGTGGTCCTCAAATTTTAGTGGGCATAAGAATCTCCTGGGGCGGGGGTCTGTTAAAACACAGATCACCAGGCCCCACCTCAAGAGGATCTGATTCATTAGGTAAGGGGTGGGGCCCAAGACTCTGCTTTTCCCAGGTGATGCTGCTACTGGCTGGGGAGTACATGGTAGGCAACACTGTAGTAGACCCTTTTGCTTGGTATGTACTAGTCGGGGTGCAATTATCCTATAAGATCCTTAGGGGTTCTCAACTCAGGATGCACATGAGACCACGTGAGGAGCAAAACCAAACCAAAAGCATGGATCCCCGAGTTCCATGTCCAGTGAAGCTGATTTCATTAGTTTGGAGTTGGGTCTGGGGCCATATATATTTTTCAACTTTATATTTTGATATAATTCCAGGCTTACAAAAAAGTTGCAAGAAGTATGCATTCTTTATTCAGATTCAATAATTCATATTTTGCCCTATTCACTTACATGTTTTTGGCAAGAATATCCCTGAAGTGACATTGTGTCCTTCTTGGTGCAGCATAGCCAGGAGGCACATGATGGTGGCTGGTGATACTAACTTTGATTACTTAGTTAAGGTAATGTCCACTATGAAGTTGCCATTTCCCCCCCTTTGGAATCAATCAGTAATTTGTAGAGTGATGCTCTGAGACTATGTAAATAGCCTGTTCATCATGGTTTTGCTCAACAATTTTAGCATCCATCGATGTTTTCTAATTCTATCATTCTTCCTCTTTATTTATTGATATTCTTCTATAAGGAAGAACATTTCTTTCTCCTTTGTTTACTTATATCAGTATGGACTCAGGATTCTTAATTTTTTCAGTAGGTTATAATCCACTACATCATACTTATTTTTATGCTTAAACTGTCCCAGATTTAGCACCGCTTCAGCCTAGCTCTTGTGTTCTTGGGACCCGACTCCATGATTTTCTGCATACTTTCTTAGATTCTGGGACAGCAAGACAGTCCAGGCTCATCTTGTACTTTTCTGTGCTGGCCCTGGGATCAGCAGTCAGCCATTTCTCCAAGGATTTGGGTTCCTTTTTTTTAAAAAAAAGTGCTCCTCAGGTGAGGCTACTATTCAGTCATATGCAATTCTAGACCAGTCCTTTCCTATATGCCCATATTCACACATGAAGAAGCTGAGGATCAGAGATGGGAAGTGACTTGTGCAAAGTCATACAGTAGGCAAGTGGTAGGACTGAGACCATGTCCCTTCCCTCCTGACACCCGGGCCGTGGCTTTTTCCATCACTCCATGCAGGCTCATCATTCCAGGTGTGTGACTAACTCACTGCACCACAGGTTAAGGATGCTATGATCAGGAACCCAGCCATGCTCCTTATTTGTATCTTCCCCATACACTCGGCACAGCGCTTAACAGAGAGCAACTGACCAATAAAACCTTGGGGTTTCAGATTGTTTGACTGACATCTGAGTCTCAGTACTTCCTGCTTGAAACCTGGACTAAGAACACAGAAGATCTGGGTTTCCACCCTTGCTCTCGTACTCACTCACTAGATGATGCTTCTTTTCTCATTTATAAAAGCAGGGGATCCAGATTACGTGATGTTTATGGCAATATCTTGGTTAGAGATCCCAGTGACAATCCTCTTTCTGGGGAAAGAGGCCCCCCCAAGCAAAGCCACACAGAAACAGAGTATATCAGTTAGGTATTGCAGTGTAACAAAGAGCCCCACACTGAAACAGAGTATATCAGTTAGGTATTGCAGTGTAACAAAGAACCCTAAAATTCAGTAGCTGAAAAGGATAATTATCTATTATCAATCACACTCTGGTGGGTTGGCTGGGAGTTGGCTGGGCAAGCACCTTGATGCTAAAAGATGTGGATTTGGCCGAGCTTAGCTCTTTGATGAGCCTTTGACGAGTGTGTTTATCCATTTATTTGGCAGCCTCTGGGGGAAGTTCCTCTCATGGCAGTCATAGAGGCATAAGAGAACAAGCAGAAACACGCAAGGTCTCTTCAGGCCCAGGCTGGAAACTGGCATGCAGTCACTTTGCCTCATTCTTTTGTCCAAACCAACTCATACAGCCAAACCCAAAGGTGAGGGGTGGGGAAATAGACCCTGTTCCTTTAGTGTAAGGAACCATGGAATTTTTTTTTTTTTTTTTTTTTGGTCATGGGGATGTCCCCTAAATAGGCAGAGACTGTAAATCTTAAATATAATACTGGTTGATGGCACCTGGTTATCATACAGCCACTTGAGGTAAGTTGCCAGTGCCGGGTGGCAAATGCAAGCGTGAGGTAGAATTGTAGCCATATGTCGTGGAAGCTCTGGGTACCTGGCCATACCAACGAGGCTGAACGCCGGCCTGAGGAGAAACGTGCCTCTTTGAGCAGAGATCTTCTGACAGGGAGGCTCTGCTTTACAGAACTAGACAGGAAAGGCTGGTGTTTCCTTTGGGGGCTGCGGGTTGCTGGACTGACTCCCTCGCATCTCCATCTGCCTTTATGACATCCTCACCCTTCTGCAGTCGTGAGAAACTGCGACTCGTAACTACACTTTTCTTCCCTGTTGGGTCTCTGAAGGATGAGAGGTGGAATGAAAAGTTACTTATATTCTCCTCATCTTTTGAGATTTGGCATTTCTGGGTACAAGACTTAAGGAGGGCTTAAGAGCAAGGACTCTAGTGCTATTTGCTTGGTTTTGAATCCTGGCTCCATAATACCCATTTGCTGTGTGATTCTGGGCAAGTCACTTAACCTCTCTGTGCTCCAGTTTCCTAATCTGTAAAAGGAGGATAAAATAGAACTGGGCTCATAGGGTTGTTATGAACATTGAATTAGTTAACACATATTAAGTTCTTGGAACAATGGCTGGCGGAGAGTAAGGAATCTGTAAGTGTTAGTTATTATTGCTAAAGGTCAAAGAAAGGAGTGGAAAAGTCTGTTTCGATTCCCCTTTTGGAACTGAGAGGTTAACATTTAATCAGATAAGTGCCGGCTCCTTCTGTTCTCACATTCTAGGGAAAATAGAATTTACTAAGCTCGTGGAGATGCAGTGAACTCCCTCTGCTGACTCCTTATAACCCTGATGGCAAAGGGGCTGATGTGGTCCCACGTGGTCCAACTGCCTAAGTAGGATGAGCTGAAATGTGAATCCATCATTTCAGGGTAAAGACTGATTTTCCCTGGACTTTTCTCGAGTTGAAGAGATTAAAAATATATGTGTGTAACTCCCAGATGTTGCCGACACTATTGTGCTGTTTGTGTCACTGTTTTCATTCTTCCTAAAATGTGTAGAATAGGATTATTCAGAGAGAAGGAGGCTAGAGCCCTAACCCCAAAGAGTCCCTGTCTTTATGAAAACTGAGCCCCACAGACAACTGGAATTGGGTGGGCTGGTGGGGGCTGAGTCACTGTTTTTACAGGTTTATTGATGTATAATTTATATATCATAAAATTCACTCTTAAATATGCAATTCGATGATTTTTAGTAAATTTATAGAGTTTTGCAGCCACCAGCACAATACAGTTTTAGAATATGCTCCTCACCTCTCTAACATTTCCTTAAATCTGTTTGTAGCCAATCATTGCTTCCACCTCATTCCCGGGAAAAAACCATGATTTGTTTTCTGTCTCTGTAGATTTACCTTTACTGGACATTTGCTATACAGGGAGTCACACAATAATGTTCCTATGAATATCCGTGTACAAGTCTGTGTGGATATATCTTTTCATTTCTCTTGGGGAGACACCTAGGAGCGGAATTGTTGGGTCATATCGTAAGTTTATTTATTTATTTTTTAAGAAAGTTCCAAACTGTTTTCCAAAGTGGCTATGCCATTTCACCTTCCTAATGTATGAGGGTTGAGTTTCTCCATATCCTTGCCAACACTTGACATTGTCTGTCTTTTTATTATAACCATCCTAATGAGCATGTCATGGTATCTCATTGTGTTTTTAATTTGTGTTTCCCTAATGACTAATGACGTTGAACACTTTTTCATGTGCTAGTCATCTGTATGCCATCTTTGGTGAAATACCTATTGCCTAGTGTGTCTTTTTTTTTCCAAGTTAACAGCCTTTTTTTTTTTATTGTTGTTGTTGTTGTTAGAACAGTTGTAGGTTTCCAGAAAAATCATGCAGGAAGTACAGAGTTCCCATATATACCCGCCACAGTTTTCCCTAATATTAACACTGCATTAATGTGATCCTTTGTTACAATTGATGAAACAATATTATATAATTTTAATATTAACTATATATAGTTTTCATTGGGGCTTAGTCTTTGTGCTGCACAGTTATATGGTTTTAAAAATTATGTTAATATATATATATATGACCTAAAATTTACCATTCTAACCGCTTTCAAATATACAATTCAGTGATGTTAATTAAACTCATAATGTTGTGCCGCCACTATGACCATCAGTCCCAAAACTTACTCACCACTCCAAATAGAAGCTCTGTCCCCATTAAGCATTAATTCCCCATTCTCTGCCCCCCATCTTGAGTCTTTGATCCCTATTTTGTTTGAGTTGTTTGTTTTCTTATTATTGAGTTTTAAGTCTTCTTTATATACCTTTGATACAAGTCTTTTATCAGATATGTTATTTGCAAATATTTTCTCTCAGTCTGTGGCTTGTCTTTCAGTTTTCTTGATCGTGTCTTCTGAAGTGCAAATGTTTTTCATTTTAATGAAGTCTAATTTATCCATTTTTTTTCTTTTATGCTGCATAAAAGAAAAATAGTGTGTAAGAACTCCTTGCCTAGCCCAAAGTCATAGAATTTCCTCCAATTTTTTTTTCTAGAACCTTAATAGTTTCAGCTGTTACATTTGGGTATAACATCCATTTTGAGTTGATTTTTGCATGTAGTTTGAGATAGGAATTTAAGTTCTTTTTTTTTTTTTTTTTTTTTTTTTGCATATGGAGATCAAATTTTCTCAGCATCATTTGTTGAAAAGACTATCCTTTCCCCATTGAGTTGTCTTAGAAACTTTGCCAAAAATTAACCATAAATGTAAGGAACTTTGCCAAAAATTAACCATAAATGTAAGGATTTCTTTCTGGACTGTCAGGTCTGTTCCACTGATCCATATTTCTAGCCTCATCTTAATCCCACACTGTCTTGATTATTGTAGCTTTACAGTCAGTTTTGAAATTGGGTAGTGTAGGTCCTCCAACAATCTTCTCCTATTTCAAAATTACATCAGCTATTCCATAGCCTTTGCATTTACATATAATTTTAGAGTAAGCCTGCCAAATTTTACAGAAATTTTACATTTCCCTTAGCAATGATTTATAGTTTTCAGGGTACAAATATTGTGCTTTTGTCAAATTTATTCTTAAGTATATTGTTCTTTTTGATGCTATTGTGAATGGACTGGCTTTCTTAATTTTCTTTCTAGTCCGTAGAAATGAAATTGACTTTCATGTATGGTTCTTGTATCTGGTAACCTTACTAAACTTGTTTGCTAGTTCTATTAGCAATTTGTATATTCCTTAAGGTTTTCTACATATATGGTTATGATACCTGTGAATATAGACAGTTTTACGTTCTTTCCCATCTCAATGGCTTTAATTAATTTATTAAATATTTGGGATCTTGTATTGGCTAGACTCTCTAGTACAATATTGAATAGAATTGGGAAAAATGGACATTCTTGCCCTCTTCCATACCTTAGGGAGAAAATATTTACTTTTATCATTAACTGTGATGTTAGCTGTGGACTGTTTGTAGATTCCCTTTTCTGTTGAGGACATTTCCTTCTCTTCCTGGTGTGTTGAGGCTTTTAATCATGTATGGTTATTGGATTTTGTGAAATGCTTTTTATGAGTCTATTAAGCTGATAATGAGGATTTTACCCTTTACTCTATTAATTTGGTGTGTTACATTAATTGATTTTCAGATGTTTGGCCAATCTTACATTCCTGGGGTAAATTCCACTTGGTCATGGTATTATAATCTTTTTTATATTAATGTTGCTGAATTCAGTTTGCTAATATTTTGTTGAAAATATTTGCATCTATGTTTATGAAGGATAGAGCTATAGTTTTTATTTCTTATAATGTCTTTGCCTGGTTTTGATATCAAGATAATGCCAGCATTATAGAATGTATTGGGACATGCTTCTACCTCCTAGATTTTCTGAAAGAGTTTGTAAAGGATTGGTAAGATGTATTCTTTAAATATTTGATTGAATTCAGCAGTGAAGCCATCTAAAAGACCTGGACTTTTTTTGTGGGAAACTTTTAATTTACAAATCTAAATTCTTACTTGTTATATGTCTATTCAGATTTTCTATGTCTTTATAAGTTTGTTTTCATAATTTGTGTTTTTCTAGGAATGTACCCTTTTCATTTAAGTTGTCAAATTTGTTGCCATATGTTGTTCATAATATTCCTTATAGTCCTTTTGATTTCTGTGAGCTCAGTAGTGATATCTTTCCTTTCATTCATGATTTCACTTACTGGAGTCTTTTATTTCTTGGTCAGTCTAGTTAAGGGTTTGTGCATTTTGTAAATATCTTCAGAGAAAGAGCTTTTGGTTTCACTTATTTTTCTTTCTGGTTTTGATGTTCTCCATTTCATTGATTGTCAATCTAATCTTCTTTAAATCTTCCCTTCTGGCTTGGGTTCTAGTTTGCTCTTCTTTTTCTAGTTTCTTAAGATAGACGCTTAGGTTTTTGGTTTGAGGCTGCCAAAAAAAGGGAGCTTTCTGCTGCAGGAGGGAGCCCGCTTGCTCTGGAGCACAGTCGGTCAACACGGCATTCCCAGTGGTAGTTGAACTGCGAGGACTAGCTCCTCGGCTACCTGAGGTTGTGACCCTGTTTGGGACAAGCCATGAACCTGTGGACTAGCTGGGAACTTGGAGGCTGATTTCTTACTCAACTTGAGCCCCAGCTTTCAGCTACAGAGAAAAGGCGCTGCCTTCATTTTGCTTTGAAGCTTCTCTGGCATTTGTTTTGTTACCGCTGTCAGAGACCCCTCCCTCCAGGGCTTGATGGGCATTGGGGATGGGCATGGAAAAACAGCTCAGGAGCCAGAGGCTTTGGCAGAACATGTCTTGGTTAATGTTGCATGTCCAGCACCTCATGTGATATGTGATGCCTGTCAGGTCTTAGATACTCAAAAAATGTCTTTTAAATAAATGGATAAAATATCTTAAGATATGTTTGGGTCATGTGGCATCCTCCTTATCTCTGGATCAAACCAGAGACTGAATTTCACAAAGTTTTTTTTTATAGATGACAGTCCGATAATTAGTAATGGATCCCCCACCATCAATTTCATTTCCCAACCATCACAACTCCTGGAGGAGGATAGAACTGATTGTAGAGGATTTGGGAAGTTATTGTCCTGTTGACAATATATTTGGCAAGAGGGAAGAAACTTAAAAAGAGAGCTTCTTGCTGAAATATTTTTTTTTGAAAAATTTTTCTTTATTAGAGAAGTTGTGGGTTTACCAAACAATCATGCATAACATATAAGATTCCCATATGCCACCACACCACCACCACCTTGCCTTGGTGTAGAACATTCGTTGCAATTGATGACAGCACATTTTTATAATTGTACTATTAATTAAAGTCCATGGTTTAATATGTTACCATATATACAATCTAACGTTTCCCCATTTTAATTATATTCAGATATATATTTAGGTGCTGTAAATTGCGTTCATAATATTGTGCTACCATCACCATCATCCATTACCAAAGCATGTCCATCATTCCAAATAGGAACTCTGTACATTTTAAGCCTTAACTTCCCATTCCCTATCCCCACCCCAGCCCTTGGTAACCTTTATTCTAGAGTCTGACTCTATGAGTTTGCTTATTCTAAATGTTTCAAATCGGTGAGATCATAAAGTATTTGTCCTTCTGTGTCTGGCTTATTTCACTCAACAGGATGCCTTCAAGGTTCTATTTTTCCATCTAGACCTCTGTTTGTTAGAAGTCAAGGGCTTCAAATGTCTAGAAGAGTTGGCTATTGAGAGGGACCTCTGTCCCTGCTGTTCCTTCTGCCGAGAACAGTCCTCCTGCCGCCAGAAAGAATCATGCATACCCCAGACCCTCACATACATCCCTGCGAAGCATCCTGCAGATCTCAGCTCCATCGCCACCTCCTTGAGAAACCTTTCCTATGTCAATTCTCCATATCAGATGCCCTCATGGAACAATGGACTTCTCCTCGGTAACGCTTATGATGGTTAGGTGTTGTGCATTCATTAGTGTGATTATTTGATGAATGTACCAGCCTCATAGGGGCAGGTACTGTGTTTGTTTTTATTCACCATTTTATCCCTAGCGCTGGACACTGTGCCTGGCAAAACAAGGAAAAGCCTCCACATTTTATTGAGCACTTAAGTCTGTGCTAAGCACTACGTTAGGAGCTGCACATATATGAATATGTTTAATCACCATTGTAGCCTAGTGGATCAGTCCTATTTATTATCCCATTCTGTAGATGAGAAAACTGAGTCATGGAGAGAGAGCACATAACTTGCTCAAAGTCATACAGACAATGTGTGATGAAGCCTACAGAAGGGTCTCAGTAAATGTTTGTTAAACAAATGGATAAATGGATGGATGAAAGAAAGGAAGAAAGAATCAAGCTGTCACTCTATTTCTACCTGAAACATGGCCTCAACAGAGGCTTGGGATGTTTTATCCTTGTGGGAGGATGGGAACATAGCGGGGAGCCTATTTGGACTCTGATGCCGCTGGCTCTAGAATAGGGTAAAGGTGGAAAAGTGGGGCTGGGGATGGAATAGGGGTGGAAACACTGCTGCCTTCACACCACAAAGCCAAGTGGGTGGGAAAAGCAGAAGCTGCCAAAAATAGCACTTCCCTTGAGTAGAAACTCCTCCAGGAAGGAATAGTTCCTTTGAAATCAGACCCACAAGTTGGCTAATGATATCTAAACACTGAAGAGCTGCATGTTCCCCAGTGAGCCCGAGCCCCAGCCTCAAGGTGCCAGCAGCTATTTTGCAGGAGCAGAGCAAGAGGTTGCCAGGGGAGGTGCCCGCAGGTCTGGGGGAGGAATGGAGTTTTCTGTCGTGCTGTCTTTGTTACAGACCTCAAGGGCAGGGGCGAGGAGGTGGCAGTGGCCAGTCCCCTTCCCTGTCTGCCGGTCCACGCTTCCCTCGTAAGTCCTGGCCTGCCAGTACAGGCTGGAAAGCGGTCTTGTGGCATCGTCACCCATCTGTGCCCAGTGACACTTGGCATGACAGCAGAGAGCCTGTGTGGGCAACATTTCCATGCTGAAGCTCAGAGAAACTAGTTCAGGATTGCCAGCAGAGTTTCTCAACCCGGGTTCCTCTACCAAGGGCTCTAAGCCTGGGATGTGGTGAACTGCCCGAGGGAGCGAGCAGAACTGTGTTCATTTCCCAAGGAAGAGGCTCCAAAGCTTTCATCAGTTTCCCGACAAGGCATGTGCGCCTCCAAATGGGTGAGAACCGATGACGACAATATTGATCATAGTAGCGAGTGATCTTTACTGAGTGCTTAGAAAGTGCCAGGCATGGGTTAAGTGTCTTCTCTGGGTTACCTCATTCAATCCTTGTATCAGTCAGTTTAAATTTCCTCAAGCTGCAGTAAGTCCCCAAACCTCAGTGGCTGACAAATCCATGGCTTATTTCTCATCACAGTTCTGTCGGGTTGATCACGGATCTGCTTCCGATGGCTCGGACCCGGTTTCAGGCCGAAGGGAAGCCTCTTCCTGGACCACCGCTGCTGTCATGGAAGAGGGAAGACAAAGGTTGTAGATCGTGAGGTGGGGCCTTCTGGCTCTCCCTGGAAGTGGCACATGTGACTTGTTAGCTCCAAGGCTGGCATCAGTGGAGTATCCAACTGTCCCATGGGAAGGGACCCTGCAGGGCAGGGCAGCAGATATTTTGAACTCTCCAAAAAATGTAATTTACTAAAACTCTCCAAAACAGCAATGACATAGAAGGTGGTGGCTATTATTATTGTGTCTTTTTCACAGATGAGGCAGTTGAGGCTCAGAGCCATTCAGTGCTCCCCCAGGGCTTCACAGTTACTAAGCATCGGGTTCAGCATTTACCTGGGCCCAACCTGACTCCAGGAGCCTGCAGCTTGAACCACTTCATTTTACTGAATATAAAGTAAATTATATAAATAAATTTATATTTTCTCCCCTAACCACCTGCTCTTTGACTCAGGAAAATCCAAACGCACCCAATCTCTTAAAGCTTTATCAGTCGCTCAAGACAAAACCGCTTCCCTGGCTGGATTCCACGCCTTCATATTCCCAAGCCCTGGGACTCATTCGGAAGCCTCCAGCTAGGCATTCTTTTGGCCGGCTTCCTGCCCGCTAAGAGCTTACCTTTCGTGCCGTGGTGGGAAGGTGTTGGATATTTTTAGAGCTCGGCAGCCTAGCAGGGCTGCTTGCTCTTCTCCGCGGTCTGTGGATTAACCCAGGAGTGGCAGATGCCCACGCTTGGCCTGCCAGGTCCTGTAACACGGTCCTCTGTGTGGCTGAGAAAACAGATTGTCCCAGGTAGATTTGGAGCCAGATTTTTTTTTTCCCCTCTTCTTCTGAGCTGTGCCTCTTTGCACTGGCACTGCTTCTTTCGGGGACCTGCCATGATTTTGCAGCTTCTTCTGAGCCAGAGAAGATGGTGGGATTTGCTCATTTGCAGCTTAAGTCTGGCCAGACAGCTGCTGGTTCTTGCCACAAATATCTCCTGCGTTTCCAGCGTTGCCTCCCCTCCTGGGCAGACAGAATACACATTCCTTCCTCAGGGGGAGCCAGCGGATTCAGAGGGCTCAAGAAGCAATTATTTCTTTTGGAAACATTACTCCTCGACTCATTATCCACTGGTACCCAACACTCCCTTGGTTCGGGCAGTGACTGCTGTGTCCCCAAGTGTCACCGTGGCTTGGCTTTGTTTAGTGTCAAGAACTCCGCGTAAGGACCAGAGATGGTGCAAGTCAATGAGGACTATGGCGGAGTGAGGCCCTGTGGGAAGGCAGGCTGGAGATCTGCATGAAAAGGGTGTTTAAAAACGCCTGGCAGCACTAACTCAGGTGGGATCCAACTCAACAGACACTTCTTGAGCGCCAACTGTATGCAAAACCCAGTATTTTGCTTCACGTAGAGGTTAAAAAGGTCAAAGAGTCACCTGGGGAGCAGGCGACCCCACCACCCAATATAACCTCAGGCACTGCATTTACGGGATGGGATAAACGTTAAATTAATTGTTCGTTCTGTTGTCTGTTTGTTCCTTCGTTCGTTCATTCATTCATCCATGAGTTCTGATGTTATGGTTAAGAGCATAAACTTTAGGGCCAGACTGCCTGCTCCTGAGTCCTCGCTCTGTAACTTACTGGCTGGCTGATGGGGTAAATGACTGGAACCCTCCGTGCTTATTTAGCTTCTTCCTTCCTAGTGTGGGATAATAAGAGTCCTCAGCTCACAGAGCTGTTGGGAGATTAAATGAGTCCACCAGCACAAAGCACTCGGAATGGTTCCTAATGCAAAGGAAGCGTTACCAAAGCATTGGCTACGCCCGCCGCTCTTCTCACTCATTGAGCAGATCTTACTGCTTGCCGCCAGGTGCCAGGCACTGACCTAAGGCCTAATTAAGAGCTAATACTTGCCCTTGCAGAGCTTACATGTCACAGGATGGAGGGAGAAAATAAAGGAATAATTTATAAGGTGTCAGGTGGTGACTGGGGTTTGGAAGAAGAGGGTGCTGGAGATTCAAGTCAGACTCTAGGAAAGCCAGATGAGGGAGAGATCAATTCTTAATTGAGCAGAGATTATGAAAACCTCCCCAGAGACGAAGCTACAGTCAGATGGGGCATGCAACACCCAGTCCCCAAAGAGATTCTTGCTGGGAAATTGCAGTATTCCCCCCAGAAGCCAACCTTCCTCCACCTTGCCTCCTAGGAGCAGGGATTCCAGGGCTGGCTTGCCATCGCCATGACCTTGGGGCTCAAGGTCCTAGAAGGGCTCTCATCCCAGGGACACATTCCAGGAGAGGCTACTATGAGTAGGGGCTTCTCTGTTTGAGCCCTGGGTTAAGTCTCACTCTGAAGGTGCTGGGGAAATTTCCCCCTTTAACCACGTTCCAGGGTACGATTCGGTGGCATTAATTATTGTCACAATGTCTCGACCATCACCACCATCCATTATCAAAACCTTTCTATCAGCCCAAACAGAAACTCCATCCCCATTAAGCATTAATCCACCCCCCTGCCCCACCCCCACCCTTGCACCCTGGTAACCTCTAACCTCCTACTGTCTCTAGGAATTTTCTTATTCTAGATATTTCATCTGAGTGGAATCAGACACGATTTGTCCTTCTGTGTCTGACTTATTTCAATATCTATGCCTGTTTTCCCTCTGGTGGCCCACACAACGTTTGGGATCTAGTAGGTGCTCAATGAATAATAGAAATAGCTAACATTCACAGACTTTAACTGAGTTTTGCAATGAGCAAAACCCAAATCCTTCCCCTTGTGGAACACACATGCTGAAGACAAGCTACCAAGTTCTATGCACTCGTAGTGTACTAACATTTAGTTTTTACACCGAGGTTCTATTTTTACTTCCATTGAATGGATGAGGAAACTGAGCACAGCATAGCTGAAGTATCTAATGCACTCTAGAATCAGAGAAGGCTACCTGGAGGAATGATTTTCACACTATGTCTTGAAAGACAAGGAGTAGTTCTCCAGGTAGAAAAGGCAGTTTAAGCAGAAGCAGCTGAAAGAGAGTTTAGTGAGGACGCAGGATGCAGTGCAGGGTGCAGATGGAGAGAGGTGGAAGACGGGTGGACATCTGTGGAAACTTGTAGACCATACTCAGTAATTTAGATTCTCACTTTGCACCCAGTAGCCATGCAATTAATTTCTGAAAGGGAAGTATCCTATAAGCAAACTGGCTTTACACAGAGGTCACCCCTTAAACCCAGCAAGGAACAGTTTAGCATTTAATTAAATACTGTCTTGCGGTGTTTCCTCCCATTTCGTAGGCCAGGCTTGTCTTCTCCTGTACGCACAATCTTGAGGTCTGGAGCCACACCAAGTGTGAGATGGCCAGAAGAATTAACACAGGGATTGTTATGTCTTGCACACCTGTCAGACATCTGCACACCTGTCAGAGATTTGCACGCCCAGAACTAGCTGCCTTGTGCATCCTCTCTCCTTCAGCTTCTGCAAATGCCAACTGGTGTGAGTTTCTTCTTGGCTGGAGTTGTGGTTTTTTTAGGATGAAGACTTGAATTTTTCCTTTGAAAATATTTTGTTTTTCCAAAGAGCAACTTGTTCCTCCCCTAATCCCAGAGCCCTCTCTTCCCCTCTTAGAGGGGTCTTATTTAGTCATGCCGTGCTCATGTCAGGCCACAGCGCCCAGGTTGGCCTTTAATTTTCAAAAAAGAGAATGTCAGGAAAAGGAAAGGAGCCAGTTAGACTTTGAAGTCTCTTTTTGTTTTATTATTTTTAGAGGAGGCCCTGGTGAGAAATGTCTAGTGCAAGCTCTTCATCTTGGTACCACTGACATCCTTAGGAATTTTTGGACTTTGACTGGCATATGAGTTATCTGTTGTTGCATGACAAGTCGCCAACACACAGAGCTTATGGGGTCAGGCCTCTGGGCACTGCTTAGATGGGTCTCTGTGTCTGGGGTCTCACAATGCCATCCAGGCATTGGCTGGAGCTTCCGGCTCATTTGAAGCTTGGGGTCCCCTTTCCAAGTTCATAGTCTTGTCGGCAGAATTCATTTCCTTGCATCTGCAGAACTCATGGTAGCTTTCTTCTTCAAAGTCAGCAATGGAGATAGAGATAGAGATAGAGATAGAGATAGAGAGAGAGAGAGAGAGAGAGATAGAGAGAGAGAGAGAGAGAGAGAGAGAGAATGTTCTCTGAGCTCAGGGAAGGCCTCTTTATCCCAGCTCCATGTCCTTTGCACTGAGCCCTCTTACCAAGAGCTCTCCTGATGACGTCAGGCCCACCTAGGGTCATCTCCTTTTGCTAATTCATAATCAACTGTTTAAGGACTTTAATTACAACTTCAAAATCTCTTCACCTGTGCCATATAAATCACACAATCTTGGGACTGAGATCCCATCATATTCACAGGTTCCATCCATGCTCAAGGGGAGGGGATTGCAAGGGTATGAGTCATTGGTGGGCATTGGTGGGCATCTTAGAGGTCTGTCCATAGGCTGGCAACCCAAATCCAAGAGATAGTCTATCTTATTTGCCCTGATTTTTGGATCAAGCTTGGGAAACAGCTGTTTCCAAAGCCCTCTCGTAATTCCATTGGAAGCGGAGGTGGAATGTCCCCACAAAACATTTTGGAGGTTTCTGTTTGGCTGAATGGGACCACTGGATACTGAAAAGACACCCCTCCTTTGTAGAGCCAGGTAAAAGCCTCCTGTTTTCTAGGCGATTTCTCTGCTGCAAAAATTGACCAGCGGCTTCATAACTTGGAGAAAAATAAGGAGTCTGGAAGTTGACACGCTCTGGAAGTGAAGCCACCTTCAGACCTTAACTGCAGGTCCAGAACTATTTCAACTCTGCTTCCTTGAGCTTGGCATTTGATGTCCACAGGTCTCAGTTTCCTAATCTGAAAAATGAGGGAGTAGGGCCAGAGGGTCTCGGAGGTTCCTACTGATTTTAATGTCAGTTCCCCATTGTGACCTAGATCAAGTGATCTTCCGATTTGGAGCACACACGGCTTATGAAACAGGCAGGTGTTTGAGAGTGGCAGACAAGGACGGCTCAGGTGTGTTTCCCTTCAAACACAGCTGGCTCCAGTTAGACACTTTGCCTTCATGAAGGTGGAGAACCCTTCCAGGCAGAGCGAAATTCTATATGTATTGATATCTGTCCCCAGTTGTTCACGCCTTTAATCAGAACGAATTTGGAGCATTAATTTCAGTGCTTGCTGCTGCCATTTCCAGCCACTCTATGCTTTTTCATTAACAAAGTGACAGTTTGATTGGATGTGGCTTTTAATTACACTGCCTTCACTTGGAGCAACTTCCCGGGAGCATATGCAAAGAGCCGAACTTCGGAAGTGGGAGCTGAGGCTGAAGTCTGAGGAATGTTCCCCGGCAGAGTTCGGGAAGAACAAAGGCACCCAGGCAAGTGGCATTAACCAGGCGCCTCTGCGTCAGCTGCCACTCGAGCCCAGCTCGCGGTCCTCTGCACTAGGTGTGCTGAGGCTTAGCAGTGGGTCCAAGTGCCTCAAGCTGAACTCCAGGACCAAGCATGTGAAGTCCCAGGAAATTGCCACACAGCGGATACGTATGTCTGTGGTCGGCGCTGAAGCTGTTCATGACAGGTCACTCTTCCAGAGCTGAGATTTTGCAAAAGCGAAATGAAACAAAGCACTGGTATTCTGCCCTCAGGTAAAATGTGGAGTTTATGTGTAAAGGTGGACTTTGCATACAAGAGCTTCTGAGATCTTAGAGTCTAACAGAGAGGAAAAGACATTTATGGGGACAGAGCACGCAGAGGGGGAATTAACTCCTGGACTACATGAGCCTGGAAGGGGGGGATGTGGCCGGGAACTCCTTCGCAGGCCCTTCAAAGGGCTGATCAGATGTCACAGGGGACAGTATGTCAAGAGTCAGTGCCTGGCCTCCTCCAGGTGGCCATTTGCACGTTCAGAGTGACCCCGGCGTTGTCATCTGGCTGGCGTGCAAGGACCCAGGTGAGAGTGCCATTGCTTTAAGTGGCGTCACAGCAGAACCCGCCCCTCCTTTCTAGCCCCGATAAATCGCTGCTGCCGGGGAGAAATCCATCAAGCCTTCACCCTCTGCATGACTCATCTCCCTGTGGCAGGCTTGGCTTCCCAGAATAGCCTCGCCTGAGGGATCGGAGCTCGGAATCCCTTCCAACTTTCAGGGCTCTGAAGTTCGTCGCCCACAGAGGTCTGCGCTGAAGGAACGGGGAGAAGGTGGCCTGGTGTTTGCAGAGACGGTGGCTAATAACCATCTCCCTGCCACCTCTTCTTTCTGCAGAATCCCAGGGTCACATGACTTGCAGAGGACCCTCATCATATGGAGGCCTAATGGTGCATGTCAGTGGCTTAATTAAAGATAAGGTCACCAGGAAGCCACTCGTTCATTTATCTGCTCACTCAACAAATATTTCCCGGCTGCCACAACAAGAGAACCAGCTGCGGGTCTGCAGAGGGCATCGGATCTAAGAGCTCAGCCTGGAGCTTATTCCCCTGCACCGTGTCCATCCCGGCAGGACAGTGATGAAAGTAATGGCGATGTTTATTGAGCTCCTACTCTATGCTGCACTGAATCGCTTTACACTCGCTAATTTGATGCATCTTCACAAACATCCTTTGGCTAGCCTTCATTGTCATCCTCATTTGGTAGCTGAAAAGAAGGAGGCACAGGAGGCAACTTGCCTGAGCTCACAGAAGCTTGTATAAGGTGAGAGTGTGAGGAATAGGCCCCAGGGTTCTTTGATATGAACACACGTAAAAATCACGATGCTTATTCCATTCAGTTATCACCGTGGCCTTCTGTGCTTCCCGAAACAGGCTGAGCTCTTTCCTACCACATGGGCATTGGCTTCTGCCTGAAAACATCCTTCTGATCTCAGCGTAAAGGTAGGCTCCTTCGAGAGGCTTTCCCTGGCTGCCTTTCTCGTTTAGCCCGGCACAGACCTTCTTGCGCTGTGAAGTTACTGGGTTTGTTCATTTGCTTTCCCCAATGTGCTCCCCACCCCCTGCCTCCAGGCCCCTCTGGAATTCAAGCTGCTGAAGGTAAAGGCTGCAGCCTTCTGCATCCCCAGCTACCCGAATGCCCCGTGCAGTGGACGCTGGCTGGGTGGCCAGAGGAGCGGGCTGGGCCTTCACGCCTCACTGGCGTGAACAAACCCCAGGCAGTGCCCTTGCCTGGTGCTGGGTGGACGCAAACTCGAGCGCAAGGCTGCGTGGTTGTCGTCACTGGCATCGCTACGCCTGGTGAAGAAGAAAGACACAGGGGCTCAGAACTCAAGAGAATGACCGCGCTGGCCACGCAGTGCCAGCATCCCGGGCCTGAGCCTCGCGGTCCCCTTCCTGGGTGGCTCTGCCAGCGGCAGCGCTCCGGGTGCCCGAAGGGTAGGTCTCCGCAGGCGCAGCAAGGCGGCAGCTCCACGAGGGCCTCCGCCCCCAGCTTCTCCATCCCTTGGCCCGAAGGGGCATTTGCACTTGTTCTGGTTGCTGCTGCAGGCAGAGAAAGGGAAGTTCCCCGGCCTGGGCAGGGCGCAGAAATCAGGCTGGAGACATCGCTGCCGGGGCCGGACTTCTGCGCTGGGGACCCCCAGGTGCTCAGAGACTTCCCTGGGTCTGTGGTCTCCCTCCCCGACTGCGCCTCAGGTTCCTTCCTCGTAGACTCTGCTTTCCCCTGCTCTGCACGCTTCATCTGCCACTAGGGCATGCTGGAAAGAGGACTTATTCTGTTCTGGAATGTTCTACCCATGTGGCTTCTGAGCTTCACTCTGTTCCTCTGTGAAATGGGGATTTTACTGAGTGAGGATTAGATGAGCCCACTTTTCCCCTGGCACGGTTACAGGCACTTGTCCCTGAGGTTCCCACCCCACGAACGAACAACAACGAATCAACAGCAGTATCTTACATTTAACGAGGCGCTTGCTGTGTTCGGCACTGGACTCAGCATGTTCTTATTATTTTTTGCAATTTTAACTTTATCGAGGCGTAACTGAGATACAGTAAACCGCCCAGGACCCCTGTGAGACCATCGCCACACGCGTGTTCAACCCTTACACAACCCCACTGCGCAGAGGAAGACTGGAGGCTTCTCGGGGCCGCCTGTGCTCCTTGCGGTTGGATGCCCAAGGCTGGGGTCCAGGGCACAGCTGTGGGTTGAGTGCTCTCGACTCTCCCACCTATTTTCCGTGCTTGTTAGGGGCGGTGACTCTTTCTCTTCTACGCTGTTAGTGCCTTGAGGATGGGGCCTGGGTTGTTCCCACTTTGTATTTCTCAGAGGCAGACCCGAAAGAGAGTTCTAGATGGCCCGTGATGGGAATATAGTTTGAACCCAAATTCAACCCACATTTGTCTCTTAGACAAAGAACATGACACAGGCCCTAGCTCTTGAGACAGGCAGCCTTACAGCTGGCCGTGGCAGGCCACGTAGCATTCCTGACAGCCTGTCAGCCTTTGGAGCTCAGGGGTCAGCTCCCATGTCCCCCTCTCCGTCCCTCTGGGTATGGACCAGGCACCATGGGTTGGGTTTTGTGGGGCTGACGCAGCTGATGTGGCTTCGTGAACCTTCTCCTGTGGATGGTTTTCAGGCCAAGGCCCAGTATGGCAGCCCCCAGCTCCTACTGTGAGTTAATTTGCAAAGCTTAACAGTGCCAAACGCAGCAGAGAGGGTAAACAAACATCTTCAGCAGGACAGACTTCCTTCAGGTGACTCACAGGAAGGCCGGTGGGGGCGGGAGTCTCTAGCCACTTTGCTTAGCCACGTCCCTGGTGCGTGGCGGGAGGACCGTCCACTCAGCTCTACGTCCAGTTATGAAAGATGTTCCGATTGTTACGTGCCTTTTCATGGACAGAACGATGGGCAAAATTTAATTCACTTGGAACGAGCATCCTTGCATAGAGAGAAGTGGTTTGTCTGTTCTTACCGTCCTTATAGAAGTGTGGAGGTGAGGAACAGTTTCTGGAGTCTGGGATCGACGCTCGGGTCTAAACATACAAGCTATGGGGCCGTCAGTCGCTTCATCTCTTTGGATTTCAAGTGCCTAATCTGATGGTGTGTAATTGTGAATGTAATGAAAACTGACATTTATTAGGTCCTTGCTGTGTGTCAGGCCCTAGATGCTATTACTTTCTCCAATATACAGGGGAGAAAACTGAGGCACAGAGAGGTGAAGTGACTGATGCAAATTCCCATAGCCAGCAGGGTCAGGGCTGAGGTTTTAACCCAGACAGTCTGGCTCCAGAGCCATTTCTCCTCTTCTCCACCGTCTTGCTGCTCGACCTTAATAGAACTTCCTTCATAGGATTGTTTCATGGGTTAAATGAGATATTTGTATTACATAAAGTCCTTAACCTAATGAGGAGGGATTGGTCAATAGTAGTTTTTTTAAAAACTGCTATTTTAAAGCTTTATTTTAATTTAAAGTTTTAAAAAATTGAGATATAAGTCACATAACTTAAAATTCAACATTTAAAAATGTACAGTCCATCTGCTTTTTAGTGTATCCACTGTGTTGTACAACCACGAGCACTATGTAATTCCAGAACATTTCCATCAACCCAAAGAAACCCTGGACCTATTGCCAATCAGTACCAATTTCCCCCTCCCTCCAGCCCCTGGCAACCCCTAATCTAGCTTCTGTGTCTACAGAATTTGCCTCTTTGAGCATTTCATAGAAATGGAATCATACAATACATAACTTTTGTGTCTGGCTTCTTTCACTTAGCATGTTTACAAGGTTCATCCATATCGTAGCTTGTATCAGTCCTTTATTCCCTTTTTCGGCTGAATAACATCCCATTTGGATGGATATACCACATTTTGTTTATCCATTCTTCACTTGATGGATGTTTTGTGTTGTTTTCACTTTTTTACTATTATGAATAATGCTATGAACGTTTGTGTACAAGTTTTTGTGTGAATATGTTTGCAGTTATCTTGGGTAGAATTACTCTATTTTCATTGCCTAGGAGTAGAATTTCTGGGTCATATGATAACTCTATGTTTACTTTTTGAGGAACTGTTTCCAGTGCACAAGCATTCTAATTTTTCCACATCCTCACCAACACTTGCTATTTTCTGTTTTTTGTTTTCCTTTCTAATTTTTATTATAACCATCCTAGTGGGTGTGAAGTGGTAATTCATTGTAATTTTAATTTTTTCCCCCAGCATCTTTCATGTGCTTGTTTGCCATTTGTATATCTTCTTTGGAGAAATGTCTATTCAAATACTTTGCCTTTATTATTATTATTTTTTAAGGCAAGGGAGTAATGAGTTTATTAAGAAACAAGAAAAGAGTACACAGTCTTAGACATGAATGCGGGCATGTTACAGGATGAGTCGTGCATGTAGAGGCCCCAAGTTAAGCCTTTTAAAGCCTTTTTTCCTCTCTCTTCATAATGTTGGAGAGGGGCCTCAGCAGTTATGATGCCCACCTGATAGCTCTCAGGGACCCAATAAGGAGGCCTATTTGGGGTTATCTGGGGCTTCTCCTTGACCCTGGAAAGAGTTCCAAGTGGGATCTCATAGCCAGGGTCTTGTGGGATCTTTCCGGCAGCCTTCCCCTCAGGAGGTTTCAGGGTGGGGTCTCACAGCCATGTGGTCTGCCAGCCCAAGCTGCCTTCCTTCTTTCACTATACTAACCCGCCTTGACTTCCCACTCAGAGAGTTTATACTCTTATTCTTAAGGGGCTGCTAAAGGGTGATGGCCACTCTTCTACAGCTGCTTCCTGCTGGTTAGGGGAGTAGGCTCTGTCTGACAGAGTGTAAAACCCTCTGGCTATTGTATTGAAGTTGAGGGAAGACAGTCTGGCACTGTGGTTGAACCTGGCTGAAATCTCCACATTACTAATATCTTGTTCCGGAAGGCGTTGATTCTAGAAGAAATAAACTTAGTTAGAATTTAAGATACATGGTCCTACTAAAAGGATAAGGAAGAAGGTGGCAAGCAGGCCCAAAAGGGGGCCAGCCATGACATACTGGACCATGAGAATGAGAAAGGCCAGGTGCCTTCAGAGGCTGTGTCCTCCCAAAGTTGATGGGAAACGTTATTCTTCCTTGAGTTCTTCTAGGCTCTTGGTTCATTCTAGGGAGAGTTGTGGTAGACCTGCTGGGTTTGGTATAAACTGCCACCCCTAGTCCCCAAGTGCTGCTTATGCCTAGGACAGCCAGGAGAGGTGTGGAGAGGCACTGCCCTAGACATAAACTCACAAAGACAACATAGGCAACTGCAGACAAGCATATCTTTGCCCATTTCTAAACTGGATATATTTTTTTTATTATTGAGTTATCAGTGTTCATTATAAATTCTGGAGATTAGATCCTTATTACATATGTGATTTTCAAATACTTTTTCCCATTCTTTGGGTGATCTTTTCACGTCTTGATAGTGTCCTTTCTTGCATGAAAGTTATTAATTTTGATGAAGGGTGCCTAGTATTTTTGTCTATAATCCATTTTCCCACCACTAGCCCTATACTTTTTAAGCCTCAAACCTTAATGTGGCTTAGGAATTTCGGTGGTGAGAAAGACAAGACCAAGACCAGCCATCTGGGCTTTGTTAGACCCCAGACTCAGGATGAGAGGGAAAGAAGGAGTGAGGGTCTCCAAGTGATCAGGTCAAGGCTAGTGCTTTAGGTGGCCATACAACCTCGGGCTGCTTCAGAAACTTTCCCAGACTAACCTTGCATGGCAGCAGAGTGAGTCCTTAGAGGCAATGATGCAGGCACATTTTTTTCTGTCTCCCATGGTCCTTGTCTGCAAGCATCTTCCATCTCTCCCTAGATTTCATCAGGGCTCAAGAATCAGGGGGTTTTGTCAGGTAGTTTCTGCAGCCTGCCTCTGCCTCCGTCCCAGCTCAGTTTTCCTCCTGCTTCTCAACAGCCACTTTGATGAAATCCAGTTGCTGGCTCTGCTGACATCCTATTTGTGAGGTTCCCAAACTTCAGTGTGTGTCAGAATTACCTGAGTATTTCATAAACATGCCAATTCCTGGGCTCTCCCCCCAAACACAGAATATGAATCTCTGGGGGTAGGGGGTCCACAGATCACATCTTGAAAGTCACCGCCCTATTCTAAAAGCCTACCTACTCATTTTTTTCCTGCAATCCCCAGTGATGTTTAGCCTAGCAGTTCTCAAACTTGGCTGCATATTAGAATCACCTGGGGGAACTTTAAAAACTCTTACTGCCCAGGCCACATGCACCCAATTTACAAACTAGATCAGCAGTTTGTAAAGTTCTCCAGATGGATCCAAGGTGCTGCTAAGTCTGAGAACCAGTGGTTAATAACCTGTCTTGAACTTGCAGCCATAAAATTGTATGCATTTATCTCCCTTTGCTAAAACATTGGGTCAGCTAAGGTTGACTGGATTCAAGAAGCAGGGAGAGTTAATGGCATCTCAGGAAGTCTTACTCTTTATTCTCATGCTGCAAGCTGAGGGCACAGAATTGCAAGGGATGGGATGTGCACATGCCTCCAAGCTCCCTGCCAACAAGGACTGCAAAAGTGTTTGACTTCATCATCCTTAACCTCCAAGGGCGTCACTTGAGACACCTTTGCATACTTTTATGATGGCTCCAGATTGATTTGGACTCAATGATGAGCCACTGGTGTTCTCAAGTTCCCAGAAGAAGGATCATCACCTTTTGATCATGAACCTGTAGCCCGTGTTCTTCCTGGTAAAGACTGTTCTATATAGTAGTCAAGAGGGTAGGCTTTGGAGTCAGTCTGCTGGATTAAGTTTTAGCTCTGCCATTGAGGTGGGCAAGCTACTTCCCTCCTCAGCCTACATTTCCTCATCCCTGCAATGGGGATAAACCAAAGTGCTGAGTCCATGGGTTTGTCTTAAGAATTAAACCAGCCGATCCATGTGAAATACTTAGCCCCAGGCCTGGGGCCAAACCCTCTCTGCTTCTCCTCTAGGGTTGTCATCTAAGCAGCAATGGCTCATGCCGAGCAGGTGCCAACAATGGAAACAGCAGACAAGTTCCATGTTCAAAATATTCTCGAGTGCAGAAGCTCAGTGCATCCCTTTCACTTACCCCCCAACGCTTGCTGGGTAAGATTTCATGATCCGTTGTCTACTCACAACCTTCCCAAACTCCACATCAATCTTTCTCTGAAAGTGCAGCTTATAATCACAAAGTGTTGCCCTGTCCTGGTCATTGATTGCACTTGTAATTTTGCTCAATGTAATGTCATTAGCACCAAGAGCAGACCCTCCTAATAGGGGCGATCAGGAGGGATACATGTCTTAGCAAGGCTCATGCCCATTGATGATACTCCCAAATCCTCCTGGACTCTTCCATTGCCTTTGTGAGAATGCAGGCTCTTTACAGCTTTCTTCTTCTTTCACCTGGCTCTTCACCCAACGTACTGACAATGACATGTTCTTCTAGAACCAATACAGGTACCACATTGCATTTCTACAAACATAATTTTCAGAATATTTTCAAGTTTATGTATCTACCATTCCTTTACAAGCCCTCTACCCACACATCCTAAGTTTTCATCCCACAATATTCAACATTCAACTGTGTGCCAAGCATGGTTCTTTCATGTACGTTTTACTTAAATGAACTCTTCAACTTCAGCACAGCAGATTTCCCCTTCTGGCCAGCACTGCCCATCACTTGGCACCAGGAAAGTGCTGCATCAGGGATGGCCCTTACCCTGCGAATGAAATGGAGTCCCCCTGTTCCCTAGGACTGCCACGTGGTTGCTGTGTTGGTGCTAGCCACTCCTCCAAACAACAAAAAGTGGAAGCCGAAGAGAGAAAAAGGAAGCCAGAACAGAAACCTTGGCGGGGAGAGTGCCCCCTAGCAAAGCAGGCAAAGGAAAGAGGACGCTTGGAACGCGTCCTCATCTGTAAACCCTGATCCAGATGGCCTGCGTACGAGGCATTCTGCAGAGCTGGCAACCCAACCGCCACACAATTTTACAGCCAGTCCACAAAACCTCAAAACGTTCCCCGGAGAGGGAAAAGAACGGCCTGCTTGGAAAATCGGATGATTGGAAGCGTGATCAGAGAACACGAGAGAAGGAAGGGCATAAATATTTCGGCATCACCAGGATCTTGGGCCCCAAGCAGCTCTCGAAGTTTTGGAACAAATCATCGAGGCCATGCTGGTAGCAGTTTTCACCATGGAACCAGTGATGTGCAGGAACGTTACGGCTGCTAGCTTCTGAGCTGTAGACCAGCTGCACCACCTGGGTCCTGGTTGAAATGCAGATTCTGGTTCCTTCGTGCTGAAAGGGGCCTGAGACTCTGCATTTCTAACGAGCTCCCAAGGGCTGCTGCTGCTGCTTCTGCACAGTCCCCACTGTGAGCCTCAGCACTGGAGGGATGCGTGGTAATGCTTGGTAAGCCCAGCGCAGGGGGCCCAGGTTGGAGGTGCTTCCGGCAGGAGGGAAGCAGCTGGGGTGCCTAGAAAGTTCTCCAGCATCTCTGGGACTCAGGCCCAGGGGAGGGCTTGGGGACCTCTCCGAGTTGAGGGTGAGCCTTGCTGGCTATCTCACAGGAGAGAAAAGGAAGAAGTTGCTACAGAAGCCCCAGACATGGGTGATTTCTAGAGCTGCTGGAGTTGAGAACTGTTATCACTGAGCTTAGGGAAGGGTAGGTGGGGGTTGGGGGCAGACAGGAGGGAACCCATTGGTACTGAGTGTTTATTGTCTTTCCTCTTGATCCTTGTCCCAAAATTTCCTTCCCAAGTCCTTCTCTACTTAATTGCTACCACCATCAAGCCAAAGACTTTGGCTTAGCTTTTCCCTCTCTCTAGCCCCCCATGCCCAATCTAGTGTCAATTAATAATTATTCTCCTTCAAAAATGTATCCCAGATTCTTCCTCTTTTCCCCACCTCCACTGCCACCACCACCGTCATCCCTTGTCTAGGACCTCTGGAGTAGCCTTTTAGCCAGTCTCCCTGCTTTCACCTTCACCCTCTCTAATCCATCCTTCACATCACTGCCAGAGTAACTCGGATCATGTCACTTCTGTCCCAGGAGACTTGCAGGGCTTCTCATTAAACCGTGGATAGAATCCAGGTTCCTTTACGTGACCTAAGGGACCCTACAGCAAACTGGTCCTCACCCACCTTTCGGCCTTTCCTCCCCTTTGCCAGCTGCTCTCCAGTCGCACTGACTTTCTGCCCATTCCGAGCACACCCCATTTTCTTTCCTTCCCAGAGTCTTTGCATATTCTGTTCCCTCTGTCTGGAACCAATACCTGTCCCCCACCCTGCAGCAGGCTCCCACCACTGGCTCCTGCTGTGCCTCAGGCTTCCACGTCCTTTCATCAGAGAAGCCTTCACGACTCCCCCACAGAAGGAAGTTTCTCTTCCCTTCTGGCTCCTGTCCCTTATCTTCCTGGCACTAGCCCCACGTTTTATGCACACGTTATGTATTCACCTGCCACTCACCTGGCTCCCCTACTTGGACGTAAGCACCTTAAGGGCAAGGACATGGCCTTTCTTACCTACCATTGAATCCCAGGTCCAGATGTCAGTGGACGCTCAATGTGCATCGGCTGAAGGAATGACTGAATGAATCAATGAGCTTCGGGAAAGTGGAGGATAGGAAGGGCATAAAAGGAGCCAACATTCACGGATGCACCTACTATGTGCATCTTGCATGGACCATCTCACTTGATCTAGATTGCTGTTGACTCATCTTGCAGATAAGGGCATGGAGGACCAGGGAGTTTCATTCACCTGCCTGCACTCAGCAGACCCTGACTAGCAAAGCTAGTTTCCACCCTGCTTTATCTTAGCCTCCGGTTTCTTTGGTTCCAAAGAATGCTACGTCGTGGGGGTGGTCCTGTGCATTGCAGAATGTTCAGCAGCTTCCTTTGCTTCTACCCACTGACACCAGTAGCAGCTCCACCAAATGTGACAATCAAAACTGTCTCCAGACATGGCCAAATGCCCCCTGGGGGGAGGGCAAAATCGTCCCAGTTGAGAACCACTGGAATTAGCCTCTGGATAATTCCAGCCTTCCATTTGCCCCTCTGCTCAGGCCTTGCTGAGCTCAGTCCTCCCCAGGCGCTGCTTCTCCTTATCCCCTCCTCCCGCACAGTGCTCCTTGTGACTCCCTGTGGGAACGCAACAAACCGACGGAGACGTCCCGAGTGCTGTGATAGACATTTGCTTTCCTGCCTTATTTAACATCAGCCCTGTGCTCAGATGCTTGTGTCATTGGCATGGATGCTAGCAGCCTATTTGGAAATGTGCAATATTTTTTTTTTTCCTTTTTCTTAAATAGCACGTCTAATTGTTTAGCATGAGATAAACCAATGTGTTTATGAGGAGATAACTTGTCAAAACAGACTCCTGTCTCCACCGCTGGAAAAGCCTAGGCTCCTATCCTTTCTTCATTCACAGACGGAGTGCAAATTTTTCTAGGGCATTTATGTGGAATTTCAAGTGAAAAAGATTATTTCCAGCCTTTTTTGGGGCAGGGAAACTGAGGGGAGCAACATAGCTTCAGAAAAAACCCCAAATGCCCTTGTCTTTTTCAGCAAAAGTGTTGAAGGGAGAGAAAGGAACTGAAAAATGGGATTATGTACGCTAGAGAGAGAAATTGAAGGACTTCCAAGCCTGAGGATCTAAGTAGACACAGGACTCATTCTTTCTCAATCTCTCTCTCTCATTCTTTCATTTATTCCTTCATCCACACATTTCTCAGCCATCCATCCATTCAATATATACGTAGTTCTTCAATGGTCAGTAAAGTCTCCACCAACGCAGATTTCGTGAAATATGGAGCCATTGCCACCAGGGGAAACACAGCGTTAGATTGCTGAAAGCCTCTGGTGCCAACATTTACTGAACTGATCAATATATAAGCTTGTGTCTCTGTTTAAAGACCCTTCTATCTTTCTCTTCCCCCTTACATTTGCATACATTGATTCCCTAGGAAATTCTTTGTTCCACCAGCCTTTTAGAGACTGCACCATTTAATCCCATCTAGGAATCCCATTGCCTTCAGAGCATTTTAGGTGACATTTAAGCCCAGCCTCTCTGAACTTAAATTTAAGCTAATTTAATCATTGGGGGGTAGGTAGGTGGAGCTCACTTTGTGTTTGTCAACGACCACAAAAGTGCCCCAGAATATTCATTTTGGAGTTACAAATAAATTTTAACCTGTAGGTGAACTTGCAAATATGGAATCTGCCAGTAATGAGGAGTGATTGTTTTCTGAGCTCAGGGGCCTGCTGGGAGTGGGGTACACATTTATCCCCACCTTCTATGCTGCTCTCCGGAAAACAAGAAAAATATGCTATTTGAGGTGCCCCATGGAAGAAAGCACGGTGGGAGCCAGAGGGAGGCCCCTTGGCTCAGTCTGGGGGAGAGGAGGGGCAATCAAAGAGGGCTTCCTGGAAGACGTGAGCTGAGGGTTCCCCTGCAGGACCTTTGAGTGGAGAGTTGTTCAATTTCAGCAGGCAGCTTGGAAGAGGGTAGGGAGTGAGCTGAGTAAACGGCTAACACCTACTGCTGCTGGTTTCTTTAGAGCTTGCTGCATGCTGCGCATGCTCGGATTATCTCATGAAGCCTTGCGATTTTCCTATGGTGACACTTTTATCACCCCCATTGAACAGATGAAACTAAGGCCTGGAGAGGCAGGGGAGACTGTACTTGGCTCTCTGTGTTGTAATAGCAATTCAGGGGAATGCACTTAAAGTTTCCAGCACCCAGGACCTGCCGGCGTCCCTCCTGCTAACAGAGGGGCAGTCCACCCTCCTCTCTGCCACTGAGGATAGAAGCTTCCTTCTTTCTGCTCTTCATGAAGTGGCCTGCAGATCTCTAGGCTAGAGTTTTTAGTTGCAATTGATCCACTAGCACAGGGCCCAAGCCATGGAGATCCAAACACTCCTGGGATTTAGAACACGCCCCTTCTCCGGCTTTGGTGGCGATGCCCACCTCTCAACCCCGTGCGTCGGAGGCTGCGTTTTTGGTTTGCTGGGTGGGCATGTTGCGGGAAGCCACTTGCCCATTGCCACGGGGCTCCAAGCAGGAGACAATAGGAGCTCCACCCTCAGCCCATTCCTCGCCAAAACTGGAGCTTGTCTCGACCTCCTTGGGCTGGTCTCACACTTCATCAAAACCAACATCTATTAAGTGCCTTCTGTGTACCAGCCACCGTGCTGGGCTCCACGCACACATGATCTCATGCTGTCCTGTGCATTCCCAGGTGAGCTCACCTTCTGGCATCACAGTTAGCAGACATTGGGCGGCGAAGCTCAGCCGGGTTTAGTCGCATGTCCCAGGTTAAACCTGGCAGGGAACACTGGTCTCTGGTGGCTCATTGTCTTCATAAACAGAGGAAGCGATTATGAGCGAGATCCTAGTTAGCGAGGAAACAAAACGGCTCATAGTTTCGTCTCAGTTGACCTTGATGTGTCTGTGTATCTGCATAGCGCTTTTTATTTTTCAGCATCCATCTACCTTCAGCATGCAATTTTAACTCCACAAACATTGGATGACCTTGATGCTCTCTGCCGCTCTCCCTCCCCCAGCCCTCCTCCTTTTTTTGACAGAGAGATAAATAAGCTGGTGATGTCTCTGGAAGAAGGACATGATTAGCCATATCAGAGTCCCGGCAGGACCGTGGGGGCCCCCTCCCGAGCTGTTGTCCAGCCAGTCCTCTCATCAGCACAGTCTAGCAGAAGCAAAGACCCCCGAGAGGCTCCGAGAGGACGGCACAGCCCAGATTTCAAGGACTGCCAGGCTCTGTCACCGACCCTGGAAGATACGAAATCCTGTGGTGGGGCACAGTGTCGCCTGCTTTCTAAAGCCCAAAGATGTCTCTGCTCATGAGTGGCTCCAGGGTCAGGAGGATGGGAGAGACGGTTTCCTGGTTCTTGGAGTTGTCAAGTCTAAATGCATTGCCAAGCTCTCTCTCAAGGGGTGACCTTTCAGGTCTGGACAGGCAACCTTCATTGTGCTAATTGGGCCTCAGTTTGAGAAGGGGTTGGAGTAAATGATGGGGCAAACCGTAGGCCAATGAGACTGTCCGTAACTGGAAACACTATTGAACTCCAGCTAAGTGCCAAGACCCATCATGGGTGCTTTTTATCCATGATCTCCCAGAATTGTTTTAAAAATCCTGTGAGGTAGCAGCTATTATTAGACCCATGTTACAGATGAGGAAACTGAGGTTAAGTTACCTGCCCAAGGGCACACAGTGAATAAATGATGAAGACGTGAATATACGTTGGGTGAACTTTGGGGAGGGGAGGTGGCTCCTGGGAGCACCTTGGAGAGATGGGCGGTGATTACCTGGAAGCAGAATGTGAGACTTCTGTGGTGTAAATGGTAAATTGCCAGGGACCGAGAAAGGAAACAGAGGTTTTCACAAGGACCCCTAAATAGGAAGTCGTCAGGGGAGATGCTCTGAGTTGCAGGCACATTATTTTGCTAACAGCAACGTGCCTGGGTAATGATGGTTAATGATTCTCCTCACTAAAGCTGGGCAGGTGGGTTATTACCTGAAAATAAAGCACAGAACCTTTGGGCATGTAGGGATACACAGTTGCACCAGAGATTTATTAAGTTCCTGCTGTGTGGGAGGAGCCTTCTTAAATGTTCTCACCACGCTTTGCTGAATTTCCATGTAATTATTTTTGTGTGGTCCTCGCCCTTCTCTTTCATTTACACTTACATGGATGCTTTGATTTCTGCTCCCTTCTGGTCCCTTGTAGGTGTGGGTGATACATTCAAAATGCTTAACAATTGCTCAAACATGGGTGCAGCAATTTGAATGGATGCAATAGATAAATGAATAGATGCTGGCCCCACACAACTGGCTGGATATCATCAGTCTCGCCCCCAGGTATTGGAGACTTCCCTCTACTTTAGTCCATGAGACCAAATGGTAATTTGTATTTTGCTGAAGTGTATGGAGAAGTCAAAACAGACCGAGCAGCAAGATTCAGAGAACAACCTCTGAAGCAAAGATCTTCGATGGAAATCGTGTGTGTGATACCTTGGGGGTGGGGCTATTGGATTCTCGGAGCAGGAGCTCCTCTACAGCAACTTCACTTGATGCGTTTCAGCCATAATATTAATTCACCTTGAAATTTCAAATAACGTTAGAGGAAAATGTGCAGTTAGATATGTTTATCAAAGGGGCATGCGCTATAAAAATGTAAGAAACTAATTTCAAGGCACGGACAAGCATCAGCTCACTGCAGCTGTTGAGCTAACATGGAGTGAAACGCTCATTTTTTTCTGGTTAACAAAAAAGGTCCTCGTTGAACATGTTTGAGGATCTCTGTTGCAGGCCTTTGGGAATCAGTTCAGACCTCAGTGCCCAGGAAGGGGAGCCGAGGTGGCACCAGAGATGACACTGTTCTGGTGTGGAAGTGCAGAGGCTGGGAAGTGGCTGGGACTCGCAGGGGGCAGGCAGAGCTGCTGCACCTTGCCAAATGCTACTGAGGGCCATTGGAGAAATAGAAAAGACATGCCAGCTTCTTCAGGAATATCTGTTCTAGCAGAAAAAAACAAAGCATTTGCCAGTGAAGTCTGTTTAATTGCACAGATGTCGACTGAGAGCCTAACATGGGTAAGAAAAATACTCAGCTTGAGAAGTGACTTGAGAATCATTGCAAAATGACATTTCAGTGTGAATCAAATGAAAGAGGACAGAACAATTCTATGCATACTGCTAGGAGAGGCAAAACCCCAGAATGCTAAGAAAGACTTCCAGGAGGAGGCACCTGAGAGGGCATGGATGGAGTTCTGCCTCCTCTTCCATTAGCAGCCTGGCTTTGGGCAGAGCAAGAGATGAAGACTTACATAGAGATAAGGCAGTCCCGATGTTTTCTTTTCACCCATATGTTTCTTTTTATTATTTTGGCCCCCCCACAAACACTGCCTTTTGAAGGATTTTATCTCCTGGCAAAATTGCATTGAAGCAATAGATTTTTACTAATAAAATCTACCTATAATTTGCAATTGATAGCTTCTAATTTGCTTGAGAGTGATGCATTCATTAGACAGATATTCACTGGACATTGAATCAGTGAATTCGTTTTGGTGGTTTATGACAGAAAACCTAAATTAATAATGAATTAAGCAAGATAGAATTTTAACTTTTGCTCTCACATAAAAGAAGTCTGGCAGTGGATAGCCCAAGACCTGTGAGACAGCTATATAGTGACAAGGACACAGGTTTCTTCTATCTTTATGTTCCTTCCTGGGTGGTTTCTATTCCCAAGGTCACTTCTGGATTCAATATGGCTGCTGGAGCTCCGGCCATTACATCTTTATTTCAGACAGTTGGACAGAGAAAAAGAGGATAGAGAAGCAATGGGTGTTCATAAGCTGTCTTTTAATGGAGTTTCCCAGAAGCTGCCATATAATATAGTTACATCTTACTGACCAGAATTTACTACATGGCAATACGTAGCTGCCAAGGAGGTTGGGAAATGTGGTCTTTTTTCTGGATATCCTTAAGTCCATTTGAGATTTGGGATTCTATGAGTAAGGAAGAAAAGGAAAATACAGTTTTGCTGTGGGAAGCACAGGTATCTAGTGGGAGCCAAATACCAGGCTATATACAGGAAATGACTCTCAGGCACTGATTTGTTCCAGGGCCAATGCCTATTTCTAATGAGGGTTTTGAAGAATTGACCATGGTTCTAGATCCCCATTTCTGCCCTCACAAGACCCAGGTAGGGCTCCAATGACTCTGGCCTGTGAGTCAAATCCAACCTATTTGTGTAAATAAAATTTTATTGAGACACAGCCACACCCATTCATTGACTATTGTGTTTGGCTGCTTTTGTGCTACAACAGCAGAATCGAATCATTAAGACAGAGACCATGTGGCCTATAAACCTAAAATATTTGCTGTTTGATCCTTTGCAGAAAAAGTTTGTCCATCCCTGCTTTAGATAATAGCTGACATTTGCAATTCATAAGGAACCACGTACATCAACAGAGAAGTAAGTGAATGTAGGGCCTGGGTTCCTGTCCAGCCTGACCACTAATTTTCCGTGTGACTTTGGTCAGGTCATTCCCCTATCTGAGCTTCGGTTTCCTTATTTATTTATTTTTTTTGGAGGTACCAGGGATTGAACCCAGGACCTCGTACATGGGAAGCAGGCGCTCAACCACTTGAGCTACATCTGTTCCCCCTCCTTACTTTTATAAAGAGGGCTTTGACCGTTTGATTTCAGTCCCTTCCTGCCCTTCTCGGATTTCAAGAAAGAAGCTGATTGAACAGCTTGTTGTCATCTTACAAAATGATAGGTACTGGCTGAATAATTCCCATTTTGCTGCCAACTTAGGTTTACCTTTGTGTTCTGTTTGGTGAAGGGGACCCCTCCCCCACCCCCGAGGGAACACGGGCCTTTCTCCACTTTTGATTGACATCTGACATTTGTTGGGGTGGAATTCCGTTAGCGCCTACCTCCCCTAGCCCGCTTTCCAACGTGTTTTTATGCCGTTGTCACACTGCTAACCTTCTCAGAGTCAGAAAGGAGGCACTGAAAGTTTATATGACACGGATGATAGCACACTCCCTCTCTCTGCCCCAGAGTTATTTTACTGTGAGTTTGGGAGTCTTTTTCAGAAGTGACAAGAGAGAAAATTCTCCTTTTGCTGGCACCCAGTCAAGCAAAATGAGGCACACAGTTGACTAAGACAGGGTGAATGAGTGGATATGAATATGTAGAGGAAGCTCTATTTATTTGGATTTTGCCAAATCTTGTGAGCAGGTGTCTGTATTGGTTAGGAATCGTATTGACCAGTAAACAGGTCTGGAAATCAGTTACTAAAACAAAATAGAGGTTTGTTTCCTCCTTGGGTTTAAGCAGTCTAGGGGTAGGTGGTTCAGGGTTGGCATGGTGGCTTCATGGTGTCATCATAGATCTAGGCTCCTTCTTTATTTCTGTTCTACTCCTTAGCACATTGTTTACATCATCAAAGTTGTTTCATGATCCAAAATGACTGTTGGAGTTCCAGCCATCACATCCACAATCCAGACAGGAAACAATAAGGAAGAAGTGGGCAAAAACGGACCTGCCAGGTGTCTGACCCCTCTCAAGGAGCCCATGAGTCCTATGCTGACATTTCAGCTTATATATCATTGGTCACCCCTAATAGGAGGGAGGCTGGGATGTATATATAGTATTTTAGATGGACACATTATTCCTAGAAAAAACTGGGGTTCTGTTATCAAAGAAGAAGGGGCGAATGGACATAGGGGTGGAAACCAGCAGTTTCTGCTGCAACGTCTCTCTAAATTACTTTGACCGAGGTGGTAGGAAATTAGATTTGGCGGTGGTTTGACATGCACATTTGTGGGTGTATTATGAATGAAAGGTAGTGTAGCTTGAGCCATAAAGAGCAAGTACAGCTTTCATCAGCTACTCCTGGCTTTGAATCCACTACTTGCTAGCTGTGCAATTGGGACAAGTGACTTAACCTTTCTGAGCCTCATTTTCCTCATCTGTAAATTGAAAATGATGATGATGATGATGCCTTTCTTACAGGATCAACTGTTATGTTGAAGACAGAGCACTGAGAACAGTTTGCATGTAATTGATATTTAATAAATAATAGACACTATTGTTAGAAGAAAAATGGGTTTCGGGGGAAAGAATATAAACTTTGGAGTCACACAGGTATTGGTTTAGACCCCAGCTTGAACACTTACTCGTTGAGGAATCCTGAGCAGCTTTCTTAACCTCGCTGAGCCTTCTTGTCCTCATTTGTAAAATGGGTCATTGTGGGGATCAGCTAAGATGAGGGGGAGCAATCACTGTGGTGACCTGGTAGAACATGCAGCACGTCCTCGGTGCCTGGTTCTTTGTCTAGAGGATTGGAGCACGAAGACCTGTTCCTAGCTCTGCTCTATTTGCCTAATTGTTCTCAATCCAGTCCCTGCCCTTCCCAGTCTCTACTCTCTATTTCAGGAACCCATTTTTTCCAGGCTCCCTTGCCGACAGGATTCTGGGTAGTCTGGGCAATGGGAAGCACCCAAGGAAGAATGAAGGGCGAGGGCAGAATTGAACCAGAGTGTTTCTTTCTCCCTTCCTCAACCGTGTGGGAATGTCTCCATGTGGCTTCTGTTGGATGCCCCCAGCTTCTAGGCTCTTTCTTCCCCCCTCCACCCCTAGGCTATTAGTGACTTCCTGTTTTCTTTAATCTCCGGTTGTCCCAGAGCCCCTGTGTAACCAGGTCCCTGTATTAAATGTTCTCTGTTGGGGACACCTAGGGCGTCTTGTTTTCCTCACTGTATCCTGACTAACCTAATATTAAACATAGAGTGACCAGGTTTTCTCTTCATTCACTCCTCACTTGCTGTGTTAGTTTCCTAGGCTGCTCAAGCAAATGCGTACAATGGGTGGCATCCAGCACTGGGGATTTACCTGCTTACGGTTTGGGGCTTAAAGACAGTCCACATCAAGCCATCATGAAGGCGATGCTGTCTCCCCTAAGACCGTGGCTCTCTGGGGCTGGCTGCCGGCCAGCCCTTGTGGTCAAGGACCTTGTGGTCAGGGCCTTGTGGTCAGGACCTTGTGGTCAGGACCTTGTGGTCCTTGGCTTGTCACGTAGCACCGCACACGGTGGCCGCTCCGTTTTCTTCCGGGTTTCGTTGATTTCAGCCTCTTGCCTCCTGTGGCTCTCTCTGTCTGTTTGAATTCCACTCTACTTATAAAGGACTCTGGAAACAGGATTAAGACCCTTCCTTACTGAGGTGGGCTGTACCTTAAAGGAAGTAGCCTCATCAAAAGAAGGCACTGCTTAGAATGGGCTCACACCCACAGTGATGGATTCAATTTAAGAACATGCTTTTCTGGGGCACGTACAGCTCCAAACCACCACTCACCATCCCCTTCAAAGTCTTTTGTCGGGAGAATTTATACAATTTGGCTTATTTAATCCTATGACTCTTCATTAGCTGCAAGAGAAAGTCAAAAGTCCTTTGCCTGTTTTCCAAGATGCTCCGTATTCTGTTGCATAGTCCTCTTTCTAAAATTATTACTTCTGAACTTCAGACTTCCCCCGAATAAATTTTGTTCTGTCTTTCCCATTGATCCTACCTCTAAAGCATGTCTTCAGCCTGCCCTTGTCCTTCCATCTCTACACCAGTCCAAGCCAGGGCCAGCTGCCCTGCACTTGCCTGGCCCCGAGAGTGAGCCCTTCCTCCCATTGTGTACCAGGTGCCGCACTCACCCACCCTAGTCCCAGCCCTGCTGCCTCTCACTTGGATGAGTGCAGTCGCCTCTCAGCTGGTTTCTTCTGCCAATTCTCTTTTCCTCTACAAATCCGTTCTCTACTCAGCATCCAAAGAAATTTTATAAAACAATAAAATCAGACCCTTGATTACCTGCTTAAACCCCCTCCACGACTACCCTTTCCATCCCCATGGGCTAAGAGGTCGAGCATAATCCGGCAGCAGCTCCATCTTTGCTTTCATCTCCTGCTCTCTCCCACGGCTTTCACTCCAGCCACGGGAACCTTCTTCCTGCTTCTGAGACACAAGCCCTTCTCCTGGGGCAAAGCCTTGCGTTCTGAGCTCCCCTGCCCTGGGTTGTGGTTCTCCGGGCTCTTGGCCTGGCTTGCTCCTCACGGGCTCTCACGCCAAACGTCCCTAACTGTCCTCCCAGCACAGTTGGTCCCTATCACGTCACCCCATTGGCTAGCTTTGCAGCACTTACTGCAGTCTGTAACTATCTTGTTTATGTACCTATTTATCGCCTATCTTTGCACTCTACAATATAAGCTCATTAGGGCAGAGACCACATCTGTGTTTTTTTAGCTACAGTATTTTCCTAGTATATACTCCACTGCAGGCAAGGATTTGGGGAATGAATGTGTGATCAAATGAGTGGATAAATACCTAAATACTTTAAAAAATTATTGTTAAGACTGTATTTTTTTGTTATTTAAAAAAATGTATTTTCCCCCCTCTGACATGGCTCCTTCATCTGTTTGCTCATTGTTTTTGTGCATTGTTTGCTCATTGTCTGTTTGTTTTTTCTTTAGGAGGCACCAGGAACTGAACCTGGGGCCTAACATGTGGGAGGCGGATGCTCAACTGCTTGAGCCACATCCACTCCCATCTTTAATGTATTTTTTTAACAGAACTTGTGAACTTACAAAATAGTCATGCACGTCTGTAGACTTCCCATGCAACACCCCTTCACTAACACACCACACCATGGTGGAACATTTGTTACAGATTATGAGATAATATCATCAGACTATTACCACTAACTATGGTCCATAGCATGCATTTGTCATATTTTTTCCATACCCCCCTATTATTAACACAGTGCATCTTTAGCATTGATGCAAGAATATTACAGTATTGCTGTTAACTATAGTTCATAGGGTACATTAATTGTATTTTTCCCATGTTTCTCCACATCCCCACCACCCTGCAATAGTGACATAGCTTTATTCTAGTTCACAGAAAGACATTTTTGCATTTGTACTATCAACCACAATTCTCATGCACCTCTGGGTTCACTGTGTTATTCAGTTCCTAGATTATTCTCTGTCTTTCTTTCAATTGACATTTATATCCCTAGACTACCCTTTGCAGCCACAATCCCATTTATATACCATCTGCTACTCACTATAATGTGTTATCATCAACTCTATTTCCATACATTTACAGTCAATTTAATTAAAACTTGTAAATATATTAAGCATTAGTACTCCTTCACAGCTTTCCTTGTATCTCCTAATAACCTATATTCTAGGTTTTAACTCCATGTGTTTATTCTTCATATTCAGTTCATTTTAGTGAGACCATGCAATATTTGTTCTTTTGTGTCTGGCTAACTTCACCTAGTATAATGTCTTCAAGATTCATCATATGTGTCCCACATGTTATCCTATGTGTCCCAATTTCATTTCTTCTTACTGCAGCATTGTATTCCATCATACGTATAGACCACATTTTGTTTATCCATTCATTGGTTGATGGACAGTTGGGTTGTTTCCATCTTTTGGCAATTGTGAATAATGCTGCTATGAACATCGGTGTGCAGATGTCTGTTCATGTCACAGTCTTCAGTTCTTCTGGATATATTCCTAGTAGAGGAATTCTGGATCATAAGGCAGTTATATTTAGCTTCCTGAGGAACCACCAAAATGTTTTCCACAGAGGCAGCTCCATTTTACAATCCCACCAGCAGTGAAGGAGTTCCTATTTCTCCACACCCTCTCCAGTACTTGTAATTGTCTGTTTTTTAAATAATGGTCATTCTATGTGATGTGAGATGATATCTCATTGTCCTTCTGATTTGCGTTTCCCTCATAGCTAGCGGTATGGAACATTTTTTTTCATGTGCTTTTTGGCCATTTGTATTTCCTTTTTGGAGAAACGTCTGTTTAAGTCTTTTGCCCATTTTCTAATTGGATTGCTTGCTCTTTTATTGTTGTGAATCTCTTTATATAAAACCCTTATCGAATATGTGGTCTCCAGATATTTTCTCCCTTTGAGTGGGCTGCCTTTTTATTTTCTTGATGAAAGTGTTTAAGTTTGAGGAGATCCCATTTATCCATGTTTTCTTTTGCTGCTTGTGCTTTCGGTGTAAGGTTTCTGAATCCACCACCTACCACCAGGTCTTGAAGATGTTTTCCTACATTTTCTTCTAGGAGCTTCATATTTAGGTCTCTGATCCATTTTGAGTTAATTTTTGTTTAAGATGTGAGATAGGTCCTCTTTCTTTCTTTTGGATATGGCTATCCAATTCTCCCAGCACCATTTGTTGAATAGATTATTCTGCCCCAGCAGGGTGGGGTTGACAGTGTTTAGCATATATTTTGATATAATTGGTTTCTTTCAAAATCTTATGCATTGTATTTTGTTGACTTAAAATCTTTGTTCTGAGAAGTAATCCAAAGGCTTCACCAACCTGCCAAGGTTATCGAGATGCCTTGGAATAAATGAAGGACTTAAGCACTTTTGTTTCTTGAACACCCCCCTAAAATAAGAATATCCGTAGTGTGTTAGATGGAATTCTGTACCATGAATTAGACATGTTTTTAATTAACCCACATTCCTGTAGGTAGGAACCCATTGTAAATAAGATCTTTTGAAGATGTTATTTTTCATTAAGGTATAGCCCAACTGAATGAAGTTGGATTTTAATCCAGATTCCTGAATCCTTTATAAGCAGAAGAAATTCAGACATAGTCAGAGAAAGCCAAGGGAAGGAGCCAGAAACTAGAAGCTAGAAGTCAACAGAAGTGCAAGTCAACAGAACCTGGAAAAGAAAGGAGAGGGCGTGGCCTGGTGACCTGAGGCTTGAATACAAGTCCAGCAGCTGGAAGATCACTGCCAGACTCTGGGGAGAAAGCATCGCCTTGTTGATTGCTTTGAACTTCTCATGGTCTCAAAACTGTGAGGCAAAAACCCTTATTCTTCAAATCAACCCATTGTTAGTATTCATCATAGTAGGTTGGAAAACTCAGGCACCTCGTCTGGTACTTTGCACTGGGAAGTGCATATTAAATATTTGTTGCCTGGTTTTCTCTGTATTCAGAAATGTTGTTTGCAGGAATGGCTCTTGCTAGTTGTCCTGGGCTGTGAGCTTCCAGGAGAAGGAGGTTTAGGTGTGGATTCACTTGGTGTGATGTATGGCCTGGATTTACATCCATCCTGTTATGTCCTTCTGGTACCCGAGGCCACTCTGGTAAAGAAATTACATATTGAGTATAATTACTGCTGTTTGGAAACTAAAATATCTGTATAAGTACCACTATTTCATATCTCAATGATTAAAATTTTAAAATCTTAAACCTGACATCAGATGAAACATAGAGCGTGCATAATTGCTTTCATTATTTCAGATTAGACAAGGGACCATGCTGGAGTGTTGGTGATTCTAAAATTCAGGTAAATTGATATCTGCTGAAGATTTTATTTCTTTTAGGAAGGGCTTAGTTGAATTAGAGCATCTCTTCCGATGTTACCCATTTATGTGATCGAGTTTGCCCGTGTTCTTTAAACGGGGGATTTGTGGGTTGGTGCCAGATGGATTCACTTCATCAGCTGCCAGAGCTCTTCTCAGCTGCTCTGTTCGCTACGAGCATCGTGCAGTGTGAGTTCAGATCTCTCCGGTGAGCTCAAAATCTCAGGGAAGAGGTCATGTCATTGGGCTTGTGAACTTTTCTTTTTCTCTTTAAAAGAAGAAAATATTTACAAATGCTGGGATATTCCAGACATTTGGAGAAGCTCAGAGAATAAAATAAACACCCATGTACCAACTTCCCAGATTTGATATATGTTAGCATTTTTTGTCACATTTATGTCAGATTTTAGAAAATAGAAAGATGCCCTTTAAACCCTTCCCCCTCTTTCCAGTCCTCTCTCTCCCTTGTCGGAGGAAATGACTACCCTGACGCTGATACCTCTTACCATGTGGGCCTGCAGACCTAGAGAATATGGTGTCAGTACATTTCAAGCTTTTTATAAACGATAGAATAGTGTACGGATCCTTCTGCAACTTCTTTTACTGCATGTGATTGGATTCACCTATGCTGATAAATGTAGCTCCAGCTGATTTATTTTAATGTTTTACAACAGCCATTAAACAGCTGTTTAGACATTTTATTTATCTTTAAACTGAATGATGGGTCTTTCTTGTTATTACAAACAGTGAAGCCATGAGCATCCTTGTACTTATGGGCGATTTTCTCGAGGATATATAGTTATAATTAGAATTTATTAGCCAGAGGGTGTGGGCATCTTCAAGACATCACAAGATACTGTCAATTTGTTCTTCAAAGTGATTGAGCCCATTTACGTTTCCACGGCAGTGAATGAAAGACACAACTTTCTCGTATTAGCTCAAAAGCTTGATATCACTAGTTTTTTCATTTTTATTTATCTGATAGGTGTGAAATGAAATCTTACTCTTGTTTTCAATTTGCATTTATCTTAGTACTTGTGAAACAGCATATTTTCACTTTTATTTGTCATTTGGATTTTCTTTTCTGTTGGGATTATTATCCTTTCCTTATTGATTTATATGTATTTTTAATATATCATGGATACCTAATTTTGAATCTATTAAAAGTATTGCAAAAGTTTTCTCTTAGTTTATACTTTGTCTTTTAAATTTATGTATTGGGTCTCATAAAAATTTATATTTTAATACATGAGGATTTATCAAAGTTTTTCTTAAGGGGCTCTGCTTTTTGCATCTTTTAAAAGAGATCATCTCCTACCCAAATGACATAAAGATATTCTCTTTAAAATAAAAAGTTTTGATTTTCATATTGAGATATTTAGTTCCTCTTAAACTGATTTTGCATGTGTTCCGAAATGGGGTTCTGATTTTATTTATTTCTCATGTGCGTTCACTCCAGTGATCGAGACTTCATCTACCCTTTTTGGATGTGTAGCACGTGACCCACGTCCTCCAGGAGATCTTCTCCTGCAGCCAGCCCTGGGCTAGTTGGCCCCCTGTCCCACCTCGAGGCATACTGTGTCTTTGTCGTCTCTGGCAAGCAGGTGTCTTTCCTGTCCCTTCAGAGGGATCCTGAGCACCATAAGGGCTGAGTCTGTGCTTTGTTTTCATCTTGACTCTTCCTGTTGAAAGCTCAGAGTGTGATGTGAACAAAAGACCGGAGCGGATGGAAAGGAGCACGGGCTTTTTGTCCGCAGACCCAGGTTCAAATCCCAGCTCTGCCACTTAGCAGCAGCATGAGCTTGCACCAGTGGCTTAACTTCCTTGGTCTTCATATCTGTAAAGTGGGGATAGCCGTGTCTGCCTCGCGGGTGGCGATGGATCAATTAACTGCACTGACTGAACTTGGTAAAGATAGGCTCTTTGAAAAGTAGTTTCCTTTTCTTGCCTGTCCAGATTGGGGAATAACTCAAATTATCATGACAATACATCTAGCACTAGGATTATTTTCCTCCTGCAGTAAGATTTAATAGCCAGTTGGATTTCCCGACATTGCTCTGTGCATATCTGGTGTGATCTGCTAAACACCTTGGCCTTGTGCTTTAGGGGTTTATCTTTTCAGCCCATCATGATTCTGTGGATTTCTTCTTGAAGTCTTCCAGAAAACAGGTGTCTCAGCACCTCTCAGCACAAATGAAAGCTTTTCTTAGCGTTTGGCAGTGATTTGAGAAGTGAAAATGTGTCTTTATGCTAAGTCCACTCTTGTACACTTTATAAAGTGTAGTCTATAGAATACTCCTCTGGCTTGCCCCCTTCTGCTTAAAGGTCCGAGCTGGCCCCGTGGAGCAGGTCAGCCTGGCAGGTGGGGCAGAACCCGCTCCTTCTCTCTGGCCTATTTTGTGTGCCTCGTGCCCTTACCGCTCGCGCCTTGAGATGCTCCGGTTTCCTGGTACTCTCCCACCTCCAGGCTTTTGCTCACCATCTGCCTGGAATGCCCTTTCTCTCTGGCAAATCCCGAATCCTGCAAAGTTCAATTCCATGGACTATTCCCTGATAGCTCCCCCCAGTCACACACACACAAGGCAGAATTGCCTCTTCCACCTTTGTGCACTGAGAGCACTTTAAAAATTATGCTGATTACTATTCACTCATTCATTGGTTCGGCAAATATTTATTGAGCACCTACTACCTAGCAGGCATTGACTTGGGCCCTGGGGAATACAGGTGGACAGGAAAATGCCCCTGTGCCCAGTGATTTATCAAAACGTTCTGCCTTTTCTCCTAGACTCACATCCATGTGGGATGACGCTCCTGTTTGTGTATCTCCACTGCTGACTGTGATCATTTGAACTGTGCTTTTACCAAGGAAGATGGGAATTCCAGGCAGAGGGAAAGGATGCCCCGAATGCATAGTGGACACCTAAGTGTTGCTGGGTGAATGATCATGGGGTGATAGTATCCAAATCCTGGGGGTTGAGCTGTTATACAGTCTGTTTCTCTTCACTTGGCCAATGCACTGAGCTCCAACCCCACTGATCCGCACAGAAGCTGCGACGAGAGCTCTGGAGTTAGGCTGGCTGCGCTTACATCTAGGTCCCACCCCTTTTCTAGCCGTGGGGCCCGGGCACGCTCCTGGGCCTTGGCTTCCCATCTGAAGAGTGGGTGTATGTTTCCTACTGCCGCACTAACAAATGACCACAAACTTATGAGCTTAAAGTGACACATGTTGTATCCCACCCTTCTGGAGGACAGCAGTCTGAAATGGGCCCCCCTGGGCCGCCTTCCTCTGGAAGCTCTGGGGCGCAATCTGTTTCTGAGCCTCTTCCAGCTTCTGGAGGCTGCCGGCATCCAGTCCTTGATCACAGCCCCTTCCCCGATTTCCCAAGCCGCAGTGTAGCATCTTTACGTCTCTTTTCTCCCTCTGGCCCTCCTGTCTCCCTTTTATAAGGACCCCTATGATTTCATTGGGACCACCCAGATAATCCAAGACAATCTCCCATCTCAATATTCTTGATCACATCTGCAAAGTCTCTTTTCCCAGGTCAGGTAACATGTGCACGGGTTCTGGGGGATGAGGATGTGGACGTCTTTGGGGGGCCACTAGCCTACCTGCCGTAATGGGTATGATGCTAACCATAACTTTCCCACTGGGTTGTTAGAAAGTTTCCAAGACAGTCATTCATTTGTTCATTCATTCATTCAGTAAGTATTTATAGTGTGCTTCCCCTGTGCTGGGCACTGCTCACAAGAAATGTACAAAACTCCCTGCCCTTACACAGTTTCCATTTTAATCAGGGGAGACAGACAAACAAGATATAATCATATAAGATATTGGAGGGTTCTAAGTGTCAGGGAGACAAATAAGGGGAGTAGTGCAGGGCAGGGCGTTGCCATTTAAACAGGACATGCAATGCTGGGCTTCCCTGAGAAGGTGCATCTGAGATAATTCATGTAAAGTGCTTAGCACAGTGAGAGAACGCGCTGTAAACGCATGTGGTGGGAGGTGTGGGAGGTGGGCAACATGGGAATCCCAGTGGGTTCCGTGTAATATTTTGAGTAATCTAAGCACCTCTTAAAATATATGTATATATATATATATATAAATAACATTTTTGTAAGCAAATACACATATATGCATATATATTTATATATCATTTTGCAAATGTTTGTATGTATTGTGAGAATTTTGATTTTTACCCACAATAAAAATAAATTAAAAAAAAAAAAAGAATAAGTTTAAATACACTGATAGGCAGTCCAACCCCTCCTTGTTGCTCCTCCTCTTATAAAATAAAATCCTGGTCATTCCAGGAGGTAGCATTCATTGAAATCCACTGGGCTTTTGCCAAGAGGCACTCTGAGGTTTGGATGGGCCATTTCAGTACAGAGTGTGACGTACCAGAAAATTCAAATACAATTATAGATTTTCCTCCCTTTCCGCTCTTTTGAGAGTACATTTCTGACGTAGCCAGTCCCTTCCCCTGCTCCTTCCCCGTGTCAGCAGGAAAGCAGCTTGTTGAACCTGACATTGGAATTTACCTTGATGTCTCAGCTGCAGCGTGAGGTTTTGAGAAACAGAAACCCTAAAAGGTTGAGGTAGAGAGAGGAAGGGAAGAGAGAAATCCCTTATGGATTCAGACCATTTCAGCCCCTTGTACCAGCCCGAGGGAGGCCATGTGTGGGGAGCAGAGGCCTTGCGGACTGGATGCTCCATTTCTGCAGAGCCCCGAGCTGGGTCTGTCGGCATCTGGGGACACCGATCCCTCAGGTCTTTTTCTCAGGCCAAGAGGGATTATTCAGCAGATGCAGATCTATCCAAGCACATTTCCTGAGTGTTACTTCAAGTTCAGGAATCCAGGCAGTTTGCAGGCAACGTGTCCCCACATATGTCTCCATCAGGGAAGGCTGAACTGTGCTTGGGGCAAACAGAGAAGCTGCTTCTTGCTGTTGATTGTTTTGGAAATTAGATTCTTAAACAATTCCTTGTGTGTTGGTATGAGAGGGTGGGCAGCTGTCCCAAGCCCTGGGAGCTTGGCCCAGGCTGCCAAGGAGACTGCACTTCACTCTGGAGGCATTGAAAAGAAAAATGATACCTGGGGCTTTTTATGTGTCAAGCACTATTTTAAGTACTTTACAAATATTATCTCATTTAATCCCCATAATGACCTTAGGAAGTAGGTATTATTACCATCATTTTATATAAATGGAACTGAGGCATAAATGGAAGTTACATAAATGGAGCTTGCTCAAAAACTAGTAAGTGTAAGAAAGGAGATACTAACCAGGCAGTGTAGTTCCACAGTCTGAATACTTAGTCACTAAATGAAAAGAGGGGTTGTCTTAGTTGAGTTCCCCCAGAAATAGACCTTGAGATGCACCTGCTTTATCTAGGACATGGATTATCCAGGGGCCCCAGTGGGTGGGACGGTGGGGGGAGTGATTTGAGGAAGGAAAGGCCGATGCCATGGTGGCGCCATGGTGGGCAGATGCCACAGTGGGCAGATGAAACTTACTCCCGCAGGGAAGCTCTGGGAAACAATGTAAGATGCAGGTCTGAGAATGATCTCTGCAGGGGATGAAGGAGCTGGGGTGTTTACACTCCTGCACCCACTAATCATCTGGTAAAGACTGTTTCGGGGGGTGGGGGGTGGAGGTGTTCATTCCCAGGCATGTCTGGCCCACCATGCATGTTGGAAATGTGGGGTCCCCCACCAGGAGGGCTGCTGTCTGTGCAGATGCAGGTGCTGGCTATTGGAGGTCAAGCCATCCTTGCCAAAATGGTACGAGGATCCGAGGGGCTTCGGGTGGATCGCCGTCTGTTTCAGGTGTGTGACTGAAATCTGTAAACTCATGCATCAAAGTGAAGGAGGTTAACAGGGACTCAGATCCTAATTCCTAAAACCAGGTGACCACCTTTGAACCAAGAACACAAAAACAAAGCCAACGTTTATTAAGTACTTGTGTGCCAGGCATTTTCTTAAGTGTTTTATTTACTCTCATTATCTTAAGTCTGACAATGACCCAGAGAGGTGAACTTTATCACCCCCATTTTCTGATTGAAGAAACAGATTGAGACAGTGGAAACCCCAAACTAGTTAAAGAGTGGAGCCAGAATTTGACTCTAGATCCATCTGTTCCTGAATACTGTGCTCTTAATGGTTGCAGTAGTTTAATAGTAGAAAAATAAATGATTGTTTATGCAAGAATGTAAGTTCTTTGAGGGCTGGGAACAAACCTTCTCATCTGTATATCCCCATTATCTACACCAGTGGTTTTCAAGGGGTGCAAATTTGTCCCTCAGGGAAAAATGTCCCCCCTTTGGCAGTGTTTGGAGACATTTTTGGTGTCACAGCTGGGAGGGGGATGCTGATGGCATCTAGTGGGTAGAGATCAGGGACGCAGCTCAATATGCCAGCAGGACAGCCCCTGTAAGATAGAATTAACTGACCCCACATGTCAACGTGCCAAGATTGAGAAATTTTGCTCTGCGTAATGTCCCACACATTGTCAGGCTTAGTAAATGTCACTTAGGCATCTGAATGCTGGGTGGTGGGTGTGCAGATGTGCCACCCTCCAAGGGTGTAGGGGCTGAAAGTAAAATAATTCTCATGAAGAGTTTAGAGTTTAGCAGGAATTTTCACATGCATCATCTCATTTGACCATCACAAAATCTCAAAGGGTGGCACAGTTGATGGTCTTGTCACCACTGTAGAGATGAGAGAAATTAAGTGACTTCTGAAGATGACATGGCTCTGGAGATGCTGCTGGAACTTACCTCTGCCTGACTCAATCCAGGGCTCTTTAAACTGTCCCACTTGCTTTTGAACACAGTTAAAGGTGAGGCTTTGATCCACTTGTGGGTGAGAAAGTCAAAGTGGGTTTGTTATGGCAAAGACAAGAAGGTACATCTATTAGGATGCTTTTGGCTGCAAGTGACAAAGTCAGAACTCAGATTTGTGTCATTAATAAGGACACTTATCTCATGTAGCAAGAAGCCTTGAGGTGTGGTGGCTCTAGGACTGGTTAACTCAATTGGTGAACTATGACTTTTAAAAAACTTTTTATTTTGAAATACATTCAAACTTACAGGACAATTAGAAAATTAATACAAACCCCATACAGAGAACTCAACATACCTCTATCCCCCAGATACTCAGATCCACCAATCTTAACGTTTTGCTACATTTGCTGTATCATTCTATCTATCCATCTCTCTCTCTCTCTCTCTCTCTCTCTCCATCAATCCATCTATCTGTCTCCCTATCTGTTTCCTGCACAAGTGTAGGTTGTATACATCATGCTTCTTGAACACTTAATACTGTTCTGCCCATTTCCTAAAAACAAGCATAACTTATATAACCACCTTAAATGCACTTATCAAGTTCAAAAAATTTAGCACTCTCATAATGCTTGTCATCTATATTCCAATTTTCTCATATGTCCCAATAATTTACTTAGCGTTTGTGCAAGTCGAGGGCTGGCTTTCAATAGATCACAGCAAGGGAGCTGCTCTGCTTTGAAAGAAACCCCAGCCCCAAAGCAGGTCATCTGCAAATGGTTTAGAGCTGTTTTATCCATTGGTTTGTTTTTAGGAGGAACCGGGGGTCAAACCCGGGACCTTGTATGTGGGAAGGAGGCGCTCAACCACTTGAGCTACATCTACTCCTCCCCTCCAATAATATACTTTTGAGCCTTTCTCCCCCCTTGTTAGATCCTGCCCAGGATCATGTATCATATTTAATTGTCATTGTCTCTTTAGTTGCTTTTTCTTTTTTTTTTTTAAATTAAGATATATATAAGAGAGTGGATGTGGCTCAAGCAGTTGAGCGCCTGCTTCCCACATGGGAGGTCTCGGGTTCGGTCTCTGGTGCCTCCTAAAAACAAAAACAAACAACAAGCAAAGAAATGAAAAAACCAACTCAGGGGAGCCACTGTGGCTCAGTGGTTGAGTACTGGGTTCCCGATATGGGTCCTTGGTTCAATCACTGGCCCTGGTACCTAAAACATTATATATATATAAACTTTCCCATGACAGCCACTCCCAAGCAAACCATTCAGTGGAATTACCCATATTCACAGTGTGGTAGTACCCTCACCACCTTCCTTTATTAAAACTTTCCCTTCTCCCCAAACAGAAACCCTATACCCATTATGCATTAACCCCCATTGCCTCTACCACCCACCCCTGGCAACCCGCACTACGATTTCTGTCTCTATGAGCTTGCATGTTCTCTGATATTTTCTTTGTTGTTTCAATAGGGCTTAATTGGTAAATCTGTAACAATCTCATTAGCTTTGATACCAACTTAACTTCAATAGTATACACACACTGTGTTCTTTTACTATTCTATCGCCTCACCTTTATATAGTTCTTGTCACAAAGGTTTATATATTATGAGTCCAAAACCTCTGATTTATCATTATCTTTTATGCATTTGTCTTTTAGATCACGTAGGAAGTAAAAAAAATGTAGTTACAAACCAAAAATACAATAGTACTGGCATTTATATTTACTCATGTCATTATCCAGAGATATTTATTTCTTCCTGCAGCTTTGCTCTATTGTCTATTGTCCTTTTCTTTCAATCTGCAAAACTCCCTTTAGTATCTCTTTTAGGGCCAGTTTAGTGGTAATGAACGCCCTCAACTTTTGTTTATCTGCCGATGTCTTAAATTCTCTCTCATTTCCAGTTTGGCTGTATACAGAATTCTTGGTCAGCAATTTTCGCATTCGGTACTTTAGATATGTCTTCCCACTGCCTTCTTGCCTCTATGGTTTCTGACGAGAAATTGGTACATAATCTTATTGAGGCTCCCTTGTACGTGACTCCTCTCTTGAGCCTTTCAGAATTGCCTTTTTATCTTTGACGTTCAACAGTTTGATTATAATGTGTTGAGACATGGTTCTATTTGGATTTATCTGGAATATGGCTGTCAGAGGAATCTTTTTTGTCTCTTTCATCCTTTTGTGTTGGTTGCATCCTCAGGCTAGTTGTAAGATGTAAGCTCTAGACACGGCAGCAACCAGAAAAAGAAGAGGGTCCTTCTACTCCTGTCTTCCTAAGAATGAGAAGATATTTCTCAGAAGTCTTCAGGATGGTTTCCCCTCACGGGTAAGAACTGGATGCCGCGCCCACCCCTAAGCCAGTCACTGGCTAAAGCAGTGAAGCTACTGCGCTGACTTAGAGTAGGGGTTCTCAGCTAGGGCCAGTTCCCCCTCCCTCACCAAGGGAGATGTCTGGAGAGATTTTTGGTGGTCACCACTGGTTGGAGGGAAAGATGCCACTGGCCGCGAGTGTGCAGGGCCGGGAGGTGGCTGAATGCCGTTCCATGCACAGGACAGCCCCGCCCCCGGCAGGGAGCGGCCTGGCCCGTGAGATCGAGAGTGCAGAGCACGAGAGCCCCTGGCAGAAAGCCACCGAGGTTTAATTCTGAGTGTCCTGGGGCAGGGGTGGCCGCCCCAACAAAGTGGAGTCTTCTTCGGTGAGCAGGAAGGAGGTCTGCTGGGCAGGTTTTTGGTGACGGATGTCGAAGGAGACGTGCGGCTCTTTTCTGCAGAACCTCCCTGGGTGCCTCTGACAGACAGTGCCGCGCCCTAAACGGGCTGCTGGTCTGCCCCAGCCTGGCATTCCTTATCTCCATCAGGCTACTGCCAAAGCCTGAGGACAGGACGTCACCTCTGGCAGGAGATCACTCGGCATTAGTTGGTGGTGAAGCTGAGTCCCGCTTTGAACCTCTCTTCTGCGGCCAGAGCAGTGAGGATCGGTTCCCGGGGGGCCTGAGATGGGCCCTGCTGTGGCAAAGGACGTTTGACAAGCCCGAGACCCCTGGTGAACACAAGGGGAAGGAAGACCCTTTTAAACCGGCTTCCTTTTTCGGGGAGGAAATACTAACTTCCCAAGGGAGGACATCTGTATTCTTAATGATGCCACTTTGTGGGCTTGAACTCCTGGGATGCATTTGCAGAGGGCAAGCCCCATCACAAATCCTTGAGCCACGTCTGCTGCCTCGAGACGCAAAGCGCCTAGGTGACCTTTGGCCGCTCAGCAAGGGACGGTCACCCACTTAAACCTACACAACCAGCTGATGGGTTCCCCAAAAAAGAGTTTTTAAAAAATGGTTTTTAAACAGAACTGTTTTCTGCCAGGTGATTATTTATAGTAAATATTTAATTCAAGCTAGTTTCTTTGCATTGCCTGATAATTCATAGACCATGATTTGATGGGGGAACAGAAATCTGTTTAATGCTTAACTTAGCAGATCACATCTATTAGCGCATTTGTCTGCCAATATTTGAGGGCTCGCCTTGTGTCCCATGCTTGACGTTCAAGTCACAGTGGTGAAAGAGGCCATTCCTTGCCGCCTGGGAGCTCAGAGTCCAACAGGGGAGACAGACTCAAATATATCATTGTAGTGCCATGGAATGAGACCTCTGATGGCTGTTTCTGGAACACAGCAGAAATTGGACAACATTTGAATGATAACAATGTTCACCCACTGCATGAACATTTATTGAGTCTTACTACATACCAACCATTGGTGCTTGGGATTGAAAAGTATGTACGTTTTCACAATCTGATTCCCCAAGAGCTTATCAGAAGCAGATAGTCACAGAACAATAGGATGCTTGTTTTATTAAAGGTATATGCAGAATATAATGATAGCCTAGAAGAAGAGTGACTTAATTTGGGGGCTTGAGGGTAGACTTGGGAAAGATGCCACAAGGATTGAGAAAAGACACAGAAGACGAAAAAAGGCAGAGGGGAGGGCAGACAAGTCAAACGTCTCAATGCACCAAAAAGCCGTGAAGACCTGATTTTAAAGTCCTGTCGCAGCCCCTTGTATTGGTCAGGCAGTGGGTACGTGGCATCAAGCACCCTCATTCCTAACACTATGACACCTAGACTCGGGGCCTGTGCAAGAGAAGCTCTAGGCAATTGACCTTAGAGAACTGACCTTAGGAAATGAACAGTCTGGTTGCTGGGGGCAGGTTAGGATGCTGGAAACGATTTGAGGTCCCCGCAGCACTAAACTGGGTAGTTCTGTTAGCACTGCAGGAGGAATTCAGGGCAGGGCCTGAAGTGGTGGCGGAAGCCTCCTTATATGAGAGAACTGAAGGTTGGTGGTGCTTCTGTAGGACACTGAGAATTAACAACGTAAGTCATGAGAAGTGGAAAATCGCCTCCTGACCTTTCCGGCTTTGGGAGGCTGTGTAGCAGAGGGTAATGCTTGGCATGGAATGAAGATAAGGAGTTAGCATTTAAGGCTTGAGCTTGCAGTGGTCCTGGCTGGCTTCCTGAGCAGGTCCCAGGGAGCTCTCTTCAGATGCCACTTTGCTCATCATGTGGCATGTTGGAAAGAATGAGCTCAATAGGTCTGTGCTGAATCCCAGCTGTGTCTTTCACCAGCTTTGTGAGCTGGGCATGTTATTTAACCTCTTTAAGCCTCCATGTCCTCATCTGTAAAGAGCGGAGGGTGATGATATCTAAACTGTAGGATCCTCAAAAGGTTAGAAATAACCTGTAGGAATTGTCTAGGGCAGTGTAAAGTGCAGGGAGCCAATTGGATGTAGCTATAATGCATGAAGTGGGATGTGCTCAGCTGCAAGGGAGAGAATCTTGACACAAAGTTGTTTATAGAATGTATAAATGTATTATCATGTATAACCAGAAGCTCTGATATAGATCAGGCTTTGGGATTGATGGATTTAGTCACTCAGTGTCATTACCCAGGTCCTTTCCTTCTCTCTGCTCTTCCATCCTTAGTGTTGGTTTCACTCCTAGGCTGGTACCAAAAGGGTTGCTGTGGTTCCAGGCATCGCATCCAGACACAGACATCTTGTAGCAGGAAAAAGACTTCCTCTTCTTGTGGCCCCCTTAGGAGTGAATAAGTCTTTCCTAGAACACCCATGCCCCACCCCCAGTAGCTTTCTCTCATGTATCATTGTGCAGTATTGGGTCAAATTCCTGGGCCATATACTGATGGGATGATTAGTTAGCTATTGGTGCACAGAAATTATCCCCAAACCTAGCAGTCCAAGACAACAATTATTAATTACCTCACACTTTTTGTGGGTGAAGAATTCAGGAGCTGGGGGATCTTTAGCGTGCATCGCCTGTGAGGTCACAGTCAAGACAGAGCTGAGTCCTCTGAAGGCTAGACCGAGGCTGGAGGATCTGCTTCCAAGACGGTGCCCTCACACAGCTGTTCCCTACGAGGACCTCTCCTTAGGGCTGCTGCCTCACATCATGGCAGCAGGCTTCCCCCAGAGCAAGGGATCCAAGAGCGAGCAGAAAGGAAGCCATGTGCCTTTCAGGACCTCTTCTCAGAAGTCACAGACCATCATTCCTTCCACAGCCTGTTCATTTGAATTGAGTCACTAAGCCCACAGGAGGGGAATGATACTCCACCTTTGGATGGAAAGAGTATCCCCAAATTTATGGCCATCATTTAAAACTGCCATATGGGTTTAAAACTGCAACAGAAACTCCACGATTGTCTGAGAACAGGTATCTGGTGGTTGGGGGTAGAGTACATGTCTGGGAGCCAACCCCAAGGTCTGCCTTACTATAACCACTAACAACAACAGAGAGAACACGCATGTGGCGACTACTGTGTGCATTTCATTGACTGGATGCTGAAGGGGAAACAAAGAAGAGGCAGACATGGAGCCTGGTAATGATGGTGAAGAGGGATTTACACATTCACAGTTGGGGATTGGGGTTGGTGAAGCAAGCACATGATCATACTGAAGGTATCAGCTTGCATTTATTGAGCACCTAATGTGTGCAGGCACTGTACCTGTACTATCTTGAACCCTTATAGGACCCCTGGGAGACAGGCAATATTATCTCTATTTTACTGACCAAGAAACAGGCTCAGAGGCATTAAGTGATCCCCTGAGACCACATATAGCTGACAACAGGCATAGCTGGAATTCCAGCCCCACTCAGAGCTCAGGCTTAAGCAATACTTGCATTTCAAAGAACTTCAGGGAAAGTGTCTTGCCTTAAGAAACTTGTTCAAAGCAAGGCTTTTATATAACAATTTCAGTTTAGGGAGTAGGTACAGCAGAGTGAGTAATCGCCCTGCAAAGGGATTTGTCATTTTATTGAACCTCTACTGAACATTCTCCTTAATTATCAAGCCCACACCCCTCCCGGTGCATTGAAAATATGATTCAAAATTTGTTAAGTTTTACTTTGCACACCTTCTCCTGGAATTCCTACTCTGTGTTATAACTTTAGCAAACTGGGTGGTTGGAAGAATTCGCATGTAAAAATTAGCTTGTATAACTGGGGAGGTCTCATGGAAAAAGTGATGTCCTACTTATTTATTATAAAGGTAATAAGGTTTATTGGAGTAAAAAATTAATTGCTGTTAATTAGCACCTGTAACTCCACCCACTCAGATCCCCCTCCAGTATGGAAGTGAGCCGTGAAGGGGAGAGGGTGGGAGTCAAGAGCGGCCGCTTGGCCCAGGTGCTCTGTGACCAGGAGAGCTGGGAGGGGCTCGCAGGGAGGTGGGAAGGAGCAGAAGGGGAACTCATAGGCTGTGACTGTTCCTGCCAAACAGGGTGGGTCCCCAACAGTTGCCACCCCCACCCCAACAACAGCTGGAGCTCAGCCTCCAGGATTGGCTATTGAGGAGCAGAGGCAGATGTTAAGAGAATCAGAGGCACGGATGTGTGAGAGTGTGTGTGTGTGTGTGTGCAAGGGTGTTTGTGTGGCTTGTGTTTGGTGTGAATATGTATTTGTGTGTGTCTGTATTTATGAGTGTGTGGGTCTGTGGATTTGTGTGTGTGGGGGAGTGTGAATATATGTGTTGTCAATGTGTGCATTTGTGTGTGTGTGTGTATTTGTATGTGTGCTCTGAGCGTGTGGGGTTGTGAGTGTGTATGTGTGTGGGGTGTGCCTATGTGGTGCTGCTGCCCCACTGTCCCTCCTGCTAAGTGGAAAGAGCGAGAATTTTTTTTTTTAGGTACTGGGGCCAGGGATTGAACCCCAGACCTCGTATGTGGAAGCCAGCACTCAACCACTGAGCCACAGGGGCTCCCTGTCTTTCAGCCCAGCTCCTGTGGCACTGAGAGGGGCAGGGGTGCCGCCCTGTCCCAGGTCTCCTCCCACTAGCTGCTTGGGGAGCAGGTGGGAGTGGGCGCTGCGGGGCGCTGCCCCAGCCCCTCTTGGAGAAGCCCCTCCAGCCTGCTCCCTCTTGCTGCAGCTCCCGGCCGCCCCCTGTTCTGTAGGTGGCAGCCTTGGTAAGCTTTGCTCCCACACCTGTGTCTGGGGAGACGAGCTTTAGCAACAGCCTACAAGACTTCAGCTTCTTGCCATTTGTTTTTTCTTACGCTGTCTTTTAAAGTTGAAAAAAGCAAAAGAAAAGAAAACCTAGAAAGTGTGGTTTCTAACAAGCCAACAGTCACCTGATTCACGGGGAGAGTGCAGCAGGTGTGGTGCTGGCTGGCGCAGGCGTACTCTCTGCCCTTCCGGGCACCTGCCTCCTTCCCCACCTTTGGGAACTCAGGTGAGAGCAGGTGAGAGCCCGGCCTAAACCCTGGGGCAGGTGGGGCGGGGAGGGACCAGTTCCCCTTCTCCCCTTCTTTTGTCACTCAGTCCCTTTCTCCTTTACTTGACCAACAAGGCAGACTCCATGTTGGCACTAGGGGCACAGAAGAGAAGCAGACATGGTGGCTGCAGTCTAATTTGGGGGAGGCCTCAAGTAAAGAGCCAGCGGATTTACAGTGAGTGGGATGTGGAAAGAGGAAGAGCTGCCCTTGAGGGGGAGGCACTGCCCTGATTTCCAGAGGACAGGTTGGAATTAGCTAATAAGGCCGGGGGACATTTGGCAGTTTCTAGGGACGTTTTGGACTGTCAGAGCTGGGGGCATTTGGACGGAGGCCAGAGATGCTGCTAAATGAACAGGACAGCCCCCGACAAGGCTGGTGACCCGGCCCAGATGTCAGCAGCCCCGAGAGCGGGTTGAGACCCCTGTCTAGGCAGAGGAGGAAGGAAAGCCTTTCCAGGAGCGGGGAGGGGCCTGCGCGGAGCTACCAGGAGCTGGTTTGTCTGGAAGGTGGGTGGGTCCAGGGCAGGGCTTGCAAACAGGAGTGAGAAGTTGTCAGGTGCAGGGAAATGGAGAGCCTTGAATGCCGAGCTCAGGAATTTGGACTTTATCTTAGGGCAGAGTTGCACGGTTTTGGGTGGGGGAGTGACATGACCAGATTTGCTCTTTAGGAAGAGCCCTCTGGACACAGTCTGGAGGGGGGCTGGAGGGGGCAGAGCCGGCCCTGGAGTGACGCCCTCAAGTAGGTGGCTATTCTACAGCCAAACAGAGACACAGTCGCTGTGTTTCCGGAGAAGGTTAGAAAAGGTTTAGTTAATTCAGTGCAAAGGATTCCAGTTATCCAACAGGCTCATTTTTCTGTTTTGGTTGGACAGCTATGGAAAGCAAGGCATCCGTGAGGCAGCGTATCCAGTGTTTCCCATGGCCACCGACTCCCTTGCCTTTAAGTCGCCAGCCGGGTCAGCACGCTGGACGACGATGTGGACAATTCTCGTTTGTCAACCAAAGCAGAATTCTCCAGGAGCCCACTCTCTGCAGCGTGTCCTGGTGGCAGGGGAGCTCTGAAATGAGGGGTCATCCAGGAGGCTGTCTGCCTCCATGGTGTGGAGTGTCCTGCGATGGGTGGGGTTACCTGGTAGGGTAGACAGAGTGGTCAGGAAGGAGGGAGGGTCTGGTATTTCAGGGAGCCCCTCTGATCTCAGTAATGCAAGTTTTAGGGGTGTTAGCAGTGGAATCTGAACAACCGAGGTGGAAAGGAAATTAAAGTCCATGGAAACCTACAGACTGCCTTAGCGCAGTGATTCTCAAAGTGGGATGCCTGGCCCAGCAGCATCATCGCCTGGGAGTGTGAACTCGCGGGCTTCACCACACACCTGCCGAGCCGGAGGCTCCCGGGGAGTTTGAGAGCCACTGACCTCGGCTGTGTGAGACCCAGGAATGACAGGGGAGACTCCAGGGGGCACTCGAGATATACCTTGAAGGAGAGCTTGGTTAGGGCCAGGGCTGGGGGAGCGTTGCAGGGTGCAGAAGCAGGTGTGGACTCATGGGAAGTATTTAGGGGAACGAAACAGTCCATTTGGCCCAGGTGTAGCAGGTGAGAGGTGTGTGAGAAAAAGCGAGCACAGGTGAAGTGGAGAGGAAGCCAAGGACCTCGCCATGTTGGAAAGGCCTTGAAAAACAGCATGAGCTTGTAATTAACCGGAGACCACAGATGATGTTCAGGAGGATTGCCGTACGATCAAGCATCAGTGTGTGATTTTTTGGGTAACACTTGAATTGTTTGCATGCTCCAAGCCAACAAATTGCTGAATACCATATACTCAACGACCGTTTCTTCAAGCGTCAGCTGCAGATTCCCCGTGGTTCTTGACTTGAGTGGAGGGGTCAACTTGAATCAGAGCCCTGCTTTAATTCTTTCCCAGTTTTGCAGGTTTTGTCAGGACAAGGTCTTAGTCTGAGGCTCTGTTTTTCAACACCACCTTTTCTCCCTTCTGCACAAAACATCAGCTGGTCTCAGGCTTGGGGTCTTTGGCAGACGCCTGCCCCTTGCTAGAATTCACCAGCATCGTTTTGCATTCACTGAATTTGTGTGGCTGCATTTATGTCAGGCGAATGGTACTGGTTTTTCACTTATGGTACCCAAATAAAGTTATCATTCAAAATAAATTTAAGTGAAGAGGAACTTGATATAAAAAAATGCTAAGTGAATCATAGAACAGCTGGTTTGTGGATGTAGCAAAATTCACACATATGGTTTTTGAATGATTGAAGTTTGGGAAACTCCAGTGTAGAATTTGCAAAGACAAGTGTAATCATTAAAGTATGGTTGGATGTGACAGTGATGAGGTCAGACTGTGGAGGCGTTAGGGCTAGGGCTAGGGCACATTTGTTCTCCCTGGCAGACCACTAAAGATTTTTCAGCATCAATATGAAATGATATAGGGACAGTGCAGGTGCAGGTGCAGGTGTAGATAAGTGTGTGTCTATAAACATATATAAAGACCCTATATATTATATATTACATACTATAGAGAGAACATGCATGTCTATCTACATGTGTGTTTATATATACATGTGTAAATGTGTGTCTATGTAGATAGAGGTGCACATCTACATGCATGTACACATGTGTCTCAATACATGCATGTGTGTCTATATATACCTGGGTGTGTCTTCGTATGCATGAATGTGTGTGTGTGTGTGTGTAACGAGGGTGGAGGCAATACCTTGACTTTGGGAATCTTTAAGGATGCCAGGAGCATCCTTAAATTAAATTAAATTAAATTAAATTAAATTAAATTAAATTAAATTAAATT